>CM037869.1:33414834-33817334 GCA_021292105.1 Anadara kagoshimensis
GCTAAAGGCGAAGGTGCGGAAAATTTGCCTGTACGTTGCGCTGATGGCATTATACAGTAGGGTTCTTTAGGATGCAAAGGAGGAAATGTGTAAAACTTGGAATTGAAGAAAAAAGACCAAAATGTTGTTGATAATAAAAGATGCACATTTTCGGTAAAGTGTAGACAATCGGAAAAATGGTATTTTCATTAAAATGTATGATGTTGAAATGTGCAGTGTTTTTCTTTTCATTTAAGTGAGTGGGGGCGTGCACACAAAAGCACGCTCTCGTACGCACATAGCGACGAACTGTGTATTGGGCTGATTGCTCTTTGCAAGCAATCCTAACTGTACTACAAACTGTTCAGCCTATACTCCCACTTGTGATCGAGTACTCATCACCCTACTCCACTAACGGGAAAAGCGGCTCGCTTTTTTCTCCTCTCATGTTGACTATGTTTTCTCAAACAAACAATAAAACAGTGTGTCGTGTGAAACGGCACTATTTCTATCAAACTCTAAGAGATAAAACAAATCAAAGTTGCAATACAAGTTTTTCAATTATTCTTGTAATTTTGGTAATTCGGAAAACTGCTTTCTTACAGTTTGTTGCTAAAATACTTAAAAATACACTCAAAAATTCCTTAAATCGCTTTTACACGCTTCGTCGGACTTACGTTTTTGATAACTACATTACGGGTCATGCACAGTACAGGCCTGTCGAAAGTTAACATTAAGATAACGAAATTGACCGTTTATCTCGGCCACTCGTTAGCCTCATTTCCACAGCTTTTTGGCAGCTTGGCAGCTGTTATCTATCTCTCTCGTCGGACTTACGTTTAGATAACATATATCAGGGTCATGTACAGTACAGGCCTGTCGAAAGTTAAACATTAAGCAATATGACAGTTTATCTCGGCCCCTCGTTAGCTACATTTCCAGAGCTTTTTGGCAGCTTGGAAGCTGTTATCCATCTCTCTCGCCGGACTTACGTTTGATAACATATATTACGGGTCATGTAAAGTACAGGTCTGTCGAAAGTTTAATATTAAGATAACGAAAATGTACCGTCTATCTCGGCCTCGTTAGCTACATTTCCACAGCTTTTTGGCAGCTGATATCTATCTTTCGACAGTTTTTTTTCGGTCATTAAAGATCTCAATTCGGCTACTCAGTTGCCGAGCTTTCACTACTTTTTCTTAATTTTAGTGTTAAAATTTTCGATAGGTCGGTACTTTAATGCGGACGGGACATTTCGCGTAATTTGGAACACGCTAAAACGGACAATCTGCAAGTTGTTTCACTGTGCGCGGAATACTTGTGATATTGATTGTGACGTCATAGATAGATGCTCTTCTCTATGACGCCACAATAAGTTCTTTCTATGACGCCACAATCGATTCTTAGTAACGGGATCGAACCCGAGATTGTTATGTTTTTCTGCCTCTGTTCAAGCATTCAGCGCAATCATTAAAGTGTGAATAAAACAAAACGTAACTTAACAATCGCTAAAAGGAGTTGAGTTGAGTTGAGTAATGGTGTTTATTGTCCCAGTCAGAATATTTCACTTATATCGAGACGTCGCCGCCAGCTAAAGGCGAAGGTGCGGAAAATTGCCTGTACGTTGCGCTGATGGCATTATACAGTAGGTTCTTTAGGATGCAAAGGAGGGGAATGTGTAAAAACTTGGAAATTGAAGAAAAAGACCAAAATGTTGTTGATAATAAAAGATGCACATTTTCGGTAAAGTTGGACAATCGGAAAAATTGTTTTTCATTAAAATGTATGATGTTGAAGTTGAAATGTGCAGTGTTTTTTTCTTTTCATTTAAGTGAGTGGGGCGTGCACACAAAAGCCCGCTCTCGTACGCACATAGGACGAACGTGTATTGGGCTGATTGCTCTTTGCAAGCATCCTAACTGTACTACAACTGTTCAGCCTATACTCCCACTTGTGATCGAGTACTCATCACCCTACTCACTAAGCGAAAACGGCTCGCTTTTTCTCCTCTCATGTTTGACTTATGTTTTCTCAAACAAACAAAAAACAGTGTGTCGTGTGAAACGGCACTATTTCTATCAAACTTAAGAGAGAAAACAAATCAGAAGTTGCAATACAAGTTTTTCAATTATTCTTGTAATTTTGGTAATTCGGAAAACTGCTTTCTTACAGTTTGTTGCTAAAATACTTAAAAATACACTCAAAAATTCCTAAATCGCTTTTACACGCTTCGTCGGACTTACGTTTTTGATAACATACATTACGGGTCATGCACAGTACAGGCCTGTCGAAAGTTTAACATTAAGAAAATATGACAGTTTATCTCGGCCACTCGTTAGCCTCATTTCCACAGCTTTTGGCAGCTTGGCAGCTGTTATCTATCTCTCTCTCGTCGGACTTACGTTTAGATAACATATATCACGGGTCATGTACAGTACAGGCCTGTCGAAAGTTTAACATTAAGCAATATGACAGTTATCTCGGCCCCTCGTTAGCTACATTTCCAGAGCTTTTGGCAGCTTGGAAGCTGTTATCCATCTCTCTCGCCGGACTTACGTTTTGATAACATATATTACGGGTCATGTAAAGTACAGGTCTGTCGAAGTTTAATATTAAGATAACGAAAATGTACCGTCTATCTCGGCCTTTCGTTAGCTACATTTCCACAGCTTTTTGGCAGCTGATATCTATCTTTCGACAGTTTTTTTTTCGGTCATTAAAGATCCATATTTCGGCTACTCAGTTGCCGAGCTTTCACTACTTTTTCTAGCTTTTTAGTGTTAAAATTTTCGATAGGTCGGTACTTTAATGCGGACGGGACATTTCGCGTAATTTGGAACACGCTAAAACGGACAATCTGCAAGTTGTTTCACTGATGCGCGGAATACTGTTGTGATATTGATTGTGACGTCATAGAGGATGCTCCTTCTCTATGACGCCACAATAAGTTCTTTCTATGACGCCACAATCGATTCTTAGTAACGGATCGAACCCGAGATTGTTATGTTTTTCTGCCTCTGTTCAAGCATTCAGCGCAATCATTAAAGTGTGAAAACAAACGTAACTTAACAATCGCTAAAAGGAGTTGAGTTGAGTTGAGTAATGGTGTTTATTGTCCCAGTCAAGAATATTTCACTTATATCGAGACGTCGCCAGCTAAAGGCGAAGGTGCGGAAAATTTGCCTGTACGTTGCGCTGATGGCATTATACAGTAGGGTTCTTTAGGATGCAAAGGAGGAAATGTGTAAAAACTTGGAAATTGAAGAAAAAGACCAAAATGTTGTTGATAATAAAGATGCACATTTTCGGTAAAGTTGTAGACAATCGGAAAAATTGTATTTTCATTAAAATGTATGATGTTGAAGTTGAAATGTGCAGTGTTTTTTCTTTTCATTTAAGTGAGTGGGGCGTGCACACAAAAGCACGCTCTCGTACGCACATAGCGACGAACTGTGTATGGGCTGATTGCTCTTTGCAAGCAATCCTAACTGTACTACAACTGTTCAGCCTATACTCCCACTTGTGATCGAGTATCACACCTACTCCACTAACGGGAAAAGCGGCTCGCTTTTTTCTCCTCTCATGTTTGACTTATGTTTTCTCAAAACAAACAATAAAACAGTGTGTCGTGTGAAACGGCACTATTTCATCAAACTTAAGAGATAAAACAAATCAGAAGTTGCAATACAAGTTTTTCAATTATTCTTGTAATTTGGTAATTCGGAAAACTGCTTTCTTACAGTTTGTTGCTAAAATACTTAAAAATACACTCAAAAATTCCTTAAATCGCTTTTACACGCTTCGTCGGACTTACGTTTTTGATAACATACATTACGGGTCATGCACAGTACAGGCCTGTCGAAAGTTTAACATTAAGGAAATTGTACCGTTTATCTCGGCCACTCGTTAGCTCATTTCCACAGCTTTTTGGCAGCTTGGCAGCTGTTATCTATCTCTCTCGTCGGACTTACGTTAGATAACATATATCACGGGTCATGTACAGTACAGGCCTGTCGAAAGTTTAACATTAAGCAATATGGACAGTTTATCTCGGCCCCTCGTTAGCTACATTTCCAGAGCTTTTTGGCAGCTTGGAAGCTGTTATCCATCTCTCTCGCCGGACTTACGTTTTGATAACATATATTACGGGTCATGTAAAGTACAGGTCTGTCGAAAGTTTAATATTAAGATAACGAAAATGTACCGTCTATCTCGGCCCTTTCGTTAGCTACATTTCCACAGCTTTTTGGCAGCTGATATCTATCTTTCGACAGTTTTTTTCGGTCATTAAAGATCCATATTTCGGCTACTCAGTTGCCGAGCTTTCACTACTTTTTCTAGCTTTTTAGTGTTAAAATTTTCGATAGGTCGGTACTTTAATGCGGACGGGACATTTCGCGTAATTTGGAACACGCTAAAACGGACAATCTGCAAGTTGTTTCACTGATGCGCGGAATACTGTTGTGATATTGATTGTGACGTCATAGATAGGATGCTTCTCTATGACGCCACAATAAGTTCTTTCTATGACGCCACAATCGATTCTTAGTAACGGGATCGAACCCGAGATTGTTATGTTTTTCTGCCTCTGTTCAAGCATTCAGCGCAATCATTAAAGTGTGAAAAACAAAACGTAACTTAACAATCGCTAAAAGGAGTTGAGTTGAGTTGAGTAATGGTGTTTATTGTCCAGTCAAGAATATTTCACTTATATCGAGACGTCGCCAGCTAAAGGCGAAGGTGCGGAAAATTTGCCTGTACGTTGCGCTGATGGCATTATACAGTAGGGTTCTTTAGGATGCAAAGGAGGAAATGTGTAAAAACTTGGAAATTGAAGAAAAAAGACCAAAATGTTGTTGATAATAAAAGATGCACATTTTCGGTAAAGTTGTAGACAATCGGAAAAATTGTATTTTCATTAAAATGTATGATGTTGAAGTTGAAATGTGCAGTGTTTTTTCTTTTCATTTAAGTGAGTGGGGGCGTGCACACAAAAGCACGCTCTCGTACGCACATAGCGACGAACTGTGTATTGGGCTGATTGCTCTTTGCAAGCAATCCTAACTGTACTACAACTGTTCAGCCTATACTCCCACTTGTGATCGAGTACTCATCACCCTACTCCACTAACGGGAAAAGCGGCTCGCTTTTTTCTCCTCTCATGTTTGACTTATGTTTTCTCAAACAAACAATAAAACAGTGTGTCGTGTGAAACGGCACTATTTCTATCAAACTCTAAGAGATAAAACAAATCAGAAGTTGCAATACAAGTTTTTCATTATTCTTGTAATTTTGGTAATTCGGAAAACTGCTTTCTTACAGTTTGTTGCTAAAATACTTAAAAATACACTCAAAAATTCCTTAAATCGCTTTTACACGCTTCGTCGGACTTACGTTTTTGATAACATACATTACGGGTCATGCACAGTACAGGCCTGTCGAAAGTTTAACATTAACGAAATTGTACCGTTTATCTCGGCCACTCGTTAGCCTCATTTCCACATTTTTGGCAGCTTGGCAGCTGTTATCTATCTCTCTCGTCGGACTTACGTTTAGATAACATATATCACGGGTCATGTACAGTACAGGCCTGTCGAAAGTTTAACATTAAGCAATATGACAGTTTATCTCGGCCCCTCGTTAGCTACATTTCCAGAGCTTTTGGCAGCTTGGAAGCTGTTATCCATCTCTCTCGCCGGACTTACGTTTTGATAACATATATTACGGGTCATGTAAAGTACAGGTCTGTCGAAAGTTTAATATTAAGATAACGAAAATGTACCGTCTATCTCGGCCCTTCGTTAGCTACATTTCCACAGCTTTTTGGCAGCTGATATCTATCTTTCGACAGTTTTTTTCGGTCATTAAAGATCCATATTTCGGCTACTCAGTTGCCGAGCTTTCACTACTTTTTCTTAGCTTTTAGTGTTAAAATTTTCGATAGGTCGGTACTTTAATGCGGACGGGACATTTCGCGTAATTTGGAACACGCTAAAACGGACAATCTGCAAGTTGTTTCACTGATGCGCGGAATACTTTGTGATATTGATTGTGACGTCATAGATAGGATGCTCTTCTCTATGACGCCACAATAAGTTCTTTCTATGACGCCACAATCGATTCTTAGTAACGGGATCGAACCCGAGATTGTATGTTTTTCTGCCTCGTTCAAGCATTCAGCGCAATCATTAAAGTGTGAATAAAACAAAACGTAACTTAACAATCGCTAAAAGGAGTTGAGTTGAGTTGAGTAATGGTGTTTATTGTCCCAGTCAAGAATATTTCACTTATATCGAGACGTCGCCAGCTAAAGGCGAAGGTGCGGAAAATTTGCCTGTACGTTGCGCTGATGGCATTATACAGTAGGGTTCTTTAGGATGCAAAGGAGGAAATGTGTAAAACTTGAAATTGAAGAAAAAAGACCAAAATGTTGTTGATAATAAAAGATGCACATTTTCGGTAAAGTTGTAGACAATCGGAAAAATTATTTTCATTAAAATGTATGATGTTGAAGTTGAAATGTGCAGTGTTTTTTTCTTTTCATTTAAGTGAGTGGGGGCGTGCACACAAAAGCACGCTCTCGTACGCACATAGCGACGAACTGTGTATTGGGCTGATTGCTCTTTGCAAGCAATCCTAACTGTACTACAACTGTTCAGCCTATACTCCCACTTGTGATCGAGTATCATCACCCTACTCACTAACGGGAAAAGCGGCTCGCTTTTTCTCCTCTCATGTTTGACTTATGTTTTCTCAAACAAACAATAAAACAGTGTGTCGTGTGAAACGGCACTATTTCTATCAAACTCTAAGAGATAAACAAATCAGAAGTTGCAATACAAGTTTTTCAATTATTCTTGTAATTTTGGTAATTTCGGAAAACTGCTTCTTACAGTTTGTGCTAAAATACTTAAAAATACACTCAAAAATTCCTTAAATCGCTTTTACACGCTTCGTCGGACTTACGTTTTTGATAAATACATTACGGGTCAATGCACAGTACAGGCCTGTCGAAGTTTAACATTAAGATACGAAATTGTATATCGGCCACTCGTTAGCCTCATTTCCAAGCTTTTGGCAGCTGGCAGCTGTTATCTATCTCTCTCTCGTCGGACTTACGTTTAGATAACATATCACGGGTCATGTACAGTACAGGCCGTCGAAAGTTTAACATTAAGCAATATGACAGTTTATCTCGGCCCTCGTTAGCTACATTTCCAGAGCTTTTTGGCAGCTGTGAAGCTGTTATCCATCTCTCTCGCCGGACTTACGTTTTGATAACATATATTACGGGTCAGTAAAGTACAGGTCTGTCGAAAGTTTAAATATTAAGATAACGAAAATGTACCGTCTATCTCGCCTTCGTTAGCTACATTTCCACAGCTTTTTGGCAGCTGATATCTATCTTTCGGACAGTTTTTTTCGGTCATTAAAGATCCATATTTCGGCTCTCAGTTGCCGAGCTTTCACTACTTTTTTAGCTTTTTAGTGTTAAAATTTTCGATAGGTCGGTACTTAATGCGGACGGGGACATTTCGCGTATTGGAACACGCAAAACGGAAATCTGCAAGTTGTTCACTGATGCGCGGAATACTGTTGTGATATTGATTGTGACGTCATAGACAGGATGCTCTTCTCCTATGACGCCACAATAAGTCTTTCTATGACGCACAATCGATTTTAGTAACGGGATCGAACCCGAGATTGTTATGTTTTCTGCCTCTGTTCAAGCATTCAGCGCATCATTAAAGTGGAATAAAACAAAACGTAACTTAAAACAATCGCTAAAAGGAGTTGAGTTGAGTTGAGTAATGGTGTTTATTGTCCCAGTCAGAATATTTCACTTATATCGAGACGTCGCCAGCTAAAGGCGAAGGTGCGGAAATTTGCCTGTACGTTGCGCTGATGGCATATACAGTAGGGTTCTTAGGATGCAAAGGAGGAAATGTGTAAAAACTTGGAATTGAAGAAAAAAGACCAAAATGTTGTTGATAATAAAAGATGCACATTTTCGGTAAAGTTGTAGACAATCGGAAAAATTGTATTTTCATTAAAATGTATGTGTGAAGTTGAAATGTGCAGTGTTTTCTTTTCATTATAGTGAGTGGGGGCGTGCACACAAAAGCACGCTCTCGTACGCACATAGCGACGAACGTGTATGGGCTGATTGCTCTTTGCAAGCTAACTGTACTACAACTGTTCAGCCTATACTCCCACTTGTGATCGATTTACTCATCACCCTACTCCACTACGGGAAAAGCGGCTCGCTTTTTTCTCTCTCATGTTGACTTATGTTTTCTCAAACAAACAATAAAACAGTGTGTGTGTGTGAAACGGCACTATTTCTATCAAACTCTAAGAGATAAAACAAATCAGAAGTTGCAATACAAGTTTTTCAATTATTCTTGTAATTTTGGTAATTTCGGAAAACTGCTTCTACAGTTTGTTGCTAAAATACTTAAAAAATACACTCAAAAATTCCTTAAATCGCTTTTACACGCTTCGTCGGACTTACGTTTTTGATAACATACATTACGGGTCATGCACAGTACAGGCCTGTCGAAAGTTTAACATTAAGATAACGAAATTGTACCGTTTATCTCGGCCACTCGTTAGCCTCATTTCCACAGCTTTTTGGCAGCTTGGCAGCTGTTATCTATCTCTCTCGTCGGACTTACGTTTAGATAACATATATCACGGGTCATGTACAGTACAGGCCTGTCGAAAGTTTAACATTAAGCAATATGACAGTTTATCTCGGCCCCTCGTTAGCTACATTTCCAGAGCTTTTTGGCAGCTTGGAAGCTGTTATCCATCTCTCTCGCCGGACTTACGTTTTGATAACATATATTACGGGTCATGTAAAGTACAGGTCTGTCGAAAGTTTAATATTAAGATAACGAAAATGTACCGTCTATCTCGGCCTCGTTAGCTACATTTCCACAGCTTTTTGGCAGCTGATATCTATCTTTCGACAGTTTTTTTCGGTCATTAAAGATCCATATTTCGGCTACTCAGTTGCCGAGCTTTCACTACTTTTTTCTTTTTAGTGTTAAAATTTTCGATAGGTCGGTACTTTAATGCGGACGGGACATTTCGCGTAATTTGGAACACGATATTGATTGTGACGTCATAGACAGGATGCTCTTCTCTATGACGCCACAATAAGTTCTTTCTATGACGCCACAATCGATTCTTAGTAACGGGATCGAACCCGAGATTGTTATGTTTTTCTGCCTCTGTTCAAGCATTCAGCGCAATCATTAAAGTGTGAATAAAACAAAACGTAACTTAACAATCGCTAAAAGGAGTTGAGTTGAGTTGAGTAATGGTGTTTATTGTCCCAGTCAAGAATATTTCACTTATATCGAGACGTCGCCAGCTAAAGGCGAAGGTGCGGAAAATTTGCCTGTACGTTGCGCTGATGGCATTATACAGTAGGGTTCTTTAGGATGCAAAGGAGGAAATGTGTAAAAACTTGGAAATTGAAGAAAAAAGACCAAAATGTTGTTGATAATAAAAGATGCACATTTTCGGTAAAGTTGTAGACAATCGGAAAAATTGTATTTTCATTAAAATGTATGATGTTGAAGTTGAAATGTGCAGTGTTTTTTTCTTTTCATTTAAGTGAGTGGGGGCGTGCACACAAAAGCACGCTCTCGTACGCACATAGCGACGAACTGTGTATTGGGCTGATTGCTCTTTGCAAGCAATCCTAACTGTACTACAACTGTTCAGCCTATACTCCCACTTGTGATCGAGTACTCATCACCCTACTCCACTAACGGGAAAAGCGGCTCGCTTTTTTCTCTCTCTCATGTTTGACTTATGTTTTCTCAAACAAACAATAAAACAGTGTGTCGTGTGAAACGGCACTATTTCTATCAAACTCTAAGAGATAAAACAAATCAGAAGTTGCAATACAAGTTTTTCAATTATTCTTGTAATTTTGGTAATTTCGGAAAACTGCTTTCTTACAGTTTGTTGCTAAAATACTTAAAAATACACTCAAAAATTCCTTAAATCGCTTTTACACGCTTCGTCGGACTTACGTTTTTGATAACATACATTACGGGTCATGCACAGTACAGGCCTGTCGAAAGTTTAACATTAAGATAACGAAATTGTACCGTTTATCTCGGCCACTCGTTAGCCTCATTTCCACAGCTTTTTGGAGCTTGGCAGCTGTTATCTATCTCTCTCGTCGGACTTACGTTTAGATAACATATATCACGGGTCATGTACAGTACAGGCCTGTCGAAAGTTTAACATTAAGCAATATGACAGTTTATCTCGGCCCCTCGTTAGCTACATTTCCAGAGCTTTTTGGCAGCTTGGAAGCTGTTATCCATCTCTCTCGCCGGACTTACGTTTTGATAACATATATTACGGGTCATGTAAAGTACAGGTCTGTCGAAAGTTTAATATTAAGATAACGAAAATGTACCGTCTATCTCGGCCTTCGTTAGCTACATTTCCACAGCTTTTTGGCAGCTGATATCTATCTTTCGACAGTTTTTTTCGGTCATTAAAGATCCATATTTCGGCTACTCAGTTGCCGAGCTTTCACTACTTTTTCTTTTTTAGTGTTAAAATTTTCGATAGGTCGGTACTTTAATGCGGACGGGACATTTCGCGTAATTTGGAACACGCTAAAACGGACAATCTGCAAGTTGTTTCACTGATGCGCGGAATACTGTTGTGATATTGATTGTGACGTCATAGATAGGATGCTCTTCTCTATGACGCCACAATAAGTTCTTTCTATGACGCCACAATCGATTCTTAGTAACGGGATCGAACCCGAGATTGTTATGTTTTTCTGCCTCTGTTCAAGCATTCAGCGCAATCATTAAAGTGTGAATAAAACAAAACGTAACTTAACAATCGCTAAAAGGAGTTGAGTTGAGTTGAGTAATGGTGTTTATTGTCCCAGTCAAGAATATTTCACTTATATCGAGACGTCGCCAGCTAAAGGCGAAGGTGCGGAAAATTTGCCTGTACGTTGCGCTGATGGCATTATACAGTAGGGTTCTTTAGGATGCAAAGGAGGAAATGTGTAAAAACTTGGAAATTGAAGAAAAAAGACCAAAATGTTGTTGATAATAAAAGATGCACATTTTCGGTAAAGTTGTAGACAATCGGAAAAATGGTATTTTCATTAAAATGTATGATGTTGAAGTTGAAATGTGCAGTGTTTTTTTCTTTTCATTTAAGTGAGTGGGGGCGTGCACACAAAAGCACGCTCTCGTACGCACATAGCGACGAACTGTGTATTGGGCTAACTGTACTACAACTGTTCAGCCTATACTCCCACTTGTGATCGAGTACTTATCACCCTACTCCACTAACGGGAAAAGCGGCTCGCTTTTTTCTCCTCTCATGTTTGACTTATGTTTTCTCAAACAAACAATAAAACAGTGTGTCGTGTGAAACGGCACTATTTCTATCAAACTCTAAGAGATAAAACAAATCAGAAGTTGCAATACAAGTTTTTCAATTATTCTTGTAATTTTGGTAATTTCGGAAAACTGCTTTCTTACAGTTTGTTGCTAAAATACTTAAAAATACACTCAAAAATTCCTTAAATCGCTTTTACACGCTTCGTCGGACTTACGTTTTTGATAACATACATTACGGGTCATGCACAGTACAGGCCTGTCGAAAGTTTAACATTAAGATAACGAAATTGTACCGTTTATCTCGGCCACTCGTTAGCCTCATTTCCACAGCTTTTTGGTAGCTTGGCAGCTGTTATCTATCTCTCTCGTCGGACTTACGTTTAGATAACATATATCACGGGTCATGTACAGTACAGGCCTGTCGAAAGTTTAACATTAAGCAATATGACAGTTTATCTCGGCCCCTCGTTAGCTACATTTCCAGAGCTTTTTGGCAGCTTGGAAGCTGTTATCCATCTCTCTCGCCGGACTTACGTTTTGATAACATATATTACGGGTCATGTAAAGTACAGGTCTGTCGAAAGTTTAATATTAAGATAACGAAAATGTACCGTCTATCTCGGCCTTTCGTTAGCTACATTTCCACAGCTTTTTGGCAGCTGATATCTATCTTTCGACAGTTTTTTTCGGTCATTAAAGATCCATATTTCGGCTACTCAGTTGCCGAGCTTTCACTACTTTTTCTTTTTTAGTGTTAAAATTTTCGATAGGTCGGTACTTTAATGCGGACGGGACATTTCGCGTAATTTGGAACACGCTAAAACGGACAATCTGCAAGTTGTTTCACTGATGCGCGGAATACTGTTGTGATATTGATTGTGACGTCATAGACAGGATGCTCTTCTCTATGACGCCACAATAAGTTCTTTCTATGACGCCACAATCGATTCTTAGTAACGGGATCGAACCCGAGATTGTTATGTTTTTCTGCCTCTGTTCAAGCATTCAGCGCAATCATTAAAGTGTGAATAAAACAAAACGTAACTTAACAATCGCTAAAAGGAGTTGAGTTGAGTTGAGTAATGGTGTTTATTGTCCCAGTCAAGAATATTTCACTTATATCGAGACGTCGCCAGCTAAAGGCGAAGGTGCGGAAAATTTGCCTGTACGTTGCGCTGATGGCATTATACAGTAGGGTTCTTTAGGATGCAAAGGAGGAAATGTGTAAAAACTTGGAAATTGAAGAAAAAAGACCAAAATGTTGTTGATAATAAAAGATGCACATTTTCGGTAAAGTTGTAGACAATCGGAAAAATGTATTTTCATTAAAATGTATGATGTTGAAGTTGAAATGTGCAGTGTTTTTTCTTTTCATTTAAGTGAGTGGGGGCGTGCACACAAAAGCACGCTCTCGTACGCACATAGCGACGAACTGTGTATTGGGCTGATTGCTCTTTGCAGCAATCCTAACTGTACTACAACTGTTCAGCCTATACTCCCACTTGTGATCGAGTACTCATCACCCTACTCCACTAACGGGAAAAGCGGCTCGCTTTTTTCTCCTCTCATGTTTGACTTATGTTTTCTCAAACAAACAATAAAACAGTGTGTCGTGTGAAACGGCACTATTTCTATCAAACTCTAAGAGATAAAACAAATCAGAAGTTGCAATACAAGTTTTTCAATTATTCTTGTAATTTTGGTAATTTCGGAAAACTGCTTTCTTACAGTTTGTTGCTAAAATACTTAAAAAATACACTCAAAAATTCCTTAAATCGCTTTTACACGCTTCGTCGGACTTACGTTTTTGATAACATACATTACGGGTCATGCACAGTACAGGCCTGTCGAAAGTTTAACATTAAGATAACGAAATTGTACCGTTTATCTCGGCCACTCGTTAGCCTCATTTCCACAGCTTTTTGGTAGCTTGGCAGCTGTTATCTATCTCTCTCGTCGGACTTACGTTTAGATAACATATATCACGGGTCATGTACAGTACAGGCCTGTCGAAAGTTTAACATTAAGCAATATGACAGTTTATCTCGGCCCCTCGTTAGCTACATTTCCAGAGCTTTTTGGCAGCTTGGAAGCTGTTATCCATCTCTCTCGCCGGACTTACGTTTTGATAACATATATTACGGGTCATGTAAAGTACAGGCCTGTCGAAAGTTTAACATTAAGATAACGAAATTGTACCGTTTATCTCGGCCCTCGTTAGCTCATTTCCACAGCTTTTTGGTAGCTTGGCAGCTGTTATCTATCTCTCTCGTCGGACTTACGTTTAGATAACATATATCACGGGTCATGTACAGTACAGGCCTGTCGAAAGTTTAACATTAAGCAATATGACAGTTTATCTCGGCCCCTCGTTAGCTACATTTCCAGAGCTTTTTGGCAGCTTGGAAGCTGTTATCCATCTCTCTCGCCGGACTTACTTTTTGATAACATATATTACGGGTCATGTAAAGACAGGCCTGTCGAAAGTTTAACATTAAGATAACGAAATTGTACCGTTTATCTCGGCCACTCGTTAGCCTCATTTCCACAGCTTTTTGGTAGCTTGGCAGCTGTTATCTATCTCTCTCGTCGGACTTACGTTTAGATAACATATATCACGGGTCATGTACAGTACAGGCCTGTCGAAAGTTTAACATTAAGCAATATGACAGTTTATCTCGGCCCTCGTTAGCTACATTTCCAGAGCTTTTTGGCAGCTTGGAAGCTGTTATCCATCTCTCTCGCCGGACTTACTTTTTGATAACATATATTACGGGTCATGTAAAGTACAGGCCTGTCGAAAGTTTAATATTAAGATAACGAAAATCATGGTACCGTCTATCTCGGCCTTTCGTTAGCTACATTTCCAAAGCTTTTTGGCAGCTGATATCTATCTTTCGACAGTTTTTTTTCGGTTATTAAAGATCCATATTTCGGCTACTCAGTTGCCGAGCTTTCACTACTTTTTCTTTTTTAGTGTTAAAATTTTCGATAGGTCGGTACTTTAATGCGGACGGGACATTTCGCATAATTTGGAACACGCTAAAACGGACAATGTGCAAGTTGTTTCACTGATGCGCGGAATACTGTTGTGATATTGATTGTGACGTCATAGACAGGATGCTCTTCTCTATGACGCCACAATAAGTTCTTTCTATGACGCCACAATCGATTCTTAGTAACGGGATCGAACCCGAGATTGTTATGTTTTTCTGTCCTCTGTTCAAGCATTCAGCGCAATCATTAAAGTGTGAATAAAACAAAACGTAACTTAACAATCGCTAAAAGGAGTTGAGTTGAGTAATGGTGTTTATTGTCCCAGTCAAGAATATTTCACTTATATCGAGACGTCGCCAGCTAAAGGCGAAGGTGCGGAAAATTTGCCTGTACGTTGCGCTGATGGCATTATACAGTAGGGTTCTTTAGGATGCAAAGGAGGAAATGTGTAAAAACTTGGAAATTGAAGAAAAAAGACCAAAATGTTGTTGATAATAAAAGATGCACATTTTCGGTAAAGTTGTAGACAATCGGAAAAATGGTATTTTCATTAAAATGTATGATGTTGAAGTTGAAACGTGCAGTGTTTTTTCTTTTCATTTAAGTGAGTGGGGGCGTGCACACAAAAGCACGCTCTCGTACGCACATAGCGACGAACTGTGTATTGGGCTGATTGCTCTTTGCGAGCAATCCTAACTGTACTACAACTGTTCAGCCTATACTCCCACTTGTGATCGAGTACTCATCACACTACTCCTAACGGGAAAAGCGGCTCACTTTTTTCTCCTCTCATGTTTGACTTATGTTTTCTCAAACAAACAATAAAACAGTGTGTCGTGTGAAACGGCACTATTTCTATCAAACTCTAAGAGATAAAACAAATCAGAAGTTGCAATACAAGTTTTTCAATTATTCTTGTAATTTTGGTAATTTCGGAAAACTGCTTTCTTACAGTTTGTTGCTAAAATACTTAAAAAATACACTCAAAAATTCCTTAAATCGCTTTTACACGCTTCGTCGGACTTACGTTTTTGATAACATACATTACGGGTCATGCACAGTACAGGCCTGTCGAAAGTTTAACATTAAGATAACGAAATTGTACCGTTTATCTCGGCCACTCGTTAGCCTCATTTCCACAGCTTTTTGGTAGCTTGGCAGCTGTTATCTATCTCTCTCGTCGGACTTACGTTTAGATAACATATATCACGGGTCATGTACAGTACAGGCCTGTCGAAAGTTTAACATTAAGCAATATGACAGTTTATCTCGGCCCCTCGTTAGCTACATTTCCAGAGCTTTTTGGCAGCTTGGAAGCTGTTATCCATCTCTCTCGCCGGACTTACTTTTTGATAATATATATTACGGGTCATGTAAAGTACAGGCCTGTCGAAAGTTTAACATTAAGATAACGAAATTGTACCGTTTATCTCGGCCACTCGTTAGCCTCATTTCCACAGCTTTTTGGTAGCTTGGCGGCTGTTATCTATCTCTCTCGTCGGACTTACGTTTAGATAACATATATCACGGGTCATGTACAGTACAGGCCTGTCGAAAGTTTAACATTAAGCAATATGACAGTTTATCTCGGCCCCTCGTTAGCTACATTTCCAGAGCTTTTTGGCAGCTTGGCAGCTGTTATCTATCTCTCTCGTCGGACTTACGTTTTGATAACATATATTACGGGTCATGTAAAGTACAGGTCTGTCGAAAGTTTAATATTAAGATAACGAAAATCATGGTACCGTCTATCTCGGCCTTTCGTTAGCTACATTTCCAAAGCTTTTTGGCAGCTGATATCTATCTTTCGACAGTTATTTTTCGGTCATTAAAGATCCATATTTCGGCTACTCAGTTGCCGAGCTTTCACTACTTTTTCTTTTTTAGTGTTAAAATTTTCGATAGTCGGTACTTTAATGCGGACGGGACATTTCGCATAATTTGGAACACGCTAAAACGGACAATGTGCAAGTTGTTTCACTGATGCGCGGAATACTGTTGTGATATTGATTGTGACGTCATAGACAGGATGCTCTTCTCTATGACGCCACAATAAGTTCTTTCTATGACGCCACAATCGATTCTTAGTAACGGGATCGAACCCGAGATTGTTATGTTTTTCTGCCTCTGTTCAAGCATTCAGCGCAATCATTAAAGTGTGAATAAAACAAAACGTAACTTAACAATCGCTAAAAGGAGTTGAGTTGAGTTGAGTAATGGTGTTTATTGTCCCAGTCAAGAATATTTCACTTATATCGAGACGTCGCCAGCTAAAGGCGAAGGTGCGGAAAATTTGCCTGTACGTTGCGCTGATGGCATTATACAGTAGGGTTCTTTAGGATGCAAAGGAGGAAATGTGTAAAAACTTGGAAATTGAAGAAAAAAGACCAAAATGTTGTTGATAATAAAAGATGCACATTTTCGGTAAAGTTGTAGACAATCGGAAAAATGGTATTTTCATTAAATGTATGATGTTGAAGTTGAAACGTGCAGTGTTTTTTCTTTTCATTTAAGTGAGTGGGGGCGTGCACACAAAAGCACGCTCTCGTACGCACATAGCGACGAACTGTGTATTGGGCTGATTGCTCTTTGCGAGCATCCTAACTGTACTACAACTGTTCAGCCTATACTCCCACTTGTGATCAGTATTCATCACACTACTCCACTAACGGGAAAAGCGGCTCACTTTTTTCTCCTCTCATGTTTGACTTATGTTTTCTCAAACAAACAATAAAACAGTGTGTCGTGTGAAACGGCACTATTTCTATCAAACTCTAAGAGATAAACAAATCAGAAGTTGCAATACAAGTTTTTTCAATTATTCTTGTAATTTTGGTAATTTCGGAAAACTGCTTTCTTACAGTTTGTTGCTAAATACTTAAAAAATACACTCAAAAATTCCTTAAATCGCTTTTACACGCTTCGTCGGACTTACGTTTTTGATAACATACATTACGGGTCATGCACAGTACAGGCCTGTCGAAAGTTTAACATTAAGATAACGAAATTGTACCGTTTATCTCGGCCACTCGTTAGCCTCATTTCCACAGCTTTTTGGTAGCTTGGCAGCTGTTATCTATCTCTCTCGTCGGACTTACGTTTAGATAACATATATCACGGGTCATGTACAGTACAGGCCTGTCGAAAGTTTAACATTAAGCAATATGACAGTTTATCTCGGCCCCTCGTTAGCTACATTTCCAGAGCTTTTTGGCACTTGGAAGCTGTTATCCATCTCTCTCGCCGGACTTACTTTTTGATAACATATATTACGGGTCATGTAAAGTACAGGCCTGTCGAAAGTTTAACATTAAGATAACGAAATTGTACCGTTTATCTCGGCCACTCGTTAGCCTCATTTCCACAGCTTTTTGGTAGCTTGGCGCTGTTATCTATCTCTCTCGTCGGACTTACGTTTAGATAACATATATCACGGGTCATGTACAGTACAGGCCTGTCGAAAGTTTAACATTAAGCAATATGACAGTTTATCTCGGCCCCTCGTTAGCTACATTTCCAGAGCTTTTTGGCAGCTTGGCAGCTGTTATCTATCTCTCTCGCGACTTACGTTTTGATAACATATATTACGGGTCATGTAAAGTACAGGTCTGTCGAAAGTTTAATATTAAGATAACGAAAATCATGGTACCGTCTATCTCGGCCTTTCGTTAGCTACATTTCCAAAGCTTTTTGGCAGCTGATATCTATCTTTCGACAGTTTTTTTTCGGTCATTAAAGATCCATATTTCGGCTACTCAGTTGCCGAGCTTTCACTACTTTTTCTTTTTAGTGTTAAAATTTTCGATAGTCGGTACTTTAATGCGGACGGGACATTTCGCATAATTTGGAACACGCTAAAACGGACAATGTGCAAGTTGTTTCACTGATGCGCGGAATACTGTTGTGATATTGATTGTGACGTCATAGACAGGATGCTCTTCTTTATGACGCCACAATAAGTTCTTTCTATGACGCCACAATCGATTCTTAGTAACGGGATCGAACCCGAGATTGTTATGTTTTTCTGTCTCTGTTCAAGCATTCAGCGCAATCATTAAAGTGTGAATAAAACAAAACGTAACTTAACAATCGCTAAAAGGAGTTGAGTTGAGTTGAGTAATGGTGTTTATTGTCCCAGTCAAGAATATTTCACTTATATCGAGACGTCGCCAGCTAAAGGCCAAGGTGCGGAAAATTTGCCTGTACGTTGCGCTGATGGCATTATACAGTAGGGTTCTTTAGGATGCAAAGGAGGAAATGTGTAAAAACTTGGAAATTGAAGAAAAAAGACCAAAATGTTGTTGATAATAAAAGATGCACATTTTCGGTAAAGTTGTAGACAATCGGAAAATGGTATTTTCATTAAAATGTATGATGTTGAAGTTGAAATGTGCAGTGTTTTTTTCTTTTCATTTAAGTGAGTGGGGCGTGCACACAAAAGCACGCTCTCGTACGCACATAGCGACGAATTGTGTATTGGGCTAACTGTACTACAACTGTTCAGCCTATACTCCCACTTGTGATCTAGTACTTATCACCCTACTCCACTAACGGGAAAAGCGGCTCGCTTTTTCTCCTCTCATGTTTGACTTATGTTTTCTCAAACAAACATAAAACAGTGTGTCGTGTGAAACGGCACTATTTCTATCAAACTCTAAGAGATAAACAAATCAGAAGTTGCAATACAAGTTTTTCAATTATTCTTGTAATTTTGGTAATGTCGGAAAACTGCTTTCTTACAGTTTGTTGCTAAAATACTTAAAAATACACTCAAAAATTCCTTAAATCGCTTTTACACGCTTCGTCGGACTTACGTTTTTGATAACATACATTACGGGTCATGCACAGTACAGGCCTGTCGAAAGTTTAACATTAAGATAACGAAATTGTACCGTTTATCTCGGCACTCGTTAGCCTCATTTCCACAGCTTTTGGTAGCTTGGCAGCTGTTATCTATCTCTCTCGTCGGACTTACGTTTAGATAACATATATCACGGGTCATGTACAGTACAGGCCTGTCGAAAGTTTAACATTAAGCAATATGACAGTTTATCTCGGCCCCTCGTTAGCTACATTTCCAGAGCTTTTTGGCAGCTTGGAAGCTGTTATCCATCTCTCTCGCCGGACTTACGTTTTGATAACATATATTACGGGTCATGTAAAGTACAGGTCTGTCGAAAGTTTAATATTAAGATAACGAAAATCATGGTACCGTCTATCTCGGCCTTTCGTTAGCTACATTTCCACAGCTTTTTGGCAGCTGATATCTATCTTTCGACAGTTTTTTTCGGTCATTAAGATCCATATTTCGGCTTCTCAGTTGCCGAGCTTTCACTACTTTTTCTTTTTTAGTGTTAAAATTTTCGATAGGTCGGTACTTTAATGCGGACGGGACATTTCGCGTAATTTGGAACACGCTAAAACGGACAATCTGCAAGTTGTTTCACTGATGCGCGGAATACTGTTGTGATATTGATTGTGACGTCATAGACATGATGCTCTTCTCTATGACGCCACAATAAGTTCTTTCTATGACGCCACAATCGATTCTTAGTAACGGGATCGAACCCGAGATTGTTATGTTTTTCTGCCTCTGTTCAAGCATTCAGCGCAATCATTAAAGTGTGAATAAACAAAACGTAACTTAACATCGCTAAAAGGAGTTGAGTTGAGTTGAGTAATGGTGTTTATTGTCCCAGTCAAGAATATTTCACTTATATCGAGACGTCGCCAGCTAAAGGCGAAGGTGCGGAAAATTTGCCTGTACGTTCGCTGATGGCATTATACAGTAGGGTTCTTTAGGATGCAAAGGAGGAAATGTGTAAAAACTTGGAAATTGAAAAAAAGACCAAAATGTTGTTGATAATAAAAGATGCACATTTCGTAAAGTTGTAGACAATCGGAAAAATGGTATTTTCATTAAAATGTATGATGTTGAAGTTGAAACGTGCAGTGTTTTTTCTTTTCATTTAAGTGAGTGGGGCGTGCACACAAAGCACGCTCTCGTACGCACATAGCGACGAACTGTGTATTGGGCTGATTGCTCTTTGCGAGCAATCTAACTGTACTACACTGTTCAGCCTATACTCCCACTTGTGATCGAGTACTCATCACACTACTCCACTAACGGGAAAAGCGGCTCACTTTTTTCTCCTCTCATGTTTGACTTATGTTTTCTCAAACAAACAATAAAACAGTGTGTCGTGTGAAACGGCACTATTTCTATCAAACTCTAAGAGATAAAACAAATCAGAAGTTGCATACAAGTTTTTCAATTATTCTTGTAATTTTGGTAATTTCGGAAACTGCTTTCTTACAGTTTGTTGCTAAATACTTAAAAATACACTCAAAATTCCTTAAATCGCTTTTACACGCTTCGTCGGACTTACGTTTTTGATAACATACATTACGGGTCATGCACAGTACAGGCCTGTCGAAAGTTTAACATTAAGATAACGAAATTGTACCGTTTATCTCGGCCACTCGTTAGCCTCATTTCCACAGCTTTTGGTAGCTTGGCAGCTGTTATCTATCTCTCTCGTCGGACTTACGTTTAGATAACATATATCACGGTCATGTACAGTACAGGCCTGTCGAAAGTTTAACATTAAGCAATATGACAGTTTATCTCGGCCCCTCGTTAGCTACATTTCCAGAGCTTTTTGGCAGCTTGGAAGCTGTTATCCATCTCTCTCGCCGGACTTACTTTTTGATAACATATATTACGGGTCATTAAAGTACAGGCCTGTCGAAAGTTTAACATTAAGATAACGAAATTGTACCGTTTATCTCGGCCACTCGTTAGCCTCATTTCCACAGCTTTTTGGTAGCTTGGCGGCTGTTTATCTATCTCTCTCGTCGGACTTACGTTTAGATAACATATATCGGGTCATGTACAGTACAGGCCTGTCAAAAGTTTAACATTAAGCAATATGACAGTTTATCTCGGCCCCTCGTTAGCTACATTTCCAGAGCTTTTTGGCAGCTTGGAAGCTGTTATCCTCTCTCTCGCCGGACTACGTTTTGATAACATATATTACGGGTCATGTAAAGTACAGGTCTGTCGAAAGTTTAATATTAAGATAACGAAAATCATGTACGTCTATCTCGGCTTCGTTAGCTACATTTCCACAGCTTTTTGGCAGCTGATATCTATCTTTCGACAGTTTTTTTTCGGTCATTAAAGATCCATATTCGGCTTCTCAGTTGCCGAGCTTTCACTACTTTTTCTTTTTTAGTGTTAAAATTTTCGATAGGTCGGTACTTTAATGCGGACGGGACATTTCGCGTAATTTGGAAACACGCTAAAACGGACAATCTGCAAGTTGTTTCACTGATGCGCGGAATACTGTGTGATATTGATTGTGACGTCATAGAAGATGCTCTTCTCTATGACGCCACAATAAGTTCTTTCTATGACGCCACAATCGATTCTTAGTAACGGGATCGAACCCGAGATTGTTATGTTTTTCTGCCTCTGTTCAAGCATTCAGCGCAATCATTAAAGTGTGAATAAAACAAACGTAACTTAACAATCGCTAAAAGGAGTTGAGTTGAGTTGAGTAATGGTGTTTATTGTCCCAGTCAAGAATATTTCACTTATATCGAGACGTCGCCAGCTAAAGGCGAAGGTGCGGAAAATTTGCCTGTACGTTGCGCTGATGGCATTATACAGTAGGGTTCTTTAGGATGCAAAGGAGGAAATGTGTAAAAACTTGGAAATTGAAGAAAAAAGACCAAAATGTTGTGATAATAAAAGATGCACATTTTCGGTAAAGTTAGACAATCGAAAAATGGTATTTTCATTAAAGTATGATGTTGAAGTTGAAACGTGCAGTGTTTTTTTCTTTCATTTAGTGAGTGGGGGCGTGCACACAAAAGCACGCTCTCGTACGCACATAGCGACGAACTGTGTATTGGGCTGATTGCTCTTTGCGAGCAATCCTAACTGTACTACAACTGTTCAGCCTATACTCCCACTTGTGATCAAGTATCATCACCTACTCCACTAACGGGAAAAGCGGCTCACTTTTTTCTCCTCTCATGTTTGACTTATGTTTTCTCAAACAAACAATAAAACAGTGTGTCGTGTGAAACGGCACTATTTCTATCAAACTCTAAGAGATAAAACAAATCAGAAGTTGCAATACAAGTTTTTCAATTATTCTTGTAATTTTGGTAATTTCGGAAAACTGCTTTCTTACAGTTTGTTGCTAAAATACTTAAAAATACACTCAAAAATTCCTTAAATCGCTTTTACACGCTTCGTCGGACTTACGTTTTTGATAACATACATTACGGGTCATGCACAGTACAGGCCTGTCGAAAGTTTAACATTAAGATAACGAATTGTACCGTTTATCTCGGCCACTCGTTAGCCTCATTTCCACAGCTTTTTGGTAGCTTGGCAGCTGTTATCTATCTCTCTCGTCGGACTTACGTTAGATAACATATATCACGGGTCATGTACAGTACAGGCCTGTCGAAAGTTTAACATTAAGCAATATGACAGTTTATCTCGGCCCCTCGTTAGCTACATTTCCAGAGCTTTTGGCAGCTTGGAAGCTGTTATCTCTCTCTCGCCGGACTTACGTTTTGATAACATATATTACGGGTCATGTAAAGTACAGGTCTGTCGAAAGTTTAATATTAAGATAACGAAAATCATACCGTCTATCTCGGCCTTTCGTTAGCTACATTTCCACAGCTTTTTGGCAGCTGATATCTATCTTTCGACAGTTTTTTTCGGTCATTAAAGATCCATATTTCGGCTACTCAGTTGCCGAGCTTTCACTACTTTTTCTTTTTAGTGTTAAAATTTTCGATAGGTCGGTACTTTAATGCGGACGGGACATTTCGCGTAATTTGGAACACGCTAAAACGGACAATGTGCAAGTTGTTTCACTGATGCGCGGAATACTGTTGTGATATTGATTGTGACGTCATAGACAGGATGCTCTTCTTATGACGCCACAATAAGTTCTTTCTATGACGCCACAATCGATTCTTAGTAACGGGATCGAACCCGAGATTGTTATGTTTTTCTGCCTCTGTTCAAGCATTCAGCGCAATCATTAAAGTGTGAATAAAACAAAACGTAACTTAACAATCGCTAAAAGGAGTTGAGTTGAGTTGAGTAATGGTGTTTATTGTCCCAGTCAAGAATATTTCACTTATATCGAGACGTCGCCAGCTAAAGGCGAAGGTGCGGAAAATTTGCCTGTACGTTGCGCTGATGGCATTATACAGTAGGGTTCTTTAGGATGCAAAGGAGGAAATGTGTAAAAACTTGGAAATTGAAGAAAAAAGACCAAAATGTTGTTGATAATAAAAGATGCACATTTTCGGTAAAGTTGTAGACAATCGGAAAAATGGTATTTTCATTAAAATGTATGATGTTGAAGTTGAAATGTGCAGTGTTTTTTTTTTATTAAAGTGAGTGGGGGCGTGCACACAAAAGCACGCTCTCGTACGCACATAGCGACGAATTGTGTATTGGGCTAACTGTACTACAACTGTTCAGCCTATACTCCCACTTGTGATCTAGTACTTATCACCCTACTCCACTAACGGGAAAAGCGGCTCGCTTTTTTCTCCTCTCATGTTTGACTTATGTTTTCTCAAACAAACAATAAAACAGTGTGTCGTGTGAAACGGCACTATTTCTATCAAACTCTAAGAGATAAACAAATCAGAAGTTGCAATACAAGTTTTTCAATTATTCTTGTAATTTTGGTAATGTCGGAAAACTGCTTTCTTACAGTTTGTTGCTAAAATACTTAAAAATACACTCAAAAATTCCTTAAATCGCTTTTACACGCTTCGTCGGACTTACGTTTTTGATAACATACATTACGGGTCATGCACAGTACAGGCCTGTCGAAAGTTTAACATTAAGATAACGAAATTGTACCGTTTATCTCGGCCACTCGTTAGCCTCATTTCCACAGCTTTTTGGTAGCTTGGCAGCTGTTATCTATCTCTCTCGTCGGACTTACGTTTAGATAACATATATCACGGGTCATGTACAGTACAGGCCTGTCGAAAGTTTAACATTAAGCAATATGACAGTTATCTCGGCCCCTCGTTAGCTACATTTCCAGAGCTTTTTGGCAGCTTGGAAGCTGTTATCCATCTCTCTCGCCGGACTTACGTTTTGATAACATATATTACGGGTCATGTAAAGTACAGGTCTGTCGAAAGTTTAATATTAAGATAACGAAATCATGTACCGTCTATCTCGGCCTTTCGTTAGCTACATTTCCACAGCTTTTTGGCAGCTGATATCTATCTTTCGACAGTTTTTTTTCGGTCATTAAAGATCCATTTTCGGCTACTCAGTTGCCGAGCTTTCACTACTTTTTCTTTTTTAGTGTTAAAATTTTCGATAGGTCGGTACTTTAATGCGGACGGGACATTTCGCGTAATTTGGAACACGCTAAACGGACAATCTGCAAGTTGTTTCACTGATGCGCGAATACTGTTGTGATATTGATTGTGACGTCATAGACATGATGCTCTTCTCTATGACGCCACAATAAGTTCTTTCTATGACGCCACAATCGATTCTTAGTAACGGGATCGAACCCGAGATTGTTATGTTTTTCTGCCTCTGTTCAAGCATTCAGCGCAATCATTAAAGTGTGAATAAAACAAAACGTAACTTAACAATCGCTAAAAGGAGTTGAGTTGAGTTGAGTAATGGTGTTTATTGTCCCAGTCAAGAATATTTCACTTATATCGAGACGTCGCCAGCTAAAGGCGAAGGTGCGGAAAATTTGCCTGTACGTTGCGCTGATGGCATTATACAGTAGGGTTCTTTAGGATGCAAAGGAGGAAATGTGTAAAAACTTGGAAATTGAAGAAAAAAGACCAAAATGTTGTTGATAATAAAAGATGCACATTTTCGGTAAAGTTGTAGACAATCGGAAAAATGTATTTTCATTAAAATGTATGATGTTGAAGTTGAAACGTGCAGTGTTTTTTCTTTTCATTTAAGTGAGTGGGGGCGTGCACACAAAAGCACGCTCTCGTACGCACATAGCGACGAACTGTGTATTGGGCTGATTGCTCTTTGCAAGCAATCCTAACGTACTACAACTGTTCAGCCTATACTCCCACTTGTGATCGAGTACATCATCACTACTCCACTAACGGGAAAAGCGCTCGCTTTTTTCTCCTCTCATGTTGACTTATGTTTCTCAAACAAACAATAAAACAGTGTGTCGTGTGAAACGGCACTATTTCTATCAAACTCTAAGAGATAAAACAAATCAGAAGTTGCAATACAAGTTTTTCAATTATTCTTGTAATTTTGGTAATTCGGAAAACTGCTTTCTTACAGTTTGTTGCTAAAATACTTAAAAATACACTCAAAAATTCCTTAAATCGCTTTACACGCTTCGTCGGACTTACGTTTTTGATAACATACATTACGGGTCATGCACAGTACAGGCCTGTCGAAAGTTTAACATTAAGTAACGAAATTGTACGTTTATCTCGGCCACTCGTTAGCCTCATTTCCACAGCTTTTTGGTAGCTTGGCAGCTGTTATCTATCTCTCTCGTCGACTTACGTTTAGATAACATATATCACCGGGTCATGTACAGTACAGGCCTGTCGAAAGTTTAACATTAAGCAATATGACAGTTTTATCTCGGCCCCTCGTTAGCTACATTTCCAGAGCTTTTTGGCAGCTTGGAAGCTGTTATCCATCTCTCTCGCCGGACTTACGTTTTTGATAACATATATTACGGGTCATGTAAAGTACAGGCCTGTCGAAAGTTTAACATTAAGATAACGAAATTGTACCGTTTATCTCGGCCACTCGTTAGCCTCATTTCCACAGCTTTTTGGTAGCTTGGCAGCTGTTATCTATCTCTCTCGTCGGACTTACGTTTAGATAACATATATCACGGGTCATGTACAGTACAGGCCTGTCGAAAGTTTAACATTAAGCAATATGACAGTTTATCTCGGCCCCTCGTTAGCTACATTTCCAGAGCTTTTTGGCAGCTTGGAGCTGTTATCTATCTCTCTCGTCGGACTTACGTTTTGATAACATATATTACGGGTCATGTAAAGTACAGGTCTGTCGAAAGTTTAATATTAAGATAACGAAAATCATGGTACCGTCTATCTCGGCCTTTCGTTAGCTACATTTCCAAAGCTTTTGGCAGCTGATATCTATCTTTCGACAGTTTTTTTCGGTCATTAAAGATCCATATTTCGGCTCTCAGTTGCCGAGCTTTCACTACTTTTTCTTTTTAGTGTTAAAATTTTCGATAGGTCGGTACTTAATGCGGACGGGACATTTCGCATAATTTGGAACACGCTAAAACGGACAATGTGCAAGTTGTTTCACTGATGCGCGGAATACTGTTGTGATATGATTGTGACGTCATAGACAGGATGCTCTTCTCTATGACGCCACAATAAGTTCTTTCTATGACGCCACAATCGATTCTTAGTAACGGGATCGAACCCGAGATTGTTATGTTTTTCTGCCTCTGTTCAAGCATTCAGCGCAATCATTAAAGTGTGAATAAAACAAAACGTAACTTAACAATCGCTAAAAGGAGTTGAGTGAGTTGAGTAATGGTGTTTATTGTCCCAGTCAAGAATATTTCACTTATATCGAGACGTCGCCAGCTAAAGGCGAAGGTGCGGAAAATTTGCCTGTACGTTGCGCTGATGGCATTATACAGTAGGGTTCTTTAGGATGCAAAGGAGGAAATGTGTAAAAACTTGGAAATTGAAGAAAAAAGACCAAATGTTGTTGATAATAAAAGATGCACATTTTCGGTAAAGTTGTAGACAATCGGAAAAATGGTATTTTCATTAAAATGTATGATGTTGAAGTTGAAACGTGCAGTGTTTTTCTTTTCATTTAAGTGAGTGGGGGCGTGCACACAAAAGCACGCTCTCGTACGCACATAGCGACGAACTGTGTATTGGGCTGATTGCTCTTTGCGAGCAATCCTAACTGTACTACAACTGTTCAGCCTATACTCCCACTTGTGATCGAGTACTCATCACACTACTCCACTAACGGGAAAAGCGGCTCACTTTTTTCTCCTCTCATGTTTGACTTATGTTTCTCAAACAAACAATAAAACAGTGTGTCGTGTGAAACGGCACTATTTCTATCAAACTCTAAGAGATAAAACAAATCAGAAGTTGCAATACAAGTTTTTCAATTATTCTTGTAATTTTGGTAATTTCGGAAAACTGCTTTCTTACAGTTTGTTGCTAAAATACTTAAAAAATACACTCAAAAATTCCTTAAATCGCTTTTACACGCTTCGTCGGACTTACGTTTTGATAACATACATTACGGGTCATGCACAGTACAGGCCTGTCGAAAGTTTAACATTAAGATAACGAAATTGTACCGTTTATCTCGGCCACTCGTTAGCCTCATTTCCACAGCTTTGGTAGCTTGGCAGCTGTTATCTATCTCTCTCGTCGGACTTACGTTTAGATAACATATATCACGGGTCATGTACAGTACAGGCCTGTCGAAAGTTTAACATTAAGCAATATGACAGTTTATCTCGGCCCCTCGTTAGCTACATTTCCAGAGCTTTTTGGCAGCTTGGAAGCTGTTATCATCTCTCTCGCCGGACTTACTTTTTGATAACATATATTACGGGTCATGTAAGTACAGGCCTGTCGAAAGTTTAACATTAAGATAACGAAATTGTACCGTTTATCTCGGCCACTCGTTAGCCTCATTTCCACAGCTTTTTGGTAGCTTGGCAGCTGTTATCTATCTCTCTCGTCGGACTTACGTTTAGATAACATATATCACGGGTCATGTACAGTACAGGCCTGTCGAAAGTTTAACATTAAGCAATATGACAGTTTATCTCGGCCCCTCGTTAGCTACATTTCCAGAGCTTTTTGGCAGCTTGGAAGCTGTTATCCATCTCTCTCGCCGGACTTACGTTTTGATAACATATATTACGGGTCATGTAAAGTACAGGTCTGTCGAAAGTTTAATATTAAGATAACGAAAATGTACCGTCTATCTCGGCCTTCGTTAGCTACATTTCCACAGCTTTTTGGCAGCTGATATCTATCTTTCGACAGTTTTTTTCGGTCATTAAAGATCCATATTTCGGCTACTCAGTTGCCGAGCTTTCACTACTTTTTTCTATTTTAGTGTTAAAATTTTCGATAGGTCGGTACTTTAATGCGGACGGGACATTTCGCGTAATTTGGAACACGCTAAAACGGACAATCTGCAAGTTGTTTCACTGATGCGCGGAATACTGTTGTGATATTGATTGTGACGTCATAGATAGGATGCTCTTCTCTATGACGCACAATAAGTTCTTTCTATGACGCCACAATCGATTCTTAGTAACGGGATCGAACCCGAGATTGTTATGTTTTTCTGCCTCTGTTCAAGCATTCAGCGCAATCATTAAAGTGTGAATAAAACAAAACGTAACTTAACAATCGCTAAAAGGAGTTGAGTTGAGTTGAGTAATGGTGTTTATTGTCCCAGTCAAGAATATTTCACTTATATCGAGACGTCGCCAGCTAAAGGCGAAGGTGCGGAAAATTTGCCTGTACGTTGCGCTGATGGCATTATACAGTAGGGTTCTTTAGGATGCAAAGGAGGAAATGTGTAAAAACTTGGAAATTGAAGAAAAAAGACCAAAATGTTGTTGATAATAAAAGATGCACATTTTCGGTAAAGTTGTAGACAATCGGAAAAATGTATTTTCATTAAAATGTATGATGTTGAAGTTGAAATGTGCAGTGTTTTTTCTTTTCATTTAAGTGAGTGGGGCGTGCACACAAAAGCACGCTCTCGTACGCACATAGCGACGAACTTGTGCTATTGGAGCAATCCTAACTGTACTACAACTGTTCAGCCTATACTCCCACTTGTGATCGAGTACTCATCACCCTACTCCACTAACGGGAAAAGCGGCTCGCTTTTTCTCCTCTCATGTTTGACTTATGTTTTCTCAAACAAACAATAAAACAGTGTGTCGTGTGAAACGGCACTATTTCTATCAAACTCTAAGAGATAAAACAAATCAGAAGTTGCAATACAAGTTTTTCAATTATTCTTGTAATTTTGGTAATTTCGGAAAACTGCTTTCTTACAGTTTGTTGCTAAAATACTTAAAAATACACTCAAAAATTCCTTAAATCGCTTTTACACGCTTCGTCGGACTTACGTTTTTGATAACATACATTACGGGTCATGCACAGTACAGGCCTGTCGAAAGTTTAACATTAAGATAACGAAATTGTACCGTTTATCTCGGCCACTCGTTAGCCTCATTTCCACAGCTTTTTGGCAGCTTGGCAGCTGTTATCTATCTCTCTCGTCGGACTTACGTTTAGATAACATATATCACGGGTCATGTACAGTACAGGCCTGTCGAAAGTTTAACATTAAGCAATATGACAGTTTATCTCGGCCCCTCGTTAGCTACATTTCCAGAGCTTTTTGGCAGCTTGGAAGCTGTTATCCATCTCTCTCGCCGGACTTACGTTTTGATAACATATATTACGGGTCATGTAAAGTACAGGTCTGTCGAAAGTTTAATATTAAGATAACGAAAATGTACCGTCTATCTCGGCCTTCGTTAGCTACATTTCCACAGCTTTTTGGCAGCTGATATCTATCTTTCGACAGTTTTTTTCGGTCATTAAAGATCCATATTTCGGCTACTCAGTTGCCGAGCTTTCACTACTTTTTCTTTTTTAGTGTTAAAATTTTCGATAGGTCGGTACTTTAATGCGGACGGGACATTTCGCGTAATTTGGAACACGCTAAAACGGACAATCTGCAAGTTGTTTCACTGATGCGCGGAATACTGTTGTGATATTGATTGTGACGTCATAGATAGGATGCTCTTCTCTATGACGCCACAATAAGTTCTTTCTATGACGCCACAATCGATTCTTAGTAACGGGATCGAACCCGAGATTGTTATGTTTTTCTGCCTCTGTTCAAGCATTCAGCGCAATCATTAAAGTGTGAATAAAACAAAACGTAACTTAACAATCGCTAAAAGGAGTTGAGTTGAGTTGAGTAATGGTGTTTATTGTCCCAGTCAAGAATATTTCACTTATATCGAGACGTCGCCAGCTAAAGGCGAAGGTGCGGAAAATTTGCCTGTACGTTGCGCTGATGGCATTATACAGTAGGGTTCTTTAGGATGCAAAGGAGGAAATGTGTAAAAACTTGGAAATTGAAGAAAAAAGACCAAAATGTTGTTGATAATAAAAGATGCACATTTTCGGTAAAGTTGTAGACAATCGGAAAAATTGTATTTTCATTAAAATGTATGATGTTGAAGTTGAAATGTGCAGTGTTTTTTCTTTTCATTTAAGTGAGTGGGGGCGTGCACACAAAAGCACGCTCTCGTACGCACATAGCGACGAACTGTGTATTGGGCTGATTGCTCTTTGCAAGCAATCCTAACTGTACTACAACTGTTCAGCCTATACTCCCACTTGTGATCGAGTACTCATCACCCTACTCCACTAACGGGAAAAGCGGCTCGCTTTTTTTCTCCTCTCATGTTTGACTTATGTTTTCTCAAACAAACAATAAAACAGTGTGTCGTGTGAAACGGCACTATTTCTATCAAACTCTAAGAGATAAAACAAATCAGAAGTTGCAATACAAGTTTTTCAATTATTCTTGTAATTTTGGTAATTTCGGAAAACTGCTTTCTTACAGTTTGTTGCTAAAATACTTAAAAATACACTCAAAAATTCCTTAAATCGCTTTTACACGCTTCGTCGGACTTACGTTTTTGATAACATACATTACGGGTCATGCACAGTACAGGCCTGTCGAAAGTTTAACATTAAGATAACGAAATTGTACCGTTTATCTCGGCCACTCGTTAGCCTCATTTCCACAGCTTTTTGGCAGCTTGGCAGCTGTTATCTATCTCTCTCGTCGGACTTACGTTTAGATAACATATATCACGGGTCATGTACAGTACAGGCCTGTCGAAAGTTTAACATTAAGCAATATGACAGTTTATCTCGGCCCCTCGTTAGCTACATTTCCAGAGCTTTTTGGCAGCTTGGAAGCTGTTATCCATCTCTCTCGCCGGACTTACGTTTTGATAACATATATTACGGGTCATGTAAAGTACAGGTCTGTCGAAAGTTTAATATTAAGATAACGAAAATGTACCGTCTATCTCGGCCCTTCGTTAGCTACATTTCCACAGCTTTTTGGCAGCTGATATCTATCTTTCGACAGTTTTTTTCGGTCATTAAAGATCCATATTTCGGCTACTCAGTTGCCGAGCTTTCACTACTTTTTCTTTTTTAGTGTTAAAATTTTCGATAGGTCGGTACTTTAATGCGGACGGGACATTTCGCGTAATTTGGAACACGCTAAAACGGACAATCTGCAAGTTGTTTCACTGATGCGCGGAATACTGTTGTGATATTGATTGTGACGTCATAGATAGGATGCTCTTCTCTATGACGCCACAATAAGTTCTTTCTATGACGCCACAATCGATTCTTAGTAACGGGATCGAACCCGAGATTGTTATGTTTTTCTGCCTCTGTTCAAGCATTCAGCGCAATCATTAAAGTGTGAATAAAACAAAACGTAACTTAACAATCGCTAAAAGGAGTTGAGTTGAGTTGAGTAATGGTGTTTATTGTCCCAGTCAAGAATATTTCACTTATATCGAGACGTCGCCAGCTAAAGGCGAAGGTGCGGAAAATTTGCCTGTACGTTGCGCTGATGGCATTATACAGTAGGGTTCTTTAGGATGCAAAGGAGGAAATGTGTAAAAACTTGGAAATTGAAGAAAAAAGACCAAAATGTTGTTGATAATAAAAGATGCACATTTTCGGTAAAGTTGTAGACAATCGGAAAAATTGTATTTTCATTAAAATGTATGATGTTGAAGTTGAAATGTGCAGTGTTTTTTCTTTTCATTTAAGTGAGTGGGGGCGTGCACACAAAAGCACGCTCTCGTACGCACATAGCGACGAACTGTGTATTGGGCTGATTGCTCTTTGCAAGCAATCCTAACTGTACTACAACTGTTCAGCCTATACTCCCACTTGTGATCGAGTACTCATCACCCTACTCCACTAACGGGAAAAGCGGCTCGCTTTTTCTCCTCTCATGTTTGACTTATGTTTTCTCAAACAAACAATAAAACAGTGTGTCGTGTGAAACGGCACTATTTCTATCAAACTCTAAGAGATAAAACAAATCAGAAGTTGCAATACAAGTTTTTCAATTATTCTTGTAATTTTGGTAATTTCGGAAAACTGCTTTCTTACAGTTTGTTGCTAAAATACTTAAAAATACACTCAAAAATTCCTTAAATCGCTTTTACACGCTTCGTCGGACTTACGTTTTTGATAACATACATTACGGGTCATGCACAGTACAGGCCTGTCGAAAGTTTAACATTAAGATAACGAAATTGTACCGTTTATCTCGGCCACTCGTTAGCCTCATTTCCACAGCTTTTTGGTAGCTTGGCAGCTGTTATCTATCTCTCTCGTCGGACTTACGTTTAGATAACATATATCACGGGTCATGTACAGTACAGGCCTGTCGAAAGTTTAACATTAAGCAATATGACAGTTTATCTCGGCCCCTCGTTAGCTACATTTCCAGAGCTTTTTGGCAGCTTGGAAGCTGTTATCCATCTCTCTCGCCGGACTTACGTTTTGATAACATATATTACGGGTCATGTAAAGTACAGGTCTGTCGAAAGTTTAATATTAAGATAACGAAAATGTACCGTCTATCTCGGCCTTTCGTTAGCTACATTTCCACAGCTTTTTGGCAGCTGATATCTATCTTTCGACAGTTTTTTTTCGGTCATTAAAGATCCATATTTCGGCTACTCAGTTGCCGAGCTTTCACTACTTTTTCTTTTTTAGTGTTAAAATTTTCGATAGGTCGGTACTTTAATGCGGACGGGACATTTCGCGTAATTTGGAACACGCTAAAACGGACAATCTGCAAGTTGTTTCACTGATGCGCGGAATACTGTTGTGATATTGATTGTGACGTCATAGACATGATGCTCTTCTCTATGACGCCACAATAAGTTCTTTCTATGACGCCACAATCGATTCTTAGTAACGGGATCGAACCCGAGATTGTTATGTTTTTCTGCCTCTGTTCAAGCATTCAGCGCAATCATTAAAGTGTGAATAAAACAAAACGTAACTTAACAATCGCTAAAAGGAGTTGAGTTGAGTTGAGTAATGGTGTTTATTGTCCCAGTCAAGAATATTTCACTTATATCGAGACGTCGCCAGCTAAAGGCGAAGGTGCGGAAAATTTGCCTGTACGTTGCGCTGATGGCATTATACAGTAGGGTTCTTTAGGATGCAAAGGAGGAAATGTGTAAAAACTTGGAAATTGAAGAAAAAAGACCAAAATGTTGTTGATAATAAAAGATGCACATTTTCGGTAAAGTTGTAGACAATCGGAAAAATGGTATTTTCATTAAAATGTATGATGTTGAAGTTGAAACGTGCAGTGTTTTTTCTTTTCATTTAAGTGAGTGGGGGCGTGCACACAAAAGCACGCTCTCGTACGCACATAGCGACGAACTGTGTATTGGGCTGATTGCTCTTTGCGAGCAATCCTAACTGTACTACAACTGTTCAGCCTATACTCCCACTTGTGATCGAGTACTCATCACACTACTCCACTAACGGGAAAAGCGGCTCACTTTTTTCTCCTCTCATGTTTGACTTATGTTTTCTCAAACAAACAATAAAACAGTGTGTCGTGTGAAACGGCACTATTTCTATCAAACTCTAAGAGATAAACAAATCAGAAGTTGCAATACAAGTTTTTCAATTATTCTTGTAATTTTGGTAATTTCGGAAAACTGCTTTCTTACAGTTTGTTGCTAAAATACTTAAAAATACACTCAAAAATTCCTTAAATCGCTTTTACACGCTTCGTCGGACTTACGTTTTGATAACATACATTACGGGTCATGCACAGTACAGGCCTGTCGAAAGTTTAACATTAAGATAACGAAATTGTACGTTTATCTCGGCCACTCGTTAGCCTCATTTCCACAGCTTTTTGGTAGCTTTGGCAGCTGTTATCTATCTCTCTCGTCGGACTTACGTTTAGATAACATATATCACGGGTCATGTACAGTACAGGCCTGTCGAAAGTTTAACATTAAGCAATATGACAGTTTATCTCGGCCCCTCGTTAGCTACATTTCCAGAGCTTTTTGGCAGCTTGGAAGCTGTTATCCATCTCTCTCGCCGGACTTACTTTTTGATAACATATATTACGGGTCATGTAAAGTACAGGCCTGTCGAAAGTTTAACATTAAGATAACGAAATTGTACCGTTTATCTCGGCCACTCGTTAGCCTCATTTCCACAGCTTTTGGTAGCTTGGCAGCTGTTATCTATCTCTCTCGTCGGACTTACGTTTAGATAACATATATCACGGGTCATGTACAGTACAGGCCTGTCGAAAGTTTAACATTAAGCAATATGACAGTTTATCTCGGCCCCTCGTTAGCTACATTTCCAGAGCTTTTTGGCAGCTTGGCAGCTGTTATCTATCTCTCTCGTCGGACTTACGTTTTGATAACATATATTACGGGTCATGTAAAGTACAGGTCTGTCGAAAGTTTAATATTAAGATAACGAAAATCATGGTACCGTCTATCTCGCCTTTCGTTAGCTACATTTCCAAAGCTTTTTGGCAGCTGATATCTATCTTTCGACAGTTTTTTTTCGGTTATTAAAGATCCATATTTCGGCTACTCAGTGCCGAGCTTTCACTACTTTTTCTTTTTTAGTGTTAAAATTTTCGATAGGTCGGTACTTTAATGCGGACGGGACATTTCGCATAATTTGGAACACGCTAAAACGGACAATGTGCAAGTTGTTTCACTGATGCGCGGAATACTGTTGTGATATTGATTGTGACGTCATAGACAGGATGCTCTTCTCTATGACGCCACAATAAGTTCTTTCTATGACGCCACAATCGATTCTTAGTAACGGATCGAACCCGAGATTGTTATGTTTTTCTGCCTCTGTTCAAGCATTCAGCGCAATCATTAAAGTGTGAATAAAACAAAACGTAACTTAACAATCGCTAAAAGGAGTTGAGTTGAGTTGAGTAATGGTGTTTATTGTCCCAGTCAAGAATATTTCACTTATATCGAGACGTCGCCAGCTAAAGGCGAAGGTGCGGAAAATTTGCCTGTACGTTGCGCTGATGGCATTATACAGTAGGGTTCTTTAGGATGCAAGGAGGAAATGTGTAAAAACTTGGAAATTGAAGAAAAAAGACCAAAATGTTGTTGATAATAAAAGATGCACATTTTCGGTAAAGTTGTAGACAATCGGAAAAATGGTATTTTCATTAAAATGTATGATGTTGAAGTTGAAACGTGCAGTTTTTTTCTTTTCATTTAAGTGAGTGGGGGCGTGCACACAAAAGCACGCTCTCGTACGCACATAGCGACGAACTGTGTATTGGGCTGATTGCTCTTTGCGAGCAATCCTAACTGTACTACAACTGTTCAGCCTATACTCCCACTTGTGATCGAGTACTATCACCACTACTCCACTAACGGGAAAAGCGGCTCACTTTTTTCTCCTCTCATGTTTGACTTATGTTTTCTCAAACAAACAATAAAACAGTGTGTCGTGTGAAACGGCACTATTCTATCAAACTCTAAGAGATAAAACAAATCAGAAGTTGCAATACAAGTTTTTCAATTATTCTTGTAATTTTGGTAATTTCGGAAAACTGCTTTCTTACAGTTTGTTGCTAAAATACTTAAAAAATACACTCAAAAATTCCTTAAATCGCTTTTACACGCTTCGTCGGACTTACGTTTTTGATAACATACATTACGGGTCATGCACAGTACAGGCCTGTCGAAAGTTTAACATTAAGATAACGAAATTGTACCGTTTATCTCGGCCACTCGTTAGCCTCATTTCCACAGCTTTTGGTAGCTTGGCAGCTGTTATCTATCTCTCTCGTCGGACTTACGTTTAGATAACATATATCACGGGTCATGTACAGTACAGGCCTGTCGAAAGTTTAACATTAAGCAATATGACAGTTTATCTCGGCCCCTCGTTAGCTACATTTCCAGAGCTTTTTGGCAGCTTGGAAGCTGTTATCCATCTCTCTCGCCGGACTTACTTTTTGATAACATATATTACGGGTCATGTAAAGTACAGGCCTGTCGAAAGTTTAACATTAAGATAACGAAATTGTACCGTTTATCTCGGCCACTCGTTAGCCTCATTTCCACAGCTTTTTGGTAGCTTGGCAGCTGTTATCTATCTCTCTCGTCGGACTTACGTTTAGATAACATATATCACGGGTCATGTACAGTACAGGCCTGTCGAAAGTTTAACATTAAGCAATATGACAGTTTATCTCGGCCCCTCGTTAGCTACATTTCCAGAGCTTTTTGGCAGCTTGGCAGCTGTTATCATCTCTCTCGTCGGACTTACGTTTTGATAACATATATTACGGGTCATGTAAAGTACAGGTCTGTCGAAAGTTTAATATTAAGATAACGAAAATCATGTACCGTCTATCTCGGCCTTTCGTTAGCTACATTTCCAAAGCTTTTTGGCAGCTGATATCTATCTTTCGACAGTTTTTTTTCGGTCATTAAAGATCCATATTTCGGCTACTCAGTTGCCGAGCTTTCACTACTTTTTCTTTTTTAGTGTTAAAATTTTCGATAGGTCGGTACTTTAATGCGGACGGGACATTTCGCATAATTTGGAACACGCTAAAACGGACAATGTGCAAGTTGTTTCACTGATGCGCGGAATACTGTTGTGATATTGATTGTGACGTCATAGACAGGATGCTCTTCTCTATGACGCCACAATAAGTTCTTTCTATGACGCCACAATCGATTCTTAGTAACGGGATCGAACCCGAGATTGTTATGTTTTTCTGCCTCTGTTCAAGCATTCAGCGCAATCATTAAAGTGTGAATAAAACAAAACGTAACTTAACAATCGCTAAAAGGAGTTGAGTTGAGTTGAGTAATGGTGTTTATTGTCCCAGTCAAGAATATTTCACTTATATCGAGACGTCGCCAGCTAAAGGCGAAGGTGCGGAAAATTTGCCTGTACGTTGCGCTGATGGCATTATACAGTAGGGTTCTTTAGGATGCAAAGGAGGAAATGTGTAAAAACTTGGAAATTGAAGAAAAAAGACCAAAATGTTGTTGATAATAAAAGATGCACATTTTCGGTAAAGTTGTAGACAATCGGAAAAATGGTATTTTCATTAAAATGTATGATGTTGAAGTTGAAATGTGCAGTGTTTTTTTCTTTTCATTTAAGTGAGTGGGGGCGTGCACACAAAAGCACGCTCTCGTACGCACATAGCGACGAACTGTGTATTGGGCTAACTGTACTACAACTGTTCAGCCTATACTCCCACTTGTGATCTAGTACTTATCACCCTACTCCACTAACGGGAAAAGCGGCTCGCTTTTTTCTCCTCTCATGTTTGTCTTATGTTTTCTCAAACAAACAATAAAACAGTGTGTCGTGTGAAACGGCACTATTTCTATCAAACTCTAAGAGATAAAACAAATCAGAAGTTGCAATACAAGTTTTTCAATTATTCTTGTAATTTTGGTAATGTCGGAAAACTGCTTTCTTACAGTTTGTTGCTAAAATACTTAAAAAATACACTCAAAAATTCCTTAAATCGCTTTTACACGCTTCGTCGGACTTACGTTTTTGATAACATACATTACGGGTCATGCACAGTACAGGCCTGTCGAAAGTTTAACATTAAGATAACGAAATTGTACCGTTTATCTCGGCCACTCGTTAGCCTCATTTCCACAGCTTTTTGGTAGCTTGGCAGCTGTTATCTATCTCTCTCGTCGGACTTACGTTTAGATAACATATATCACGGGTCATGTACAGTACAGGCCTGTCGAAAGTTTAACATTAAGCAATATGACAGTTTATCTCGGCCCCTCGTTAGCTACATTTCCAGAGCTTTTTGGCAGCTTGGAAGCTGTTATCCATCTCTCTCGCCGGACTTACGTTTTGATAACATATATTACGGGTCATGTAAAGTACAGGTCTGTCGAAAGTTTAATATTAAGATAACGAAAATCATGGTACCGTCTATCTCGGCCTTTCGTTAGCTACATTTCCACAGCTTTTTGGCAGCTGATATCTATCTTTCGACAGTTTTTTTTCGGTCATTAAAGATCCATATTTCGGCTTCTCAGTTGCCGAGCTTTCACTACTTTTTCTTTTTTAGTGTTAAAATTTTCGATAGGTCGGTACTTTAATGCGGACGGGACATTTCGCGTAATTTGGAACACGCTAAAACGGACAATCTGCAAGTTGTTTCACTGATGCGCGGAATACTGTTGTGATATTGATTGTGACGTCATAGACATGATGCTCTTCTCTATGACGCCACAATAAGTTCTTTCTATGACGCCACAATCGATTCTTAGTAACGGGATCGAACCCGAGATTGTTATGTTTTTCTGCCTCTGTTCAAGCATTCAGCGCAATCATTAAAGTGTGAATAAAACAAAACGTAACTTAACAATCGCTAAAAGGAGTTGAGTTGAGTTGAGTAATGGTGTTTATTGTCCCAGTCAAGAATATTTCACTTATATCGAGACGTCGCCAGCTAAAGGCGAAGGTGCGGAAAATTTGCCTGTACGTTGCGCTGATGGCATTATACAGTAGGGTTCTTTAGGATGCAAAGGAGGAAATGTGTAAAAACTTGGAAATTGAAGAAAAAAGACCAAAATGTTGTTGATAATAAAAGATGCACATTTTCGGTAAAGTTGTAGACAATCGGAAAAATGGTATTTTCATTAAAATGTATGATGTTGAAGTTGAAACGTGCAGTGTTTTTTCTTTTCATTTAAGTGAGTGGGGGCGTGCACACAAAAGCACGCTCTCGTACGCACATAGCGACGAACTGTGTATTGGGCTGATTGCTCTTTGCGAGCAATCCTAACTGTACTACAACTGTTCAGCCTATACTCCCACTTGTGATCGAGTACTCATCACACTACTCCACTAACGGGAAAAGCGGCTCACTTTTTTCTCCTCTCATGTTTGACTTATGTTTTCTCAAACAAACAATAAAACAGTGTGTCGTGTGAAACGGCACTATTTCTATCAAACTCTAAGAGATAAAACAAATCAGAAGTTGCAATACAAGTTTTTCAATTATTCTTGTAATTTTGGTAATTTCGGAAAACTGCTTTCTTACAGTTGTTGCTAAAATACTTAAAAAATACACTCAAAAATTCCTTAAATCGCTTTTACACGCTTCGTCGGACTTACGTTTTGATAACATACATTACGGGTCATGCACAGTACAGGCCTGTCGAAAGTTTAACATTAAGATAACGAAATTGTACCGTTTATCTCGGCCACTCGTTAGCCTCATTTCCACAGCTTTTTGGTAGCTTGGCAGCTGTTATCTATCTCTCTCGTCGGACTTACGTTTAGATAACATATATCACGGGTCATGTACAGTACAGGCCTGTCGAAAGTTTAACATTAAGCAATATGACAGTTTATCTCGGCCCCTCGTTAGCTACATTTCCAGAGCTTTTTGGCAGCTTGGAAGCTGTTATCCATCTCTCTCGCCGGACTTACTTTTGATAACATATATTACGGGTCATGTAAAGTACAGGCCTGTCGAAAGTTTAACATTAAGATAACGAAATTGTACCGTTTATCTCGGCCACTCGTTAGCCTCATTTCCACAGCTTTTTGGTAGCTTGGCAGCTGTTATCTATCTCTCTCGTCGGACTTACGTTTAGATAACATATATCACGGGTCATGTACAGTACAGGCCTGTCGAAAGTTTAACATTAAGCAATATGACAGTTTATCTCGGCCCTCGTTAGCTACATTTCCAGAGCTTTTTGGCAGCTTGGCAGCTGTTATCTATCTCTCTCGTCGGACTTACGTTTTGATAACATTATTACGGGTCATGTAAAGTACAGGTCTGTCGAAAGTTTAATATTAAGATAACGAAATCATGGTACCGTCTATCTCGGCCTTTCGTTAGCTACATTTCCAAAGCTTTTTGGCAGCTGATATCTATCTTTCGACAGTTTTTTTTCGGTCATTAAAGATCCATATTTCGACTTCTCAGTTGCCGAGCTTTCACTACTTTTTCTTTTTAGTGTTAAAATTTTCGATAGGTCGGTACTTTAAATCGGACGGGACATTTCGCATAATTTGGAACACGCTAAAACGGACAATGTGCAAGTTGTTTCACTGATGCGCGGAATACTGTTGTGATATTGATTGTGACGTCATAGACAGGATGCTCTTCTTATGACGCCACAATAAGTTCTTTCTATGACGCCACAATCGATTCTTAGTAACGGGATCGAACCCGAGATTGTTATGTTTTTCTGCCTCTGTTCAAGCATTCAGCGCAATCATTAAAGTGTGAATAAAACAAAAACGTAACTTAACAATCGCTAAAAGGAGTTGAGTTGAGTTGAGTAATGGTGTTTATTGTCCCAGTCAAGAATATTTCACTTATATCGAGACGTCGCCAGCTAAGGCGAAGGTGCGGAAAATTTGCCTGTACGTTGCGCTGATGGCATTATACAGTAGGGTTCTTTAGGATGCAAAGGAGGAAATGTGTAAAAACTTGGAAATTGAAGAAAAAAGACCAAAATGTTGTTGATAATAAAAGATGCACATTTTCGGTAAAGTTGTAGACAATCGGAAAAATGGTATTTTCATTAAAATGTATGATGTTGAAGTTGAAAATGTGCAGTGTTTTTTCTTTTCATTTAAGTGAGTGGGGGCGTGCACACAAAAGCACGCTCTCGTACGCACATAGCGACGAACTGTGTATTGGGCTGATTGCTCTTTGCGAGCAATCCTAACTGTACTACAACTGTTCAGCCTATACTCCCACTTGTGATCGAGTACTCATCACACTACTCCACTAACGGGAAAAGCGGCTACTTTTTCTCCTCTCATGTTTGACTTATGTTTTCTCAAACAAACAATAAAACAGTGTGTCGTGTGAAACGGCACTATTTCTATCAAACTCTAAGAGATAAAACAAATGAGAAGTTGCAATACAAGTTTTTCAATTATTCTTGTAATTTTGGTAATTTCGGAAAACTGCTTTCTTACAGTTTGTTGCTAAAATACTTAAAAAATACACTCAAAAATTCCTTAAATCGCTTTTACACGCTTCGTCGGACTTACGTTTTTGATAACATACATTACGGGTCATGCACAGTACAGGCCTGTCGAAAGTTTAACATTAAGATAACGAAATTGTACCGTTTATCTCGGCCACTCGTTAGCCTCATTTCCACAGCTTTTTGGTAGCTTGGCAGCTGTTATCTATCTCTCTCGTCGGACTTACGTTTAGATAATATATATCACGGGTCATGTACAGTACAGGCCTGTCGAAAGTTTAACATTAAGCAATATGACAGTTTATCTCGGCCCCTCGTTAGCTACATTTCCAGAGCTTTTTGGCAGCTTGGAAGCTGTTATCCATCTCTCTCGCCGGACTTACGTTTTGATAACATATATTACGGGTCATGTAAAGTACAGGTCTGTCGAAAGTTTAATATTAAGATAACGAAAATGTACCGTCTATCTCGGCCTTTCGTTAGCTACATTTCCACAGCTTTTTGGCAGCTGATATCTATCTTTCGACAGTTTTTTCGGTCATTAAAGATCCATATTTCGGCTTCTCAGTTGCCGAGCTTTCACTACTTTTTCTTTTTTAGTGTTAAAATTTTCGATAGGTCGGTACTTTAATGCGGACGGGACATTTCGCGTAATTTGGAACACGCTACTAAAACGGACAATCTGCAAGTTGTTTCACTGATGCGGAATACTGTTGTGATATTGATTGTGACGTCATAGACATGATGCTCTTCTCTATGACGCACCACAATAAGTTCTTTCTATGACGCCACAATCGATTCTTAGTAACGGGATCGAACCCGAGATTGTTTATGTTTTTCTGCCTCTGTTCAAGCATTCAGCGCAATCATTAAAGTGTGAATAAAACAAAACGTAACTTAACAATCGCTAAAAGGAGTTGAGTTGAGTTGAGTAATGGTGTTTATTGTCCCAGTCAAGAATATTTCACTTATATCGAGACGTCGCCAGCTAAAGGCGAAGGTGCGGAAAATTTGCCTGTACGTTGCGCTGATGGCATTATACAGTAGGGTTCTTTAGGATGCAAAGGAGGAAATGTGTAAAAACTTGGAAATTGAAGAAAAAAGACCAAAATGTTGTTGATAATAAAAGATGCACATTTTCGGTAAAGTTGTAGACAATCGGAAAAATGTATTTTCATTAAAATGTATGATGTTGAAGGTGAAACGTGTGCAGTGTTTTTTCTTTTCATTTAAGTGAGTGGGGGGCGTGGAACCACAAAAGCACGTCTCTACGCACATAGCGACGAACTGTGTATTGGGCTGATTGCTCTTTGCGAGCAATCCTAACTGTACTACAAACTGTTCAGCCTATACTCCCACTTGTGATCGAGTACTCATCACTACTCCACTAACGGGAAAAGCGGCTCACTTTTTCTCCTCTCATGTTTGACTTATGTTTTCTCAAACAAACAATAAAACAGTGTGTCGTGTGAAACGGCACTATTTCTATCAAACTCTAAGAGATAAAACAAATCAGAAGTTGCAATACAAGTTTTTCAATTATTCTTGTAATTTTGGTAATTTCGGAAAACTGCTTTCTTACAGTTTGTTGCTAAAAATATTTAAAAATACACTCAAAAATTCCTTAAATCGCTTTTACACCGCTTCGTCGGACTTACGTTTTGATAACATACTTACGGGTCATGCACAGTACAGGCCTGTCGAAAGTTTAACATTAAGATAACGAAATTGTACCGTTTATCTCGGCCATCGTTAGCCTCATTTCCACAGCTTTTTGGTAGCTTGGCAGCTGTTATCTATCTCTCTCGTCGGACTTACGTTTAGATAACATATATCACGGGTCATGTACAGTACAGGCCTGTCGAAGTTTAACATTAAGCAATATGACAGTTATCTCGGCCCTCGTTAGCTACATTTCCAGAGCTTTTTGGCAGCTTGGAAGCTGTTATCCATCTCTCGCGCCGGACTTACTTTTTGATAACATATATTACGGGTCATGTAAATACAGGCCTGTCGAAAGTTTAACATTAAGATAACGAAATTGTACCGTTTATCTCGGCACTCGTTAGCCTCATTTCCACAGCTTTTTGGTAGCTTGGCAGCTGTTATCTATCTCTCTCGTCGGACTTACGTTTAGATAACATATATCACGGGTCATGTACAGTACAGGCCTGTCGAAAGTTTAACATTAAGCAATATGACAGTTTATCTCGGCCCTCGTTAGCTACATTTCCAGAGCTTTTTGGCAGCTTGAAGCTGTTATCCATCTCTCTCGCCGGACTTACTTTTGATAACATATATTACGGGTCATGTAAAGTACAGGCCTGTCGAAAGTTTAACATTAAGATAACGAAATTTTACCGTTTATCTCGGCCACTCGTTAGCCTCATTTCCACAGCTTTTTGGTAGCTTGGCACTGTTATCTATCTCTCTCTTCGGACTTACGTTTGATAACATATATCACGGTCATGTACAGTACAGGCCTGTCGAAAGTTTAACATTAAGCAATATGACAGTTTATCTCGGCCCCTCGTTAGCTACATTTTCCAGAGCTTTTTGGCAGCTTGGCAGCGTTATCTATCTCTCTCGTCGGACTTACGTTTTGATAACATATATTACGGGTCATGTAAAGTACAGGTCTGTCGAAAGTTTAATATTAAGATAACGAAAATCATGGTACGTCTATCTCGGCCTTTCGTTAGCTACATTTCCAAAGCTTTTTGGCAGCTGATATCTATCTTTCGACAGTTTTTTTTTCGGTTATTAAAGATCCATATTTCGGCTACTCAGTTGCCGAGCTTTCACTACTTTTTCTTTTTTAGTGTTTAAAATTTTCGATAGGTCGGTACTTTAATGCGGACGGGGACATTTCGCATAATTTGGAACACGCTAAAACGGACAATGTGCAGTTGTTTCACTGATGCGCGGAATACTGTTGTGATATTGATTGTGACGTCATAGACAGGATGCTCTTCTCTATGACGCCACAATAAGTTCTTTCTATGCGGCCACAATCGATTCTTAGTAACGGGATCGAACCGCGATATTGTTATGTTTTTCTGCCTCTGTTCAAGCATTCAGCGCAATCATTAAAGTGTGAATAAAACAAAACGTAACTTAACAATCGCTAAAGGAGTTGGTTGAGTTGAGTAATGGTGTTTATTGTCCCAGTCAAGAATATTTCACTATATCGAGACGTCGCCAGCTAAAGGCGAGGTGCGGAAAATTTGCCTGTACGTTGCGCTGATGGCATTATACAGTAGGGTTCTTTAGGATGCAAAGGAGGAAATGTGTAAAAACTTGGAAATTGAAGAAAAAAGACCAAAAATGTTGTTGATAATAAAAGATGCACATTTTCGGTAAAGTGTAGACAATCGGAAAAATGGTATTTTCATTAAAATGTATGATGTTGAAGTTGAAACGTGCAGTGTTTTTTCTTTTCATTTAAGTGAGTGGGGCGTGCACACAAAAGCACGCTCTCGTACGCACATAGCGACGAACTGTGTATTGGGCTGATTGCTCTTTGCGAGCAATCCTAACTGTACTACAACTGTTCAGCCTATACTCCCACTTGTTCGAGTACTCATCACACTACTCCACTAACGGGAAAAGCGGCTCACTTTTTTCTCCTCTCATGTTTGACTTATGTTTTCTCAAACAAACAATAAAACAGTGTGTCGTGTGAAACGGCACTATTTCTATCAAACTCTAAGAGATAAAACAAATCAGAAGTTGCATATACAAGTTTTTCAATTATTCTTGTAATTTTGGTAATTTCGGAAAACTGCTTTCTTACAGTTTGTTGCTAAAATACTTAAAAAAATACACTCAAAAATTCCTTAAATCGCTTTTACACGTTTCTTCGTCGGACTTACGTTTTTGATAACATACATACGGGTCATGCACAGTACAGGCCTGTCGAAAGTTTAACATTAAGATAACGAAATTGTACCGTTTATCTCGGCCACTCGTTAGCCTCATTCCACAGCTTTTTGGTAGCTTGGCAGCTGTTATCTATCTCTCGTCGGACTTACGTTTAGATAACATATATCACGGGTCATGTACAGTACAGGCCTGTCGAAAGTTTAACATTAAGCAATATGACAGTTTATCTCGGCCCCTCGTTAGCTACATTTCCAGAGCTTTTTGGCAGCTTGGAAGCTGTTATCCATCTCTCTCGCCGGACTTACTTTTTGATAACATATATTACGGGTCATGTAAAGTACAGGCCTGTCGAAAGTTTAACATAAGATAACGAAATTGTACCGTTTATCTCGGCCACTCGTTAGCCTCATTTCCACAGCTTTTTGGTAGCTTGGCAGCTGTTATCTATCTCTTCGTCGGACTTACGTTTAGATAACATATATCACGGGTCATGTACAGTACAGGCCTGTCGAAAGTTTAACATTAAGCAATATGACAGTTTATCTCGGCCCTCGTTAGCTACATTTCCAGAGCTTTTTGGCAGCTTGGCAGCTGTTATCTATCTCTCTCGTCGGACTTACGTTTTGATAAACTATATTACGGGTCATGTAAAGTACAGGTCTGTCGAAAGTTTAATATTAAGATAACGAAATCATGGTACCGTCTATCTCGGCCTTTCGTTAGCTACATTTCCAAAGCTTTTTGGCAGCTGATATCTATCTTTCGACAGTTTTTTTTCGGTTATTAAAGATCCATATTTCGGCTACTCAGTTGCCGAGCTTTCACTACTTTTTCTTTTTTAGTGTTAAAATTTTCGATAGGTCGGTACTTTAATGCGGACGGGACATTTCGCATAATTTTGGAACACGCTAAAACGGACAATGTGCAAGTTGTTTCACTGATGCGCGGAATACTGTTGTGATATTGATTGTGACGTCATAGACAGGATGCTCTTCTCTATGACGCCACAATAAGTTCTTTCTATGACGCCACAATCGATTCTTAGTAACGGGATCGAACCCGAGATTGTTATGTTTTTCTGCCTCTGTTCAAGCATTCAGCGCAATCATTAAAGTGTGAATAAAACAAAACGTAAACTTTAACAATCGCTAAAAGGAGTTGAGTTGAGTTGAGTAATGGTGTTTATTGTCCCAGTCAAGAATATTTCACTTATATCGAGACGTCCCCAGCTAAAGGCGAAGGTGCGGAAAATTTGCCTGTACGTTGCGCTGATGGCATTATACAGTAGGGTTCTTTAGGATGCAAAGGAGGAAATGTGTAAAAACTTGGAAATTGAAGAAAAAAGACCAAAATGTTGTTGATAATAAAAGATGCACATTTTCGGTAAAGTTGTAGACAATCGGAAAAATGGTATTTTCATTAAAAATGTATGATGTTGAAGTTGAAACGTGCAGTGTTTTTTCTTTTCATTTAAGTGAGTGGGGGCGTGCACACAAAAGCACGCTCTCGTACGCACATAGCGACGAACTGTGTATTGGGCTGATTGCTCTTTGCGAGCAATCCTAACTGTACTACAACTGTTCAGCCTATACTCCCACTTGTGATCGATACTCATCACACTACTCCACTAACGGGAAAAGCGGCTCACTTTTTTCTCCTCTCATGTTTGACTTATGTTTTCTCAAACAAACAATAAAACAGTGTGTCGTGTGAAACGCACTATTTCTATCAAACTCTAAGAGATAAAACAAATCAGAAGTTGCAATACAAGTTTTTCAATTATTCTTGTAATTTTGGTAATTTCGGAAAACTGCTTTCTTACAGTTTGTTGCTAAAATACTTAAAAATACACTCAAAAATTCCTTAAATCGCTTTTACACGCTTCGTCGGACTTACGTTTTTGATAACATACATTACGGGTCATGCACAGTACAGGCCTGTCGAAAGTTTAACATTAAGATAACGAAATTGTACCGTTTATCTCGGCCACTCGTTTAGCCTCATTTCCACAGCTTTTTGGTAGCTTGGCAGCTGTTATCTATCTCTCTCGTCGGACTTACGTTTAGATAACATATATCACGGGTCATGTACAGTACAGGCCTGTCGAAAGTTTAACATTAAGCAATATGACAGTTTATCTCGGCCCCTCGTTAGCTACATTTCCAGAGCTTTTTGGCAGCTTGGAAGCTGTTATCCATCTCTCTCGCCGGACTTACTTTTGATAACATATATTACGGGTCAGTAAAGTACAGGCCTGTCGAAAGTTTAACATTAAGATAACGAAATTGTACCGTTTATCTCGGCCACTCGTTAGCCTCATTTCCACAGCTTTTTGGTAGCTTTGGCAGCTGTTATCTATCTCTCTCGTCGGACTTACGTTTAGATAACATATATCACGGGTCATGTACAGTACAGGCCTGTCGAAAGTTTAACATTAAGCAATATGACAGTTTATCTCGGCCCCTCGTAGCTACATTTCCAGCTTTTTGGCAGCTTGGCAGCTGTTATCCATCTCTCTCGCCGGACTTACGTTTTGATAACATATATTACGGGTCATGTAAAGTACAGGTCTGTCGAAAGTTTAATATTAAGATAACGAAAATCATGGTACGTCTATCTCGGCCTTTCGTAGCTACATTTCCAAAGCTTTTTGGCAGCTGATATCTATCTTTCGACAGTTTTTTTTCGGTCATTAAAGATCCATATTTCGGCTACTCAGTTGCCGAGCTTTCACTACTTTTTCTTTTTAGTGTTAAAATTTTCGATAGGTCGGTACTTTAATGCGACGGGACATTTCGCATAATTTGGAACACGCTAAAACGGACAATGTGCAAGTTGTTTCACTGATGCGCGGAATACTGTTGTGATATTGATTGTGACGTCATAGACAGGATGCTCTTCTCTATGACGCCACAATAAGTTCTTTCTATGACGCCACAATCGATTCTTAGTAACGGGATCGAACCCGAGATTGTTATGTTTTTCTGCCTCTGTTCAAGCATTCAGCGCAATCATTAAAGTGTGAATAAAACAAAACGTAACTTAACAATCGCTAAAAGGAGTTGAGTTGAGTTGAGTATGGTGTTTATTGTCCCAGTCAAGAATATTTCACTTATATCGAGACGTCGCCAGCTAAAGGCGAAGGTGCGGAAAATTTGCCTGTACGTTGCGCTGATGGCATTATCAGTAGGGTTCTTTAGGATGCAAAGGAGGAAATGTGTAAAAACTTGAAATTGAAGAAAAGACCAAAATGTTGTTGATAATAAAAGATGCACATTTTCGGTAAAGTTGTAGACAATCGGAAAAAGGTATTTTCATTAAAATGTATGATGTGAAGTTGAAATGTGCAGTGTTTTTTTCTTTTCATTTAAGTGAGTGGGGGCGTGCACACAAAAGCACGCTCTCGTACGCACATAGCGACGAACTGTGTATTGGGCTAACTGTACTACAACTGTTCAGCCTATACTCCCACTTGTGATCTAGTACCACTAACGGGAAAAGCGGCTCGCTTTTTTTCTCCTCTCAGTTTGTCTTATGTTTTCTCAAACAAACAATAAAACAGTTGTCGTGTGAAACGGCACTATTTCTATCAAACTCTAAGAGATAAAACAAATCAGAAGTTGCAATACAAGTTTTTCAATTATTCTTGTAATTTTGGTAATGTCGGAAAACTGCTTTCTTACAGTTTGTTGCTAAAATACTTAAAAATACACTCAAAAATTCCTTAAATCGCTTTACACGCTTCGTCGGACTTACTTTTTGATACATACATTACGGGTCATGCACAGTACAGGCCTGTCGAAAGTTTAACATTAAGATAACGAAATTGTACCGTTTATCTCGGCCACTCGTTAGCCTCATTTCCACAGCTTTTTGGTAGCTTGGCAGCTGTTATCTATCTCTCTCGTCGGACTTACGTTTAGATAACATATATCACGGGTCATGTACAGTACAGGCCTGTCGAAAGTTTAACATTAAGCAATATGACAGTTTATCTCGGCCCTCGTTAGCTACATTTCCAGAGCTTTTTGGCAGCTTGGAAGCTGTTATCCATCTCTCTCGCCGGACTTACGTTTTGATAACATATATTACGGGTCATGTAAAGTACAGGTCTGTCGAAGTTTAATATTAAGATAACGAAAATCATGGTACCGTCTATCTCGGCCTTTCGTTAGCTACATTTCCACAGCTTTTTGGCAGCTGATATCTATCTTTCGACAGTTTTTTTCGGTCATTAAAGATCCATATTTCGGCTTCTCAGTTGCCGAGCTTTCACTACTTTTTCTTTTTTAGTGTTAAAATTTTCGATAGGTCGGTACTTTAATGCGGACGGGACATTTCGCGTAATTTGGAACACGCTAAAACGGACAATCTGCAAGTTGTTTCACTGATGCGCGGAATACTGTTGTGATATTGATTGTGACGTCATAGACATGATGCTCTTCTCTATGACGCCACAATAAGTTCTTTCTATGACGCCACAATCGATTCTTAGTAACGGGATCGAACCCGAGATTGTTATGTTTTTCTGCCTCTGTTCAAGCATTCAGCGCAATCATTAAGTGTGAATAAACAAAACGTAACTTAACAATCGCTAAAAGGAGTTGAGTTGAGTTGAGTAATGGTGTTTATTGTCCCAGTCAAGAATATTTCACTTATATCGAGACGTCGCCAGCTAAAGGCGAAGGTGCGGAAAATTTGCCTGTACGTTGCGCTGATGGCATTATACAGTAGGGTTCTTTAGGATGCAAAGGAGGAAATGTGTAAAAACTTGGAAATTGAAGAAAAAAGACCAAAATGTTGTTGATAATAAAAGATGCACATTTTCGGTAAAGTTGTAGACAATCGGAAAAATGGTATTTTCATTAAAATGTATGATGTTGAAGTTGAAACGTGCAGTGTTTTTTCTTTTCATTTAAGTGAGTGGGCGTGCACACAAAAGCACGCTCTCGTACGCACATAGCGACGAACTGTGTATTGGGCTGATTGCTCTTTGCGAGCAATCCTAACTGTACTACAACTGTTCAGCCTATACTCCCACTTGTGATCGAGTACTCATCACACTACTCCACTAACGGGAAAAGCGGCTCACTTTTTTTCTCCTCTCATGTTTGACTTATGTTTTCTCAAAAAACAATAAAACAGTGTGTCGTGTGAAACGGCACTATTTCTATCAAACTCTAAGAGATAAAACAAATCAGAAGTTGCAATACAAGTTTTTCAATTATTCTTGTAATTTTGGTAATTTCGGAAAACTGCTTTCTTACAGTTTGTTGCTAAAATACTTAAAAAATACACTCAAAAATTCCTTAAATCGCTTTTACACGCTTCGTCGGACTTACGTTTTTGATAACATACATTACGGGTCATGCACAGTACAGGCCTGTCGAAAGTTTAACATTAAGATAACGAAATTGTACCGTTTATCTCGGCCACTCGTTAGACTCATTTCCACAGCTTTTTGGTAGCTTGGCAGCTGTTATCTATCTCTCTCGTCGGACTTACGTTTAGATAACATATATCACGGGTCATGTACAGTACAGGCCTGTCGAAAGTTTAACATTAAGCAATATGACAGTTTATCTCGGCCCCTCGTTATCTACATTTCCAGAGCTTTTTGGCAGCTTGGAAGCTGTTATCCATCTCTCTCCCGGACTTACTTTTTGATAACATATATTACGGGTCATGTAAAGTACAGGCCTGTCGAAAGTTTAACATTAAGATAACGAAATTGTACCGTTTATCTCGGCCACTCGTTAGCCTCATTTCCACAGCTTTTTGGTAGCTTGGCAGCTGTTATCTATCTCTCTCGTCGGACTTACGTTGAGATAACATATATCACGGGTCATGTACAGTACAGGCCTGTCGAAAGTTTAACATTAAGCAATATGACAGTTTATCTCGGCCCTCGTTAGCTACATTTCCAGAGCTTTTGGCAGCTTGGCAGCTGTTATCTATCTCTCTCGTCGGACTTACGTTTTGATAACATATATTACGGGTCATGTAAAGTACAGGTCTGTCGAAAGTTTAATATTAAGATAACGAAAATCATGGTACCGTCTATCTCGGCCTTTCGTTAGCTACATTTCCAAAGCTTTTTGGCAGCTGATATCTATCTTTCGACAGTTTTTTTCGGTCATAAAGATCCATATTTCGACTTCTCAGTTGCCGAGCTTTCACTACTTTTTCTTTTTTAGTGTTAAAATTTTCGATAGGTCGGTACTTTAAATCGGACGGGACATTTCGCATAATTTGGAACACGCTAAACGGACAATGTGCAAGTTGTTTCACTGATGCGCGGAATACTGTTGTGATATTGATTGTGACGTCATAGACAGGATGCTCTTCTCTATGACGCCACAATAAGTTCTTTCTATGACGCCACAATCGATTCTTAGTAACGGGATCGAACCCGAGATTGTTATGTTTTTCTGCCTCTGTTCAAGCATTCAGCGCAATCATTAAAGTGTAATAAAACAAAACGTAACTTAACAATCGCTAAAAGGAGTTGAGTTGAGTTGAGTAATGGTGTTTATTGTCCCAGTCAAGAATATTTCACTTATATCGAGACGTCGCCAGCTAAAGGCGAAGGTGCGGAAAATTTGCCTGTACGTTGCGCTGATGGCATTATACAGTAGGTTCTTTAGGATGCAAAGGAGGAAATGTGTAAAAACTTGGAAATTGAAGAAAAAAGACCAAAATGTTGTTGATAATAAAAGATGCACATTTTCGGTAAAGTTGTAGACAATCGGAAAAATGGTATTTTCATTAAAATGTATGATGTTGAAGTTGAAATGTGCAGTGTTTTTTTCTTTTCATTTAAGTGAGTGGGGGCGTGCACACAAAAGCACGCTCTCGTACGCACATAGCGACGAACTGTGTATCGGGCTGATTGCTCTTTGCGAGCAATCCTAACTGTACTATAACTGTTCAGCCTATACTCCCACTTGTGATCTAGTACTCATCACCCTACTCCACTAACGGGAAAAGCGGCTCCCTTTTTTCTTCTCTCATGTTTGACTTATGTTTTCTCAAACAAACAATAAAACAGTGTGTCGTGTGAAACGGCACTATTTCTATCAAACTCTAAGAGATAAAACAAATCAGAAGTTGCAATACAAGTTTTTCAATTATTCTTGTAATTTTGGTAATGTCGGAAAACTGCTTTTACAGTTTGTTGCTAAAATACTTAAAAATACACTCAAAAATTCCTTAAATCGCTTTTACACGCTTCGTCGGACTTACGTTTTTGATAACATACATTACGGGTCATGCACAGTACAGGCTGTCGAAAGTTTAACATTTAAGATAACGAAATTGTACCGTTTATCTCGGCCACTCGTTAGCCTCATTTCCACAGCTTTTTGGTAGCTTGGGCAGCTGTTATCTATCTCTCTCGTCGGACTTACGTTAGATAATATATATCACGGGTCATGTACAGTACAGGCTGTCGAAAGTTTAACATTAAGCCAATATGACAGTTTATCTCGGCCCCTCGTTAGCTACATTTCCAGAGCTTTTTTGGCAGCTTGGAAGCTGTTATCCATCTCTCTCGCCGGACTTACGTTTTGATAACAATATTACGGGTCATGTAAAGTACAGGTCTTCGAAAGTTTAATATTAAGATAAACGAAAATGTACCGTCTATCTCGGCCTTTCGTTAGCTACATTTCCACAGCTTTTTGGAAGCTGATATCTATCTTTCGACAGTTTTTTTTCGGTCATTAAAGATCCATATTTCGGCTTCTCAGTTGCCGAGCTTTCACTACTTTTTCTTTTTTAGTGTTAAAATTTTCGATAGGTCGGTACTTTAATGCGGACGGGACATTTCGCGTAATTTGGAACACGCTAAAACGGACAATCTGCAAGTTGTTTCACTGATGCGCGGAATACTGTTGTGATATTGATTGTGACGTCATAGACATGATGCTCTTCTCTATGACGCCACAATAAGTTCTTTCTATGACGCCACAATCGATTCTTAGTAACGGGATCGAACCCGAGATTGTTATGTTTTCTGCCTCTGTTCAAGCATTCAGCGCAATCATTAAAGTGTGAATAAAACAAAACGTAACTAACAATCGCTAAAAGGAGTTGAGTTGAGTTGAGTAATGGTGTTTATTGTCCCAGTCAAGAATATTTCACTTATATCGAGACGTCGCCAGCTAAAGGCGAAGGTGCGGAAAATTTGCCTGTACGTTGCGCTGATGGCATTATACAGTAGGGTTCTTTAGGATGCAAAGGAGGAAATGTGTAAAAACTTGGAAATTGAAGAAAAAAGACCAAAATGTTGTTGATAATAAAAGATGCACATTTTCGGTAAAGTTGTAGACAATCGGAAAAAATGGTTTTTCATTAAAATGTATGATGTTGAAGTTGAAACGTGCAGTGTTTTTTCTTTTCATTTAAGTGAGTGGGGGCGTGCACACAAAAGCACGCTCTCGTACGCACATAGCGACGAACTGTGTATTGGGCTGATTGCTCTTTGCGAGCAATCCTAACTGTACTACAACTGTTCAGCCTATACTCCCACTTGTGATCGAGTACTCATCACACTACTCCACTAACGGGAAAAGCGGCTCACTTTTTTCTCCTCTCATGTTTGACTTATGTTTTCTCAAACAAACAATAAAACAGTGTGTCGTGTGAAACGGCACTATTTCTATCAAACTCTAAGAGATAAAACAAATCAGAAGTTGCAATACAAGTTTTTCAATTATTCTTGTAATTTTGGTAATTTCGGAAAACTGCTTTCTTACAGTTTGTTGCTAAAATACTTAAAAAATACACTCAAAATTCCTTAAATCGCTTTTACACGCTTCGTCGGACTTACGTTTTTGATAACATACATTACGGGTCATGCACAGTACAGGCCTGTCGAAAGTTTAACATTAAGATAACGAAATTGTACCGTTTATCTCGGCCACTCGTTAGCCTCATTTCCACAGCTTTTTGGTAGCTTGGCAGCTGTTATCTATCTCTCTCGTCGGACTTACGTTTAGATAACATATATCACGGGTCATGTACAGTACAGGCCTGTCGAAAGTTTAACATTAAGCAATATGACAGTTTATCTCGGCCCCTCGTTAGCTACATTTCCAGAGCTTTTTGGCAGCTTGGAAGCTGTTATCCATCTCTCTCGCCGGACTTACTTTTTGATAACATATATTACGGGTCATGTAAAGTACAGGCCTGTCGAAAGTTTAACATTAAGATAACGAAATTGTACCGTTTATCTCGGCCACTCGTTAGCCTCATTTCCACAGCTTTTTGGTAGCTTGGCAGCTGTTATCTATCTCTCTCGTCGGACTTACGTTTAGATAACATATATCACGGGTCATGTACAGTACAGGCCTGTCGAAAGTTTAACATTAAGCAATATGACAGTTTATCTCGGCCCTCGTTAGCTACATTTCCAGAGCTTTTTGGCAGCTTGGCAGCTGTTATCTATCTCTCTCGTCGGACTTACGTTTTGATAACATATATTACGGGTCATGTAAAGTACAGGTCTGTCGAAAGTTTAATATTAAGATAACGAAAATCATGGTACCGTCTATCTCGGCCTTTCGTTAGCTACATTTCCAAAGCTTTTTGGCAGCTGATATCTATCTTTCGACAGTTTTTTTCGGTCATTAAAGATCCATATTTCGGTACTCAGTTGCCGAGCTTTCACTACTTTTTCTTTTTTAGTGTTAAAATTTTCGATAGGTCGGTACTTTAATCGGACGGGACATTTCGCATAATTTGGAACACGCTAAAACGGACAATGTGCAAGTTGTTTCACTGATGCGCGGAATACTGTTGTGATATTGATTGTGACGTCATAGACAGGATGCTCTTCTCTATGACGCCACAATAAGTTCTTTCTATGACGCCACAATCGATTCTTAGTAACGGGATCGAACCCGAGATTGTTATGTTTTTCTGCCTCTGTTCAAGCATTCAGCGCAATCATTAAAGTGTGAATAAAACAAAACGTAACTTAACAATCGCTAAAAGGAGTTGAGTTGAGTTGAGTAATGGTGTTTATTGTCCCAGTCAAGAATATTTCACTTATATCGAGACGTCGCCAGCTAAAGGCGAAGGTGCGGAAAATTTGCCTGTACGTTGCGCTGATGGCATTATACAGTAGGGTTCTTTAGGATGCAAAGGAGGAAATGTGTAAAAAACTTGGAAATTGAAGAAAAAAGACCAAAATGTTGTTGATAATAAAAGATGCACATTTTCGGTAAAGTTGTAGACAATCGGAAAAAATGGTATTTCATTAAAATGTATGATGTTGAAGTTGAAATGTGCAGTGTTTTTTTCTTTCATTTAAGTGAGTGGGGGCGTGCACACAAAAGCACGCTCTCGTACGCACATAGCGACGACTGTGTATTGCGGCTAACTGTACTACAACTGTTCAGCCTATACTCCCACTTGTGATCTAGTACTCATCACCCTACTCCACTAACGGGAAAAGCGGCTCCTTTTTTCTCTCTATGTTTGACTTATGTTTCTCAAACAAACAATAAAACAGTGTGTCGTGTGAAACGGCACTATTTCTATCAAACTCTAAGAGATAAAACAAATCAGAAGTTGCAATACAAGTTTTCAATTATTCTTGTAATTTTGGTAATGTCGGAAAACTGCTTTCTTACAGTTTGTTGCTAAAATACTTAAAAATACACTCAAAAATTCCTTAAATCGCTTTTACACGCTTCGTCGGACTTACGTTTTTGATAACATACATTACGGGTCATGCACAGTACAGGCCTGTCGAAAGTTTAACATTAAGATAACGAAATTGTACCGTTTATCTCGGCCACTCGTTAGCCTCATTTCCACAGCTTTTGGTAGCTTGGCAGCTGTTATCTATCTCTCTCGTCGGACTTACGTTTAGATAATATATCACGGGTCATGTACAGTACAGGCCTGTCGAAAGTTTAACATTAAGCAATATGACAGTTTATCTCGGCCCCTCGTTAGCTACATTTCCAGAGCTTTTTGGCAGCTTGGAAGCTGTTATCCATCTCTCTCGCCGGACTTACGTTTTGATAACATATATTACGGGTCATGTAAAGTACAGGTCTGTCGAAAGTTTAATATTAAGATAACGAAAATGTACCGTCTATCTCGGCCTTTCGTTAGCTACATTTCCACAGCTTTTTGGCAGCTGATATCTATCTTTCGACAGTTTTTTTTCGGTCATTAAAGATCCATATTTCGGCTTCTCAGTTGCCGAGCTTTCACTACTTTTTCTTTTTTAGTGTTAAAATTTTCGATAGGTCGGTACTTTAATGCGGACGGGACATTTCGCGTAATTTGGAACACGCTAAAACGGACAATCTGCAAGTTGTTTCACTGATGCGCGGAATACTGTTGTGATATTGATTGTGACGTCATAGACATGATGCTCTTCTCTATGACGCCACAATAAGTTCTTTCTGACGCCACAATCGATTCTTAGTAACGGGATCGAACCGAGATTGTTATGTTTTTCTGCCTCTGTTCAAGCATTCAGCGCAATCATTAAAGTGTGAATAAAACAAAACGTAACTTAACAATCGCTAAAAGGAGTTGAGTTGAGTTGAGTAATGGTGTTTATTGTCCAGTCAAGAATATTTCACTTATATCGAGACGTCGCCAGCTAAAGGCGAAGGTGCGGAAAATTTGCCTGTACGTTGCGCTGATGGCATTATACAGTAGGGTTCTTTAGGATGCAAAGGAGGAAATGTGTAAAAACTTGGAAATTGAAGAAAAAAGACCAAAATGTTGTTGATAATAAAAGATGCACATTTTCGGTAAAGTTGTAGACAATCGGAAAAATGGTATTTTCATTAAAATGTATGATGTTGAAGTTGAAACGTGCAGTGTTTTTTCTTTTCATTTAAGTGAGTGGGGGCGTGCACACAAAAGCACGCTCTCGTACGCACATAGCGACGAACTGTGTATTGGGCTGATTGCTCTTTGCGAGCAATCCTAACTGTACTACAACTGTTCAGCCTATACTCCCACTTGTGATCGAGTACTCATCACACTACTCCACTAACGGGAAAAGCGGCTCACTTTTTTCTCCTCTCATGTTTGACTTATGTTTTCTCAAACAAACAATAAAACAGTGTGTCGTGTGAAACGGCACTATTTCTATCAAACTCTAAGAGATAAAACAAATCAGAAGTTGCAATACAAGTTTTTCAATTATTCTTGTAATTTTGGTAATTTCGGAAAACTGCTTTCTTACAGTTTGTTGCTAAAATACTTAAAAAATACACTCAAAAATTCCTTAAATCGCTTTTACACGCTTCGTCGGACTTACGTTTTTGATAACATACATTACGGGTCATGCACAGTACAGGCCTGTCGAAAGTTTAACATTAAGATAACGAAATTGTACCGTTTATCTCGGCCACTCGTTAGCCTCATTTCCACAGCTTTTGGTAGCTTGGCAGCTGTTATCTATCTCTCTCGTCGGACTTACGTTTAGATAACATATATCACGGGTCATGTACAGTACAGGCCTGTCGAAAGTTTAACATTAAGCAATATGACAGTTTATCTCGGCCCTCGTTAGCTACATTTCCAGAGCTTTTTGGCAGCTTGGAAGCTGTTATCCATCTCTCTCGCCGGACTTACTTTTTGATAAATATATTACGGGTCATGTAAAGTACAGGCCTGTCGAAAGTTTAACATAAGATAACGAAATTGTACCGTTTATCTCGGCCACTCGTTAGCTCATTTCCACAGCTTTTGGTAGCTTGGCAGCGTTATCTATCTCTCTGTCGGACTTACGTTTAGATAACATATATCACGGGTCATGTACAGTACAGGCTGTCGAAAGTTTAACATTAAGCAATATGACAGTTTATCTCGGCCCCTCGTTAGCTACATTTCCAGAGCTTTTTGGCAGCTGGAAGCTGTTATCATTCTCTCTCGCGGACTTACGTTTGATAACATATATTACGGGTCATGTAAAGTACAGGTCTGTCGAAAGTTAATATAAGATAACGAAAATCATGGTACCGTCTATCTCGGCCTTTCGTTAGCTACATTTCCAAAGCTTTTTGGCAGCTGATATCTATCTTCGACAGTTTTTTCGGTCATTAAAGATCCATATTTCGGCTACTCAGTTGCCGAGTTTCACTACTTTTCTTTTTTAGTGTAAAATTTTCGATAGGTCGGTACTTAATGCGGACGGGACATTTCGCATAATTGGAACACGCTAAAACGGACAATGTGCAAGTTGTTTCACTGATGCGCCGGAATACTGTTGTGATATTGATTGTGACGTCATAGACAGGATGCTTCTCTATGACGCCCACAATAAGTTTTTCTATGACGCCACAATCGATTCTTAGTAACGGGATCGAACCGAAGATTGTTATGTTTTCTGCCTCTGTTCAAGCATTCAGCGCAATCATTAAAGTGTGAATAAAACAAAAACGTAACTTAACAATCGCTAAAAAGAGTTGAGTTGAGTTGAGTAATGGTGTTTATTGTCCCAGTCAAGAATATTTCACTATATCGAGACGTCGCCAGCTAAAGGCGAAGGTGCTGGAAAATTTGCCTGTACGTTGCGCTGATGGCATTATACAGTAGGGTTCTTTAGGATGCAAAGGAGGAAATGTGTAAAAACTTGGAAATTGAAAAAAAAGACCAAAATGTTGTTGATAATAAAAGATGCACATTTTCGGTAAAGTTGTAGACAATCGGAAAAATGGTATTTTCATTAAAATGTATGATGTTGAAGTTGAAATGTGCAGTGTTTTTTCTTTTCATTTAAGTGAGTGGGCGGCACACAAAAGCACGCTCTCGTACGCACATAGCGACGAACTGTGTATTGGGCTAACTGTACTAAACTGTTCAGCTATACTCCCACTTGTGATCGAGTATTATCACCCTACTCCACTAACGGGAAAAGCGGCTCGCTTTTTTCTCCTCTCATGTTTGTCTTATGTTTTCTCAAACAAACAATAAAACAGTGTGGTCGTGTGAAAACGGCACTATTTCTATCAAACTCTAAGAGATAAAAACAAATCAGAAGTTGCAATACAAGTTTTTCAATATTTTCTTGTAATTTTGGTAATGTCGGAAAATGCTTTCTACAGTTTGTTGCTAAAATACTTAAAAAATACACTCAAAAAATTCCTTAAATCGCTTTTACACGCTTCGTCGGACTTACGTTTTTGATAACATACATTACGGGTCATGCAAAGTACAGGCCTATCGAAAAGTTTAACATTAAGATAACGAAATGTACCGTTTATCTCGGCCATCGTTAGCCTCATTTCCACAGCTTTTTGGTAGCTTGGCAGCTGTTATCTATCTCTCTCGTCGGACTTACGTTTAGATAACATATATCACGGGTCATGTACAGTACAGGCCTTCGAAAGTTAACATTAAGCAATAGGACAGTTTATCTCGGCCCTCGTTAGCTACATTTCAGAGCTTTTTGGCAGCTTGGAAGCTGTTATCCATCTCTCGCCGGACTACGTTTTGATAACATATATACGGGTCATGTAAAGTACAGGCCTGTCGAAAGTTTAATATTAAGATAACGAAAATGTACCGTCTATCTCGGCCTTTCGTTAGCTACATTTCCACAGCTTTTTGACAGCTGATATCTATCTTTCGACAGTTTTTTTTCGGTCATTAAAGATCCATATTTCGGCTTCTCAGTTGCCGAGCTTTCACTACTTTTTCTTTTTTAGTGTTAAAATTTTCGATAGGTCGGTACTTTAATGCGGACGGGACATTTCGCGTAATTTGGAACACGCTAAAACGGACAATCTGCAAGTTGTTTCACTGATGCGCGGAATACTGTTGTGATATTGATTGTGACGTCATAGACAGGATGCTCTTCTCTATGACGCCACAATAAGTTCTTTCTATGACGCCACAATCGATTCTTAGTAACGGGATCGAACCCGAGATTGTTATGTTTTTCTGCCTCTGTTCAAGCATTCAGCGCAATCATTAAAGTGTGAATAAAACAAAACGTAACTTAACAATCGCTAAAAGGAGTTGAGTTGAGTTGAGTAATGGTGTTTATTGTCCCAGTCAAGAATATTTCACTTATATCGAGACGTCGCCAGCTAAAGGCGAAGGTGCGGAAAATTTGCCTGTACGTTGCGCTGATGGCATTATACAGTAGGGTTCTTTAGGATGCAAAGGAGGAAATGTGTAAAAACTTGGAAATTGAAGAAAAAAAGACCAAAATGTTGTTGATAATAAAAGATGCACATTTTCGGTAAAGTTGTAGACAATCGGAAAAATGGTATTTTCATTAAAATGTATGATGTTGAAGTTGAAACGTGCAGTGTTTTTTCTTTTCATTTAAGTGAGTGGGGGCGTGCACACAAAAGCACGCTCTCGTACGCACATAGCGACGAACTGTGTATTGGGCTGATTGCTCTTTGCGAGCAATCCTAACTGTACTACAACTGTTCAGCCTATACTCCCACTTGTGATCGAGTACTCATCACACTACTCCACTAACGGGAAAAGCGGCTCACTTTTTTCTCCTCTCATGTTTGACTTATGTTTTCTCAAACAAACAATAAAACAGTGTGTCGTGTGAAACGGCACTATTTCTATCAAACTCTAAGAGATAAAACAAATCAGAAGTTGCAATACAAGTTTTTCAATTATTCTTGTAATTTTGGTAATTTCGGAAAACTGCTTTCTTACAGTTTGTTGCTAAAATATTTAAAAAACACTCAAAAATTCCTTAAATCGCTTTTACACGCTTCGTCGGACTTACGTTTTTGATAACATACATTACGGGTCATGCACAGTACAGGCCTGTCGAAAGTTTAACATTAAGATAACGAAATTGTACCGTTTATCTCGGCCACTCGTTAGCCTCATTTCCACAGCTTTTTGGTAGCTTGGCAGCTGTTATCTATCTCTCTCGTCGGACTTACGTTTAGATAACATATATCACGGGTCATGTACAGTACAGGCCTGTCGAAAGTTTAACATTAAGCAATATGACAGTTTATCTCGGCCCCTCGTTAGCTACATTTCCAGAGCTTTTTGGCAGCTTGGAAGCTGTTATCCATCTCTCTCGCCGGACTTACTTTTTGATAACATATATTACGGGTCATGTAAAGTACAGGCCTGTCGAAAGTTTAACATTAAGATAACGAAATTGTACCGTTTATCTCGGCCACTCGTTAGCCTCATTTCCACAGCTTTTTGGTAGCTTGGCAGCTGTTTATCTATCTCTCTCGTCGGACTTACGTTTAGATAACATATATCACGGGTCATGTACAGTACAGGCCTGTCGAAAGTTTAACATTAAGCAATATGACAGTTTATCTCGGCCCCTCGTTAGCTACATTTCCAGAGCTTTTTGGCAGCTTGGAAGCTGTTATCCATCTCTCTCGCCGGACTTACTTTTTGATAACATATATTACGGGTCATGTAAAGTACAGGCCTGTCGAAGTTTAACATTAAGATAACGAAATTGTACCGTTTATCTCGGCCACTCGTTAGCCTCATTTCCACAGCTTTTTGGTAGCTTGGCAGCTGTTATCTATCTCTCTCGTCGGACTTACGTTTAGATAACATATATCACGGGTCATGTACAGTACAGGCCTGTCGAAAGTTTAACATTAAGCAATATGACAGTTTATCTCGGCCCCTCGTTAGCTACATTTCCAGAGCTTTTTGGCAGCTTGGCAGCTGTTATCTATCTCTCTCGCGGACTTACGTTTTGATAACATATATTACGGGTCATGTAAAGTACAGGTCTGTCGAAAGTTTAATATTAAGATAACGAAAATCATGGTACCGTCTATCTCGGCCTTTCGTTAGCTACATTTCCAAAGCTTTTTGGCAGCTGATATCTATCTTTCGACAGTTTTTTTTCGGTTATTAAAGATCCATATTTCGGCTACTCAGTTGCCGAGCTTTCACTACTTTTTCTTTTTTAGTGTTAAAATTTTCGATAGGTCGGTACTTTAATGCGGACGGGACATTTCGCATAATTTGGAACACGCTAAAACGGACAATGTGCAAGTTGTTTCACTGATGCGCGGAATACTGTTGTGATATTGATTGTGACGTCATAGACAGGATGCTCTTCTCTATGACGCCACAATAAGTTCTTTCTATGACGCCACAATCGATTCTTAGTAACGGGATCGAACCCGAGATTGTTATGTTTTTCTGCTCTGTTCAAGCATTCAGCGCAATCATTAAAGTGTGAATAAAACAAACGTAACTTAACAATCGCTAAAAGGAGTTGAGTTGAGTTGAGTAATGGTGTTTATTGTCCCAGTCAAGAATATTTCACTTATATCGAGACGTCGCCAGCTAAAGGCGAAGGTGCGGAAAATTTGCCTGTACGTTGCGCTGATGGCATTATACAGTAGGGTTCTTTAGGATGCAAAGGAGGAAATGTGTAAAAACTTGGAAATTGAAGAAAAAAGACCAAAATGTTGTTGATAATAAAAGATGCACATTTTCGGTAAAGTTGTAGACAATCGGAAAAATGGTATTTTCATTAAAATGTATGATGTTGAAGTTGAAACGTGCAGTGTTTTTTCTTTTCATTTAAGTGAGTGGGGGCGTGCACACAAAAGCACGCTCTCGTACGCACATAGCGACGAACTGTGTATTGGGCTGATTGCTCTTTGCGAGCAATCCTAACTGTACTACAACTGTTCAGCCTATACTCCCACTTGTGATCGAGTACTCATCACACTACTCCACTAACGGGAAAAGCGGCTCACTTTTTTCTCCTCTCATGTTTGACTTATGTTTTCTCAAACAAACAATAAAACAGTGTGTCGTGTGAAACGGCACTATTTCTATCAAACTCTAAGAGATAAAAAAATCAGAAGTTGCAATACAAGTTTTTCAATTATTCTTGTAATTTTGGTAATTTCGGAAAACTGCTTTCTTACAGTTTGTTGCTAAAATACTTAAAAAATACACTCAAAAATTCCTTAAATCGCTTTTACACGCTTTCGTCGGACTTACGTTTTTGATAACATACATTACGGGTCATGCACAGTACAGGCCTGTCGAAAGTTTAACATTAAGATAACGAAATTGTACCGTTTATCTCGGCCACTCGTTAGCCTCATTTCCACAGCTTTTTGGTAGCTTGGCAGCTGTTATCTATCTCTCTCGTCGGACTTACGTTTAGATAACATATATCACGGGTCATGTACAGTACAGGCCTGTCGAAAGTTTAACATTAAGCAATATGACAGTTTATCTCGGCCCCTCGTTAGCTACATTTCCAGAGCTTTTTGGCAGCTTGGAAGCTGTTATCCATCTCTCTCGCCGGACTTACTTTTTGATAACATATATTACGGGTCATGTAAAGTACAGGCCTGTCGAAAGTTTAACATTAAGATAACGAAATTGTACCGTTTATCTCGGCCACTCGTTAGCCTCATTTCCACAGCTTTTTGGTAGCTTGGCAGCTGTTATCTATCTCTCTCGTCGGACTTACGTTTAGATAACATATATCACGGGTCATGTACAGTACAGGCCTGTCGAAAGTTTAACATTAAGCAATATGACAGTTTATCTCGGCCCTCGTTAGCTACATTTCCAGAGCTTTTTGGCAGCTTGGCAGCTGTTATCTATCTCTCTCGTCGGACTTACGTTTTGATAACATATATTACGGGTCATGTAAAGTACAGGTCTGTCGAAAGTTTAATATTAAGATAACGAAAATCATGGTACCGTCTATCTCGGCCTTTCGTTAGCTACATTTCCAAAGCTTTTTGGCAGCTGATATCTATCTTTCGACAGTTTTTTTTCGGTTATTAAAGATCCATATTTCGGCTACTCAGTTGCCGAGCTTTCACTACTTTTTCTTTTTTAGTGTTAAAATTTTCGATAGGTCGGTACTTTAATGCGGACGGGACATTTCGCATAATTTGGAACACGCTAAAACGGACAATGTGCAAGTTGTTTCACTGATGCGCGGAATACTGTTGTGATATTGATTGTGACGTCATAGACAGGATGCTCTTCTCTATGACGCCACAATAAGTTCTTTCTATGACGCCACAATCGATTCTTAGTAACGGGATCGAACCCGAGATTGTTATGTTTTTCTGCCTCTGTTCAAGCATTCAGCGCAATCATTAAATGTGAATAAAACAAAACGTAACTTAACAATCGCTAAAAGGAGTTGAGTTGAGTTGAGTAATGGTGTTTATTGTCCCAGTCAAGAATATTTCACTTATATCGAGACGTCGCCAGCTAAAGGCGAAGGTGCGGAAAATTTGCCTGTACGTTGCGCTGATGGCATTATACAGTAGGGTTCTTTAGGATGCAAAGGAGGAAATGTGTAAAAACTTGGAAATTGAAGAAAAAAGACCAAAATGTTGTTGATAATAAAAGATGCACATTTTCGGTAAAGTTGTAGACAATCGGAAAAATGGTATTTTCATTAAAATGTATGATGTTGAAGTTGAAATGTGCAGTGTTTTTTTCTTTTCATTTAAGTGAGTGGGGGCGTGCACACAAAAGCACGCTCTCGTACGCACATAGCGACGAACTGTGTATTGGGCTGATTGCTCTTTGCGAGCAATCCTAACTGTACTACAACTGTTCAGCCTATACTCCCACTTGTGATCGAGTACTCATCACACTACTCCACTAACGGGAAAAGCGGCTCACTTTTTTCTCCTCTCATGTTTGACTTATGTTTTCTCAAACAAACAATAAAACAGTGTGTCGTGTGAAACGGCACTATTTCTATCAAACTCTAAGAGATAAAACAAATCAGAAGTTGCAATACAAGTTTTTCAATTATTCTTGTAATTTTGGTAATTTCGGAAAACTGCTTTCTTACAGTTTGTTGCTAAAATACTTAAAAAATACACTCAAAAATTCCTTAAATCGCTTTTACACGCTTCGTCGGACTTACGTTTTTGATAACATACATTACGGGTCATGCACAGTACAGGCCTGTCGAAAGTTTAACATTAAGATAACGAAATTGTACCGTTTATCTCGGCCACTCGTTAGCCTCATTTCCACAGCTTTTTGGTAGCTTGGCAGCTGTTATCTATCTCTCTCGTCGGACTTACGTTTAGATAACATATATCACGGGTCATGTACAGTACAGGCCTGTCGAAAGTTTAACATTAAGCAATATGACAGTTTATCTCGGCCCCTCGTTAGCTACATTTCCAGAGCTTTTTGGCAGCTTGGAAGCTGTTATCCATCTCTCTCGCCGGACTTACTTTTTGATAACATATATTACGGGTCATGTAAAGTACAGGCCTGTCGAAAGTTTAACATTAAGATAACGAAATTGTACCGTTTATCTCGGCCACTCGTTAGCCTCATTTCCACAGCTTTTTGGTAGCTTGGCAGCTGTTATCTATCTCTCTCGTCGGACTTACGTTTAGATAACATATATCACGGGTCATGTACAGTACAGGCCTGTCGAAAGTTTAACATTAAGCAATATGACAGTTTATCTCGGCCCCTCGTTAGCTACATTTCCAGAGCTTTTTGGCAGCTTGGCAGCTGTTATCCATCTCTCTCGTCGGACTTACGTTTTGATAACATATATTACGGGTCATGTAAAGTACAGGTCTGTCGAAAGTTTAATATTAAGATAACGAAAATCATGGTACCGTCTATCTCGGCCTTTCGTTAGCTACATTTCCAAAGCTTTTTGGCAGCTGATATCTATCTTTCGACAGTTTTTTTTCGGTCATTAAAGATCCATATTTCGGCTACTCAGTTGCCGAGCTTTCACTACTTTTTCTTTTTTAGTGTTAAAATTTTCGATAGGTCGGTACTTTAATGCGGACGGGACATTTCGCATAATTTGGAACACGCTAAAACGGACAATGTGCAAGTTGTTTCACTGATGCGCGGAATACTGTTGTGATATTGATTGTGACGTCATAGACAGGATGCTCTTCTCTATGACGCCACAATAAGTTCTTTCTATGACGCCACAATCGATTCTTAGTAACGGGATCGAACCCGAGATTGTTATGTTTTTCTGCCTCTGTTCAAGCATTCAGCGCAATCATTAAAGTGTGAATAAAACAAAACGTAACTTAACAATCGCTAAAAGGAGTTGAGTTGAGTTGAGTAATGGTGTTTATTGTCCCAGTCAAGAATATTTCACTTATATCGAGACGTCGCCAGCTAAAGGCGAAGGTGCGGAAAATTTGCCTGTACGTTGCGCTGATGGCATTATACAGTAGGGTTCTTTAGGATGCAAAGGAGGAAATGTGTAAAAACTTGGAAATTGAAGAAAAAAGACCAAAATGTTGTTGATAATAAAAGATGCACATTTTCGGTAAAGTTGTAGACAATCGGAAAAATGGTATTTTCATTAAAATGTATGATGTTGAAGTTGAAATGTGCAGTGTTTTTTTCTTTTCATTTAAGTGAGTGGGGGCGTGCACACAAAAGCACGCTCTCGTACGCACATAGCGACGAACTGTGTATTGGGCTAACTGTACTACAACTGTTCAGCCTATACTCCCACTTGTGATCTAGTACCACTAACGGGAAAAGCGGCTCGCTTTTTTCTCCTCTCATGTTTGTCTTATGTTTTCTCAAACAAACAATAAAACAGTGTGTCGTGTGAAACGGCACTATTTCTATCAAACTCTAAGAGATAAAACAAATCAGAAGTTGCAATACAAGTTTTTCAATTATTCTTGTAATTTTGGTAATGTCGGAAAACTGCTTTCTTACAGTTTGTTGCTAAAATACTTAAAAAATACACTCAAAAATTCCTTAAATCGCTTTTACACGCTTCGTCGGACTTACGTTTTTGATAACATACATTACGGGTCATGCACAGTACAGGCCTGTCGAAAGTTTAACATTAAGATAACGAAATTGTACCGTTTATCTCGGCCACTCGTTAGCCTCATTTCCACAGCTTTTTGGTAGCTTGGCAGCTGTTATCTATCTCTCTCGTCGGACTTACGTTTAGATAACATATATCACGGGTCATGTACAGTACAGGCCTGTCGAAAGTTTAACATTAAGCAATATGACAGTTTATCTCGGCCCCTCGTTAGCTACATTTCCAGAGCTTTTTGGCAGCTTGGAAGCTGTTATCCATCTCTCTCGCCGGACTTACGTTTTGATAACATATATTACGGGTCATGTAAAGTACAGGTCTGTCGAAAGTTTAATATTAAGATAACGAAAATCATGGTACCGTCTATCTCGGCCTTTCGTTAGCTACATTTCCACAGCTTTTTGGCAGCTGATATCTATCTTTCGACAGTTTTTTTCGGTCATTAAAGATCCATATTTCGGCTACTCAGTTGCCGAGCTTTCACTACTTTTTCTTTTTTAGTGTTAAAATTTTCGATAGGTCGGTACTTTAATGCGGACGGGACATTTCGCGTAATTTGGAACACGCTAAAACGGACAATCTGCAAGTTGTTTCACTGATGCGCGGAATACTGTTGTGATATTGATTGTGACGTCATAGACATGATGCTCTTCTCTATGACGCCACAATAAGTTCTTTCTATGACGCCACAATCGATTCTTAGTAACGGGATCGAACCCGAGATTGTTATGTTTTTCTGCCTCTGTTCAAGCATTCAGCGCAATCATTAAAGTGTGAATAAAACAAAACGTAACTTAACAATCGCTAAAAGGAGTTGAGTTGAGTTGAGTAATGGTGTTTATTGTCCCAGTCAAGAATATTTCACTTATATCGAGACGTCGCCAGCTAAAGGCGAAGGTGCGGAAAATTTGCCTGTACGTTGCGCTGATGGCATTATACAGTAGGGTTCTTTAGGATGCAAAGGAGGAAATGTGTAAAAACTTGGAAATTGAAGAAAAAAGACCAAAATGTTGTTGATAATAAAAGATGCACATTTTCGGTAAAGTTGTAGACAATCGGAAAAATGGTATTTTCATTAAAATGTATGATGTTGAAGTTGAAATGTGCAGTGTTTTTTTCTTTTCATTTAAGTGAGTGGGGGCGTGCACACAAAAGCACGCTCTCGTACGCACATAGCGACGAACTGTGTATTGGGCTGATTGCTCTTTGCGAGCAATCCTAACTGTACTACAACTGTTCAGCCTATACTCCCACTTGTGATCGAGTACTCATCACACTACTCCACTAACGGGAAAAGCGGCTCACTTTTTTCTCCTCTCATGTTTGACTTATGTTTTCTCAAACAAACAATAAAACAGTGTGTCGTGTGAAACGGCACTATTTCTATCAAACTCTAAGAGATAAAACAAATCAGAAGTTGCAATACAAGTTTTTTCAATTATTCTTGTAATTTTGGTAATTTCGGAAAACTGCTTTCTTACAGTTTGTTGCTAAAATACTTAAAAAATACACTCAAAAATTCCTTAAATCGCTTTTACACGCTTCGTCGGACTTACGTTTTTGATAACATACATTACGGGTCATGCACAGTACAGGCCTGTCGAAAGTTTAACATTAAGATAACGAAATTGTACCGTTTATCTCGGCCACTCGTTAGCCTCATTTCCACAGCTTTTTGGTAGCTTGGCAGCTGTTATCTATCTCTCTCGTCGGACTTACGTTTAGATAACATATATCACGGGTCATGTACAGTACAGGCCTGTCGAAAGTTTAACATTAAGCATATGACAGTTTATCTCGGCCCCTCGTTAGCTACATTTCCAGAGCTTTTTGGCAGCTTGGAAGCTGTTATCCATCTCTCTCGCCGGACTTACTTTTGATAACATATATTACGGGTCATGTAAAGTACAGGCTGTCGAAAGTTTAACATTAAGATAACGAAATTGTACCGTTTATCTCGGCCACTCGTTAGCCTCATTTCCACAGCTTTTGGTAGCTTGGCAGCTGTTATCTATCTCTCTCGTCGGACTTACGTTGAGATAACATATATCACGGGTCATGTACAGTACAGGCCTGTCGAAAGTTTAACATTAAGCAATATGACAGTTTATTCTCGGCCCTCGTTAGCTACATTTCCAGAGCTTTTTGGCAGCTTGGCAGCTGTTATCTATCTCTCTCGTCGGACTTACGTTTTGATAACATATATTACGGGTCATGTAAAGTACAGGTCTGTCGAAAGTTTAATATTAAGATAACGAAAATCATGGTACCGTCTATCTCGGCCTTTCGTTAGCTACATTTCCAAAGCTTTTTGGCAGCTGATATCTATCTTTCGACAGTTTTTTTTCGGTCATTAAAGATCCATATTTCGACTTCTCAGTTGCCGAGCTTTCACTACTTTTTCTTTTTTAGTGTTAAAATTTTCGATAGGTCGGTACTTTAATCGGACGGGACATTTCGCATAATTTGGAACACGCTAAAACGGACAATGTGCAAGTTGTTTCACTGATGCGCGGAATACTGTTGTGATATTGATTGTGACGTCATAGACAGGATGCTCTTCTCTATGACGCCACAATAAGTTCTTTCTATGACGCCACAATCGATTCTTAGTAACGGGATCGAACCCGAGATTGTTATGTTTTTCTGCCTCTGTTCAAGCATTCAGCGCAATCATTAAAGTGTGAATAAACAAAACGTAACTTAACAATCGCTAAAAGGAGTTGAGTTGAGTTGAGTAATGGTGTTTATTGTCCCAGTCAAGAATATTTCACTTATATCGAGACGTCGCCAGCTAAAGGCGAAGGTGCGGAAAATTTGCCTGTACGTTGCGCTGATGGCATTATACAGTAGGGTTCTTTAGGATGCAAAGGAGGAAATGTGTAAAAACTTGGAAATTGAAGAAAAAAGACCAAAATGTTGTTGATAATAAAAGATGCACATTTTCGGTAAAGTTGTAGACAATCGGAAAAATGGTATTTTCATTAAAGTATGATGTTGAAGTTGAAATGTGCAGTGTTTTTTTCTTTTCATTTAAGTGAGTGGGGGCGTGCACACAAAAGCACGCTCTCGTACGCACATAGCGACGAACTGTGTATCGGGCTGATTGCTCTTTGCGAGCAATCCTAACTGTACTACAACTGTTCAGCCTATACTCCCACTGTGATCTAGTACTCATCACCTACTCCACTAACGGGAAAAGCGGCTCCCTTTTTTCTTCTCTCATGTTTGACTTATGTTTTCTCAAACAAACAATAAAACAGTGTGTCGTGTGAAACGCACTATTTCTATCAAACTCTAAGAGATAAAACAAATCAGAAGTTGCAAACAAGTTTTTCAATTATTCTTGTAATTTTGGTAATGTCGGAAAACTGCTTTCTTACAGTTTGTTGCTAACAATACTTAAAAATAACACTCAAAAATTCCTTAAATCGCTTTTACACGCTTCGTCGGACTTACGTTTTTGATAACATACATTACGGGTCATGCACAGTACAGGCCTGTCGAAAGTTTAACATTAAGATAACGAAATTGTACCGTTTATCTCGGCCACTCGTTAGCCTCATTTCCACAGCTTTTTGGTAGCTTGGCAGCTGTTATCTATCTCTCTCGTCGGACTTACGTTTAGATAATATATCACGGGTCATGTACAGTACAGGCCTGTCGAAAGTTTAACATTAAGCAATATGACAGTTTATCTCGGCCCCTCGTTAGCTACATTTCCAGAGCTTTTTGGCAGCTTGGAAGCTGTTATCCATCTCTCTCGCCGGACTTACGTTTTGATAACATATATTACGGGTCATGTAAAGTACAGGTCTGTCGAAAGTTTAATATTAAGATAACGAAATGTACCGTCTATCTCGGCCTTTCGTTAGCTACATTTCCACAGCTTTTTGGCAGCTGATATCTATCTTTCGACAGTTTTTTTTCGGTCATTAAAGATCCATATTTCGGCTTCTCAGTTGCCGAGCTTTCACTACTTTTTCTTTTTTAGTGTTAAAATTTTCGATAGGTCGGTACTTTAATGCGGACGGGACATTTCGCGTAATTTGGAACACGCTAAAACGGACAATCTGCAAGTTGTTTCACTGATGCGCGAATACTGTTGTGATATTGATTGTGACGTCATAGACAGGATGCTCTTCTCTATGACGCCACAATAAGTTCTTTCTATGACGCCACAATCGATTCTTAGTAACGGGATCGAACCCGAGATTGTTATGTTTTTCTGCCTCTGTTCAAGCATTCAGCGCAATCATTAAAGTGTGAATAAAACAAAACGTAACTTAACAATCGCTAAAAGGAGTTGAGTTGAGTTGAGTAATGGTGTTTATTGTCCCAGTCAAGAATATTTCACTTATATCGAGACGTCGCCAGCTAAAGGCGAAGGTGCGGAAAATTTGCCTGTACGTTGCGCTGATGGCATTATACAGTAGGGTTCTTTAGGATGCAAAGGAGGAAATGTGTAAAAACTTGGAAATTGAAGAAAAAGACCAAAATGTTGTTGATAATAAAAGATGCACATTTTCGGTAAAGTTGTAGACAATCGGAAAAATGGTATTTTCATTAAAATGTATGATGTTGAAGTTGAAATGCAGTGTTTTTTTCTTTTCATTTAAGTGAGTGGGGGCGTGCACACAAAAGCACGCTCTCGTACGCACATAGCGACGAACTGTGTATTGGGCTGATTGCTCTTTGCGAGCAATCCTAACTGTACTACAACTGTTCAGCCTATACTCCCACTTGTGATCGAGTACTCATCACCCTACTCCACTAACGGGAAAAGCGGCTCCTTTTTTCTCTCTCATGTTTGACTTATGTTTTCTCAAACAAACAATAAAACAGTGTGTCGTGTGAAACGGCACTATTTCTATCAAACTCTAAGAGATAAAACAAATCAGAAGTTGCAATACAAGTTTTTCAATTATTCTTGTAATTTTGGTAATTCGGAAAACTGCTTTCTTACAGTTTGTTGCTAAAATACTTAAAAATACACTCAAAAATTCCTTAAATCGCTTTTACACGCTTCGTCGGACTTACGTTTTTGATAACATACATTACGGGTCATGCACAGTACAGGCCTGTCGAAAGTTTAACATTAAGATAACGAAATTGTACCGTTTATCTCGGCCACTCGTTAGCCTCATTTCCACAGCTTTTTGGTAGCTTGGCAGCTGTTATCTATCTCTCTCGTCGGACTTACGTTTAGATAATATATCACGGGTCATGTACAGTACAGGCCTGTCGAAAGTTTAACATTAAGCAATATGACAGTTTATCTCGGCCCCTCGTTAGCTACATTTCCAGAGCTTTTTGGCAGCTTGGAAGCTGTTATCCTCTCTCTCGCCGGACTTACGTTTTGATAACATATATTACGGGTCATGTAAAGTACAGGTCTGTCGAAAGTTTAATATTAAGATAACGAAAATGTACCGTCTATCTCGGCCTTTCGTTAGCTACATTTCCACAGCTTTTGGCAGCTGATATCTATCTTTCGACAGTTTTTTTCGGTCATTAAAGATCCATATTTCGGCTTCTCAGTTGCCGAGCTTTCACTACTTTTTCTTTTTTAGTGTTAAAATTTTCGATAGGTCGGTACTTTAATGCGGACGGGACATTTCGCGTAATTTGGAACACGCTAAAACGGACAATGTGCAAGTTGTTTCACTGATGCGCGGAATACTGTTGTGATATTATTGTGACGTCATAGACAGGATGCTCTTCTCTATGACGCCACAATAAGTTCTTTCTATGACGCCACAATCGATTCTTAGTAACGGATCGAACCCGAGATTGTTATGTTTTTCTGCCTATGTTCAAGCATTCAGCGCAATCATTAAAGTGTGAATAAAACAAAACGTAACTTAACAATCGCTAAAAGGAGTTGAATTGAGTTGAGTAATGGTGTTTATTGTCCCAGTCAAGAATATTTCACTTATATCGAGACTCGCCAGCTAAAGGCGAAGGTGCGGAAAATTTGCCTGTACGTTGCGCTGATGGCATTATACAGTAGGGTTCTTTAGGATGCAAGGAGGAAATGTGTAAAAACTTGGAAATTGAAGAAAAAAGACCAAAATGTTGTTGATAATAAAAGATGCACATTTTCGTAAGTTTGTAGACATCGGAAAAATGGTATTTTCATTAAAATGTATGATGTTGAAGTTGAAATGTGCAGTGTTTTTTTTTTCATTTAAGTGAGTGGGGGCGTGCACACAAAGCACGCTCTCGTACGCACATAGCGACGAACTGTGTATTGGCTAACTGTACTACAACTGTTCAGCCTATACTCCCACTTGTGATCTAGTACTTATCACCCTACTCCACTAACGGGAAAAGCGGCTCGCTTTTTTCTCCTCTCATGTTTGACTTATGTTTTCTCAAACAAACAATAAAACAGTGTGTGTGAAACGGCACTATTTCTATCAACTCTAAGAGATAAAACAAATCAGAAAGTTGCAATACAAGTTTTTCAATTATTCTGTAATTTTGGTAATGTCGGAAAACTGCTTTCTTACAGTTTGTTGCTAAAATACTTAAAAAATACACTCAAAATTCCTTAAATCGCTTTTACACGCTTCGTCGGACTTACGTTTTTGATAACATACATTACGGGTCATGCACAGTACAGGCCTGTCGAAAGTTTAACATTAAGATAACGAAATTGTACCGTTTATCTCGGCCACTCGTTAGCCTCATTTCCACAGCTTTTTGGTAGCTTGGCAGCTGTTATCTATCTCTCTCGTCGGACTTACGTTTAGATAACATATATCACGGGTCATGTACAGTACAGGCCTGTCGAAAGTTTAACATTAAGCAATATGACAGTTTATCTCGGCCCCTCGTTAGCTACATTTCCAGAGCTTTTTGGCAGCTTGGCAGCTGTTATCTATCTCTCTCGTCGGACTTACGTTTAGATAACATATATCACGGGTCATGTACAGTACAGGCCTGTCGAAAGTTTAACATTAAGCAATATGACTGCTGCAAGATTGTCTGTATAGAGCCATCTAAATATTGCACAACATGTTGCAATAGATGTACATTGGCATATAGATCTGCCATTGCACAACATGATGCAATAGATTGTGACGTCAAAGATAAAAATAGATGATGACTGCGCAATATTTAAAGTGTATTGATGTTAAATGATGGGTAAACAAATCAATTGTAAGATAAACAAATAAAAGAAGTGTAAAGAAAAGTGTTTATCAGCAAAAAGAAAATAAATAGGTTATTTCTGATTATGGTGTAATATTAAAGATGTCGTAACTAGTAATGTATATATTTAGATTGACCAGAATTTAATGGAAAAGTTTGAGGGGAAAAAAAGTGTCTAAGTGATTAAGTTTTGTGAAAATATTTAAAAAAAAGAAAATGTTTTGGAGAGTACAAGTTTAACTTTTGAAAATAATTTGATAAAAAATGACTACAGTTTTTGTGAAAAATAAATTTAAAAAAAATGCCCCGAACGTTTAAGTTTTTGAAGAAAAATTTAAAGAAAAAATGTTTCGATAATTTAAGTTTTTGTAAAAATACATTGAAAGAAAAAGAAAAAAAATGACACGAAGATTTCAGTTTTTTGGTGAATTTTTTTTTTAAAAGATCCGAACGTTAAGTTTTTTGAAGAATAAATTTAAAGAAAAAAAAATGTGTCGATAATTTAAGTTTGTGAAAATATTTTGAATAGGAGAGAGAGAGAGAGAGAGAGAGAGAGAGAGTACAAGTTAAGCTAAAACTTTGTAAGTGAAGTTTTGAAAATAAGTAAATGAAGTTTAAAAAAAAGAATCTGCCCACGATCTGGTTTTGATCCAGAGACCTTTAGATTTTCAGTCTAACGCTCTCCCAACTGAGCTACCCGGGCTTATGTAGTAGATCAACAAAATTAACTTTATCTTTGCTCTCTGATGAATTGAAAATTATATCAAATCCAAGGATATTTTTTTAACATGGGTAGTTTATTGTAAAACGAATGTAGGGAGTTAAAAAAGCGAAAGTAATTTTGTATCTGATAAGAAAATTTTTAACAACAAACCGACTGAAATAACAAAAAAAAAAAATCAGAGATAAATTTAACAAGTCACAAGTACGAAGATTTTCTTTTATTTTATTTTATTATTTTATTTCATGGTGCAATAGATGTAAATTGCCATATAGATCTGCCATTGCACCAACCATGATGCAATAAATGACAATGGTTGTGACGTCAGAGATACAAAAAGAGGTGATTACTATGGAGTTTTAAAGTGTATTGATGTTAAATGATGGGTAAACAAATCAATTATAAGATAAACAAAGAAATTAAGTGTAATGTAAGAAAAAGTTCTTTTAAATGTTATTTCTGAATGGTGTAATATAAGGATTTAGTAATGGACAAGGAGAAATGAAGAATTTATAGGAAAATTTTGAGAAATTAAAAAAAGAAAACAAAAAAGTCGGTTAGTTTTTTCGAAAAAAATACCAACATGATTACCTTTTGTGACAAAAATTTAAAAAGGCCAAGAAGTTTTTTGCATAAAATAAAAATAAGAAAGCAAATTAATATGTAAAGTGATTAAGTTTTGTGAAAATAATTTAAAAGAAAGAAAATAAATAACTTGAAAGTACAAGTTTTGCTAAAGTAAAAAAAATTAAAACAAAAAAACAGATAAGTTTTTGAAATAAATTTAAAAAGAGAAAAAAAATCGTCCCGAGCGTTAAATTTATTAGAATAAATTTATAGAAAAAAAATTTAAAAAAAAATGTTTCGATGATTTAAGTTTTGTGCAAATAAATTTAAAAAAAAGAAAAATATTGTGTCGAAGGGATTAAGTTTTGTGAAAAAAGAAAACAAAGTTATCAACAAAATAAAGAATATGATATAAAGACTAATTTTCTGCGAAAATAAAAAAAGAAAGAAAAATATTGTCCCGAGTGCTAAAGTTTTGTAAATTTAAAGAAAAGAAAACAAAAGTTTTATTAGATTTAATTTTTTTGTCAAAATAGTTTTTAAAAAAGAAAAAAAGTCGTGAGAGTACAAGTTTTTGATAAAATAAAAATGAATAAACAAAAAAATTACACTGCTCTGTGCTAAAAGAAATTATAAAGACACATATGTCTTATAAGTTAAAAAGTTTAAAAAATTAAACATACGATTTAATATTATAGTGCATTGAAAAAAAGTTTAGGATGTTGAAAACGTAAGAAACGAAATTCATAGATGAAAATTAATCAAAACATACCATTCCAAATTAAGTATCATAGTTTATAAAAAAAACTAAGGCACGAAAAATAAATATAGATTATTTTTAAAAAGTCAGACATTTTTTAAGAGATATGTATTACAAACACGATGCAATCTTTTGTCACCTAAATATGTGAAAAAAGATAAAAAGATAAAAAGAAATAAGTAGGTCATTTAAAGGTCGTTATGTCTAAGTAAATAAAATAAAGCTTATTTCAAAAACATTTCGTCATATTTGTTTTTAAATTTAAAGAGACGTTATGTCAGTACTAAAAATACATGTATGATGTTCTAAATAAAGAATCAACGGGGGTATAAAAAGCATCACTTTCCTTTCTTAAAACATAAATCCAATATAATATCAAGACACATAGTACATAAGATTGAAGACAAAAAGATCAACTAAAAGGTATGTGAAGTTTTTATTGTTAAGAATGGAGTAAATACTGAACTCATCATCAGTATAAAAACATTGCCCCTATCATTATTTTAATAAAAAATTCACACCTTTTACACACTAATTGAAAAAAGTATAAATACGTTTGTAGTTGTAAAATAATAATAATAGTTTAACACAACAAATGAAACTTTTTTTAAAAATAAAAATCATAGATAAAATAAATTTGTTTAGTGAAAATATAAAAAACAATAATGAAATGAATTAAGTTTTGTAAAAAAAAAAAGTTTAAAAAAAACTTTGAGAGAGTCAAAGTTTTGTAAAAAAAAAAAACAAAATAAAAATACAAGTGGGAATCATTTTTTTTAAAATTTAAAATAAAAATTTATACTATTAAATTAAGGTTTTAGTATTTCAAAATGTTGGTAGTTTATTGAAAAAAAGTTTAGTTAGTTGAAAGTATAAGTAAGTTTGAAGTTGTAAAAACAAAAAATATTTCAAAAAGACACCAAATGAATTTTTTTGAAAGAATAAAAATGATAGATAAAATAAATTTGACAAGTTATATCTTAGTACAGGAAAGTTAGTTTAACACGACAACAAATGAAACTTTTTGAAAAAAAAAATCATAGATAAATAAATTTGTTTTGCGAAAATATAAAAAAGAAAAATGAAATGAATTAAGTTTTGTGAAAAAATAGTTTAAAAAAGCTTTGAGAGAGTTTAAGTTTTGTGAAAAAACAAAATAAATTGTGAAAAACAAATAAAAATACAAGTGGGAATAAGTTTTTTTAAAATAAATTTAAAATAAGAAATTATACTATTAAATAAAGGTTTTGGTATTTCAAAATGTTAGTAGTTTATTGAAAAAAGTTTAGTTAGTTGAAAGAATAAGTAAAATTGAAGTTATAAAAAAAATATATTTCAAAAAGACACCAAATGAATTTTTTTGGAAAGAATAAAAAATACTAGATAAAATAAATTTGACATGTTATATCTTAGTACAGAAAAATTTTGAGAAAAGAAAAAGAAAACATGCGTTGAAACAAATGTTTGTGGAAAATAAGTTTTTTTTTTTAAAAAAAGTTTAAGTTTAGCGAAAAACAATCAAAACTCAAAAAGTGGGGATAAATTTTTATTTTTGAAAATAGATTTTTTAAAAAAGAAGAAATTATACTATTAAATTTAGGATTAAGTATTCCGTTATAAGATTTCACATTGATAGTTTTTTGAAAAAAAAAAGTTTAGTTGGTTGAAAGTATAAGTAAGTTTGAAGTTGTAAAATAATAAAAAAAAAATATTTCAAAAGGACACCAAATGAAATTGTTTTGAAAGAATAAAAAATCATAGATAAAATAAATTTGACAAGTTAAATTTAAGTACGAAAGATTATAAAAATTCGACCAGGACACATTAAAAAACTTATATAGATATATAATTTTTTTAAAAAGTAAGCCATGTTTAAAGAAATTGATATAACAAGGTAATATGATACTCTTGCACGGTACAATCTTTTGTCACTTAAATGTGTGAAAGAAGATAAATAGATAAAAAAGATTTTGACTAAGTAGGTCATATGCATCTTAAGGTAATGCAACATTTCGTCATATTTAAAAAAATAGAATAGACGTTATGATCTATGAAGTCATTATTAAAAAAAACATGTTTGTTAGATAAGTTTCTAAATAAAGAATGAAAGGGAATATAAAAGCCAAAACATTTCTTGTCTTTCTTAAAAAATTAATATTAAAAAAATATGTTTAATGAAGACAAAAAATGAATTAAACTGGCTTTACTGTTAACCAAATATACCTGATGTATAACGAGGTCACCGATGTAAGTTATTATTAAAGTTTGACTGAAGGCCTGTCAATGGATACAACAAACGATAAAGCTTAGGGTCGACTTGGACCTACGGAACCCAAAATTTCCAGAATCTCTGAAATTACCTCAATTTATTACCATTGATTATAACAAAAACATCATATCCTCTCTTTTGATAGTCGCATTTAGTTTCGTGAAAATATTTTATTTAACAGAAAATGCTTTGAGAGTTTAATTTTTGCGAAAATAGAAAAAAACGTAGGAATAAGGTTAATGTTATTTCGGAATCGAATCGGACGAATAATTCGGAATGTGTTGCCGCCGCGCCGCCGCAGCCCCTCCCCCCCCCTCCCCTTTGCAGCGAGAGAGATAGGAGGTAGGGAGGGAGGGAGTGCAGAGTAGGTAAAAGAGATGCATAGAACTTGACTCTTTCTGTCAAATAGAACGGTAACGCACTGGTTTTTTTAGTATGACAAAAAAGTTAAAAATATAGCTCCATCATCGTCTAAAGAAATGAAGTTGAACTACCAGATAGACGTTTACTTTTGTAATTAATTTATGAATCAGTAAAGAAAGTCGTAGAGGACGGAAAAAATTAACTGAAATCAAATATAAAATTTGCTGATATTCGTTTGAGTTATTTATATTTTTATATGACAAAAGAAAGAAAAAACATAATACAAGATAATGCATAGTTGTAATCTAACAGTATATTGTTTATTGCTTTAAGGAACTATTGTGAAACACTTATATTTTAAATTATCTTTATCATGGACAAGATTTATTAAGGCGTACAGAGATGTGTGAATTTACTCACCGACTTTTTAAAACTGACTATACATATATCAAGATAAAATCCAATGTCTTTGAAATTATCATTTTTGCGATAACCCAAAATAAAACACTATGTTTATGGTTACATTTCTGTTTGATTTCTTAACCTCAGTTTTCGTCAACAGGTAGCATTGCCGTCTATATAAAAAATAATACCGATACCATTACAAGTCAACTTTGTTATACATATGTAATACATTTTTATTGGATTTTGCACTTACGATATAAAGCTATAAGTTCCTATCTTATTGGCTTTCATTTTATATTCACCCTTTTTCTCTCTATGCAGTGAGTTGTTATTCTATATTTCATGCTTATTACCACTGTTATTTAAAGAATGTATATCAATTTAGGTTAAACATTCCGTGTTGTAATTTCCAAAAGATTTATTTATCAGACGACACATTTAAAGACAACACTATGTGATATCGTATGGATTTCTGTTTTGCTACTTGTTTAATATCCGATAATGGTTTAAAATGAAACCATTTTATTCTTTATAATTCTACTTTAAATACATTACCGTACTTGAAGATTTTTTTTCTAACTAGGTGATCCTAAATATCCCAGTGTTAGTTATTGAACATTTTAACGGTCTGGTGTGTTTGTTTAATAAGTTTTGTTTTGAGTTTCATCTTTTTATAGAGATTCAGAAGTAAACTGACTATACAAAATCCTCACTCAATCTGTAACAACCAATGTTACCAAAACATTATAAATATAAAAAATGCAGTTCTCAATAACAAGTTTTTTTTCTTGAATAAAATATAACTACAATTTTGTTACAAACGTCAAACTACGATTTTAAAGAAAATAATGCAACACTCCGATTGAGTCGAATCAAGAACCGTGACCTAAGTATTTACAATTCATATTGATGTGTTAAAGTATATCGTAGTATGATAATTGTATGTTTTGTACATAATACCCCTGTATAGGGGGTCTACGTTCTGAGTGTTTAAATAAATAATGCATATAGGTGAAAGTAGCGTATAATCACACTGACTCACACTTCATCCAATATATTTACCCTTATATTAAAATAGATTTGATGTATACTTTGTCATAAGATCGTGTACGTGATACCACCTTACAGTAATTTGGAGAAAAATAAAATTTGATTTGTAACCTATAGCAAATTTGTTGTGATAACTGTGTGTTTTTCGTCTCGATTTCGAATGCGCTTATTATGCAAACTAACATCCTAAATTTCATATCTCACATAAAATTATGACAACACACACATAAAGATTGATGTAATGGTGTTTTAACGTAGTTGAGATTAGTTCACTTATGTCGGTTATAGATAATATACTGTTTAAAAATATATATTCTTATCACTTATACTATATTGGTATTAAACAAAGTCTATATATTTTTACTTAGTAGTCCGTTTTGATACACCAAGAAATGAGAATAAAATTTTTTACCTAGCAGAGGAAACAGGAGTGTGTTGGGAAAAATACCACTAACCTTTGAAAGTAAACTGACACACTGAAAAGGGTTCGAACTTAAGTACGCCGAGGAGTTATACTTTCTGATAAGTCAAAAATGAATAAAGTACACAAAATGATTCAAACATTTATTTGAAAAAAATTACAAACAAGAAAAGTACCGTTTGACATAATCATAAACATATTGATCTGGTAAATGAGATTGCTTTAACACATTCATCATAGAATACATACTGTAATTCTGACATTTCATTAAAAGATAAAAAAGTACATGATATCCACACGTTGTCGTATTGCTGTTTTGTATTTTTACGTTATTGTATATACAAACACGAGTGTTATTCTCAATGAAATTCGTAAATTCGTGTCCGTAATACCTCGGTGACTTTCCTAGACTGTCGTAAAATTCGCCGCTGTCGGAACTATAAAACCAGAACACTATCCAGTGTTTTCCCGGTAAATGTGACGGGTCCGTGTTACAAATATAAGCCGATGGATACATAGTTACTTTTGAAGGAAGCGTATCTCGAGAAAATATTCCTTTTACATTAATGATAAACAACTGTTCTCATCGATAGCACACTGTAGTTGATCGGTATTCATACTTGTGTATATTTTATGTCTCTGGTCTGATCGATTTCTATCAGTGCAGGAAATTCGGCGTAAGCAATACAATTCAGGGTTTCTGTTGTGGCTGCAGCAAACTTGACTTCAAATCTGAGGTTTCCTTGACGTACCAGGTTTAAATATGCTTCACCTAGGTCATTAGGAGTTAAACTGAAGGCGTAAATAGTGTATCCCTTAGTGAAATTTTCTCTCGTGATTTGTAGACCGAGATCTTTGTTCCATTTTTCGGCGACTTCGAACAAATTAATGAAAGGTGTGACGTAATTTCTGTTGACACTCACATCTATTTTCATGGGCCTAACGGGTATACTTTCGCCATTGACAAACAATACTACTTCCTCGGCTAAATTCTGGAATTTGAACGGTACTTGGTATAACTGCCGTTTATACCGTCCTGTGAAACAAAGGCAAAATATACTTTGTTTGGTAATTATTTGACCATACATTTTGCCAAATAAACGATCCCGATCCCGTTGGACACGTGTTCATTTTGACTTCTGTGCGTGTTAAGGGATATTTTGCTGTGTGATCCTTCAATATTTCGGCATGATTAATTAACACTCCACTGTCGACTTTAATCATGCAAGCTTTGAAAGCAATGTCCAAGATATGTAACTTGTAATCTGGCGATTGTTCGGCACTCATGAAAATGAATGGTGCTTTATTTCTGAAAAATTTCATTGTCAAATTTACTCCATTGATCAGATATTGTCCAGGCGAAAAATGTCTTCGTACAAGGGTCCTTCCAAATCAAATGGTCTACTCAGCTTGGTGAAACCGTAACGATAACTTAGTCCGGTGTTAGTACCGCTGACGGATTTCCATCGTCCATGTCTGCCGTATCTTGGTAATAGAGCTGTGACTGTAACTGAGATTTCGACACATCTGTTCCATTGGATAAAATCTGTTTCAAATACGCTTTCCAGGATAATGACTGGTGTTCAGCGAAACCAATTTGCCATTCATGTAGGTGTCTATTTGACTCCATATACTTTGTAATGGCAAATTAATTAGTCCGACTTTTCTTGATCTACCAAGTCAGTTCCGTCTGCTTTCGTAATTTTGCATTCATATACAGTCGGCTTTCTGCGCAAATCTATGTATTCGTTGCCATGGCTCGGCACTGAAATTTCATAGGTGCATCATCGGCACTGAAGGATGAGACGGATCTACATTCGTTGAAGTAAATTTTTTCTATGGCCACTTGATTTGGCGGAAGGGTAAACAAGGATAATTCAAATGGTTGTGCAATGTCTTTGTTTTTATCGTCCAGATATGCCATTACTTTCGAAGTTGATTAAATATACTGTAGCTTTCAGTGTGATTTTGACGTTATCAGATTTCCGTTTTCCGGTGGTTTTTCGCTGTTTCGATGTTGTACTCTCAACAGTTTGTTTCAAACTGGCGTTTCTTTTCCTTTTCTGTCTTTTAGGCACGTGGGGTTCGTCATTTTAATGGCGTCTTTCATTTCCGATTTAGCTCTTTCTTCGACGGCAGCCATTGGTGTTACTAATTGAGTAGCAACTACTTCTTCTTCTTTAGCGTTGGAAGTCACAGGTATGATGTATGATTTTTTTGCATACATGTTGGCAACCCCCGAACCTGTTTGCCGACCTCTATAACTGTAAGGATTAAATTTTCCATCTATCATATTTCTATAAAAAGATTTCCATACACGGGGATCTGAAACATACGTAGACCCTATCATATTGTCTCTAAAAAGGTACTTTTCTTAATTGTAATGTCACTGTCGTCTCTCCTTGAAGGTTTGAACTCAACTGATGTTGTGCATTGCTTATATAGATATAAATATCCTGAACAAAATTAGTTTTTAGAGGTACCTCATAAGGGTAACCAAAAACATAATTACCGGGTGTGTCCATGAACATATATCTTAATAGAGGCACTTCGCGGTCCCCCACTATTGTATCACTACACAAGTTGCAATGCACGTACAATTCGGGGTCTGCTGGTTGTTGTCCTTGAAAAGTAAGTTCCAACAGTGATAGACTCCAATTTCCGTCCAAAAGTAAAGGTCTCGGCAGGTGTACCCTAAATGAATAACATTCATTGTTGGGATAAAAATTAATGCTGTCTTTGGATCTAAGAACTATACGTCTTGACATCTTGTATAGCAATGAAAGTCAATGATTGATTTTAGGTTATTTTATATTTGTTGAAGATCTGATTTTTTTATCCACGAGTTGAACTTTGAAGGCCAATGTAACCATGACACAAAAACTTCTTGTTCCCCTTTCACTTTTCTCTCCTTTAATATTTTATCTACTTTCCATACCGTATTATCGTTCTTATTAACCCTTTGCAGTTCTTGAGTATAGAAACTGCCTTCTATTGGTTCATTATCGTAATCGATTAATTTATAGACTGGTATGCCATTACGTTTGAATCTGCGGGTAATCTTGAAAACTTCGCCAGTCCATTTTTGTTGATACTCTCTTCTGAATGGATGTTTCAAATGTGTTATTCTGACGTTGTCGTTTATCTTGTAACGAAATATTTGTTTTTTCCTCTTCACCGATTTTTTACTGTGCGTTTTAATTTTCATTTTGGGGTGTAATTTGGTTTTAGTTCGTACTAAATAGGCATTCAGTCTGATTTCGTCTTCATTATTTTTATGAACACTGGAAGGAGCAACGTTACCTAACGGCCGTGAAGGTGTGTCGTTTATACTTTGAACTATATCAGGTAACTCTTTAATGTATTCGTATGATTGTCTTTCGGTAAACATTCTGTAGAGTCTATTTTTCAAATTTTGTATACTGCGTTCAGCAAACGAACTCTTAGTTTCGTTTTGTGTGTAGAATATATGTACTCCTTCTTTTTTAAGAAATGCTTTCACATATCTGTTTTTGAATTCACTTCCTTTGTCCGTTCTCAATAATTTAGGTTTTCTACCTGTTGAAAACAACGTTTCCAAAGCTTTGATCGTTTGTGTAGCTGTTTTTTGCTTCATGGGTACTGCAAACACAAATCTCGAAAATACGTCTTGAGCAACTAGAATGTACTGTACACCATCGTTAGACTTGGCTAGGTTTTGCATATCCATTAGATCCACATCCCATTGCGTATCAATGCCTTGTACTATGATATGGTTTCTTTTAAATTTTCTCTGTACCCTTTTTTGAAGGGAATAGCTGTCTTGATCTGCCAGGAATTGTTTGATACGGTGCAGACCAATCTTATATTTTCCCTCTTTTTTGACGATTTGATATAGTTTTTCGGGACCTGTGAACGACCCGGCGTGTTTTGGATCCGTCCAAATACGTCTCAGGTACTTTTCTTCGTCGGTAGTTAGCATTATGTGTCATATACCACTTTTAAAAAAATATTAGTTACAGTTACAACAATAAAAAAAGTGGTATATTACTATACTCAACGATGTCAACATGAGAAATGAATTCAAATGTAAAAGTCATTTAAATTTATACTGATTTCTTTTTTTTTATATTTCAGATGTCTGAAAAGTGTAGATGGTGTAATGCCAAATTTACACATTGGGAAAACCTGGAATCCCATGAAGAAATACATGCGGATTTAGATTTTTTAGGCGGTGAAGATGTGTTCAACAAAGGCTGCAAGTGGTGCCAATTACCATTCACCGATGTACAAAGTTTACATCAGCATGAAAGGATACATAGGGGGCCACTGTCATCAAATGCCGAGGACGACCCTCCAGAAAAAAGAAGGAGAACAGACGCTTCAACTCAACCAGGACCTAGTCATTTGCAATTCGGTCATGGAGAAAATGACGAAACTTCTCTGAATTATGAGTTTAAAAAAATAGGCGAAAAAACATTCAATAACAGGGTCATAGACCGACATTACAGGGTAAAATTTAACCCTAATCAAACATTACAGGGACAGAAATTATCTAATATCCATGATGAGCTAGAAAACATGTTTAATGATGTCGTTGGCGAAGCAAAAGAACAGTTACAAGGAAACGACCTAGGCCGTGTCATTATTCATCACGATAAACTCATCAATCCAATATTTGTGCCGCTCCGTCCATTAGATGAACTCAATGGCAAAACTATTATGGACCATGTCGAAAACGTGTTAACCAGCCATCAGGATCTAGCTGTTGATGAAAATTTTTATTTGGATGTGGGCACGATGGAACTACCAAAAGGCGGTAGAGGTAACTCTATATCTAGTTTAACAGGCCCACATAGTGATACCAGTAAAAAACGATCTATTATAGAAATACGGAACCAGGATAACACCTGTTTAGCAAGAGCTATACTGTTAGGCTTCCTTAAGACACATCAAGTTACCACTCAGGAATGGAGAAACCTCACGTTACATGAAAAAGATGCCCCTATAGAAGATTTAGTTCTGAAATACAAAACATGTCCAGTTTGGTATTTTAAAAAGTTGCTAAAAGAAGATTATCAATATCGACTGACCGAACTTACTATGAAGTTTTGTCACATGGCTTACGCTAACACTTTTAGTTGGCTAAGCATCAACGACATTCCCCTGTTTGAACGTGTGTTGGATGTGGATGTATTAGTAGTGTCAGCAAGGATGGGTAACAAATTTTTAAGAGTCCCCCCTGAAGACAGTTCCAAACAACGTCTTTTTGTATATTTAGTAGATGACTGTCATTTTCATGCCATTGTAAATATCTGTGGCTTTTTTGGTTCCACTTATTTTTGTGAGAAGTGTTTGAAACCTTATAGCAAAAACCATTCATGTGAAATATGTTGTTTAGTGTGCAAACAAAAAAATTGTCAAATTGTTATGTCTAGTCAAGTGAGCTGTATAAAATGTCACCAAACATGTAGATCGCTCGAGTGTTTTGAACGACATTTAGAACAAAAGAAAAGAAAAAACAACGATTATCTTTCGATTTGCGATCAATACTGGAAATGCACTGTTTGTAAAAAAGTTTTAAAAGTTAAAGAAAGAGATCCAAAACATCATTTTTGTGACGAACATTTATGTCAAAGTTGTAAACAGTACGTTAATAGAGATCATCTGTGTTACATACGTGCGCTAGAACCGAAACAAACGAACGAAAAATAATATTTTTTGATATTGAATGTATACAAGAGCATATTGTAGAATGTGAGAAAGGTTATGTAGCTCGTAGTGTGAATGGTTGTAAAAGTTGTGAAGGTAAGAGTATGCCATGTACATCTTGTTCTCTGTGCGAAAATTGTTCAGAAAGCTGGTGTGGTAAACAGGGTCATATACCAAATCTTATCATGGCTCAAAAAGTCTGTCCACATTGCATTAATGATAAACTAACACCGCAGTCAAAGTGCACTGAGTGTGGTGTTCGTTGTCAAAAATGTAATGTGTTCAACAAAGATGAGGGTATTTACGAACGGCCACCCTGTAATCAGACATGTGGTTTCAGGGAGGTCATTTTCAAGGGGGATAACTGTGGCAAAAAGTTCGGAGAATGGCTGTTTTCTAAGCATCACAAAGATTTTACCGTTTTTGCACATAATCTCAAAGCTTATGACGGTTACATCATTTTAGATTACTTAATCAGTCAATCTATTCATCCCGATTCTATCATTTACACTGGTTCTAAAATCATGTCTATGCACGTAGCGCGTGGCTTGAATATACGTTTCATGGATAGTCTCAATTTCTTGCCTATGGCCTTAAAGTCTTTGCCTGAAGCTTTTTCTCTGGTCGAATTGAAAAAGGGATATTTTCCTCATTACTTTAACAAAACGGAAAACCAATCTTATGTCGGGCCATACCCTGAACCTCATTTTTACGGGTGTGACTCAATGTTAAGTGAGGAAAGGAAAACATTATGAAATGGTATGACACGCAAGTGAGGGACAATGCAGTGTTTGATTTTGAGAAAGAAATGGTCGAATATTGTCGCTCTGATGTTGCTATACTCCGTGAGAGTATGTTAACTTTCAGGGAATTACTTATGAGTATAACGGGGACTGAAGAAACGTTTGTTAATGACGAGGGTGAACCCGACATCGCAAGGACAAACGTCGTAGACCCATTTAATGACATTACAATTGCTTCCGTGTGTTCTAGAGTGTATAGAACTAAATTTTTGACAGAAAATTGGGACGTGAAGGTAAGACACGACGCATCGATATCTGACTGGTTACCGGCACGAAAACTAGACGGTGAAATGACCATATTACTTCAGGGTGAATGGGTCAGTGAAAACGAATTACAAACACGCGACTATATTTTAGAAGAGACACGTTTCGTCAGTTCTCCATTAGCACAAGTTCCTTCGAGCGGTTATAATACCGATCAATTTAGTGCTGTATCCATCAAATGGTTAGAATGGCTGATGGAACAAAGTAGACATACGGACAATTCCATATTTATTCAACATGCCCTAAATGAAGGTGAAAAACATATAGAGGGAACAAACTACAAAGTAGATGGTTTCTGCGCCTCTACAAACACCGTGTACGAGTTTCATGGGTGTTTATATCATGGTTGTAAGGAGTGTTATCCTGGTAAAATGCAATACACGAAACTACCCAGGACTAAACAATCACTGAATGAACTCTATACTTTGACTTTAAAGAAACAAAACACTTTAAAGTCAATGGGTTTTACATATGTTTGCATTTGGGAACACGAATTCAATAAACTTTTACAGACAGATGAACAAGTTAAAAATTTTGTGGATCAGTTAGATATTCAATCAAGGTTAAATCCACGAGACTCCTTTTTTGGGGGTCGGACAAACTGTATCCAACTTCACCACAAGACACATGAAAATGAAAAAAATAAATATTACGACGTGACCTCATTGTATCCCTGGGTTCAAAAGTATTGCAAATACGGAGTAAAAGAACCCAAATTAATAACTAAAGACTTCAAAGACATTGACGATTATTTTGGCATTGCCCAAGTTAAGGTTTTACCACCCCGAAAACTATTCTTCCCCGTGTTACCCACCAAAATACACAATAAGTTAGTGTTTAGTCTCTGTAGAACGTGTACAGAAAAATCAAATCAAAAGCCTTGTTCTTGTAGTGATGACGCCCGTTCATTTATCGGAACTTGGTGTACACCCGAATTAATCAAAGCTAAAGAAAAGGGGTACAAAATTTTGAAAATATATGAAGTTTATCACTGGGACGAAACGACTCAATATGACAAAGTGACAAAGGACGGGGGATTGTTTGGGGACTACATCAATCTCTTTCTCAAAATCAAACAAGAAAGTAGTAATTGGCCTTCTTGGGTTCAAACAGAAGACGACGTGTCAAGGTATCTTGAACAGTATTTTCAACGTGAAGGTATCAGATTAAATAGACATAAGATTCGTAAAAACAAAGCTTTAAGAAGCCTATCGAAATTATTATTAAACAGTTTCTGGGGTAAATTTGGTCAACGGATCAATTTACCTCAAACTACCTTTTTTAACGAACACGAAGCTGACAAGTTCTTTCAACACATTTCAAACCCTCAGAAAAAAATAACCGACTTTAGCATCATAAGTCATGACACTATTTTAGTCAACTGGAAAAAAATAGATGACATGCCCGAAGAAAGTCTCAACACAAATATATTCATAGCCACCTTTACTACGTGCTGGGCTCGTCTCAAATTATATGACATTTTGGACACGTTAAAAAAAAAGTATTATACCACGACACAGATAGTGTCATTTTTATATCCCGTCCTAATGAAACAGAACCTGAATTAGGTGATTATTTAGGAGATCTCACTTCTGAAACTGACAAAGATGATCATATTGTTCATTTTTGTTCAACGGGTCCCAAATCGTACGCTTATAAAACAGCCAACGGGGAACAGTGTTGTAAAATTAAAGGTTTTCGGTTAAATTATACCAATGAAAAAGCTCTGAACTTCGATTCAATGTTAGAGTTGTTAACTGATGAAAACAAAGACCCTATTACCATCACTTCGCAAAAAATTTGTAGACATAAAAACAAACGGAAATTATATAATCGCACAGAGAACAAGAAATTCAAAATTGTTTACACAAAACGTGTCATACAGAAAGGCACTTTTACAACTCTTCCGTATGGGTATTGAATGGATTGTTGTGTGAGAGAAATAAAAAGTGACAAACTTGTTAAAATTGTATATTTTTTATTCAAATATTAAAATTTTATCCATTCACTTGTCTTGTTTTGCTTTTTCTTTTTACGTTTTCTCCTTTCTGTAAATCCAGGTGGCGGTCCCTCCGTCTTTCTTTTTACAACATATCCCGAGCCTGTCTGTTGTTCTTTATTCACCAGAAACAAAGATGGTGTATTTATCGTTTTCAAAGCTTCAGAAAAGATTCGTAACCTTGTGGATAATGTTTAATTATTGTCGATAAAACCGATTTAATCAGATCAATGATGTTCGAACCCTGAATGATTTGGTTGTTAATTAGTACTACACCTCTATCGTTCCACTGTACTGTATCTCCTCCATAAGTTTGAAGAAAGTGGTATAAAGCTATTGCTTTACGCTGCATGTTTTTAGGTACAGACAGTTTTAGAATGTTTTCATAGTCCATTGGCTCTTCTTTATCCTTCTGAGAGGGTACGTAAATCGGATTCTCGGTCACTGAGTCCTTGGGAATCTGTTTCTGAGATTGATCTTGTATTTCCACTGGATTCTGTTGCGTCTCTTTCAGATATTTTAAATATTTTTCTTTTGGAAGGACGACAATTTCTTTTGCCATCGTTTAAAACTTTTAACACGGGACTCAACAACAATGGGATCAACTCCGTCCGCTTCACTAAGAGTTTTATTTTCAGTTTTTTACTAGTCCGTTTATCAATTAATGTTTCAATGGCCCGTCGATACGGTGCTAGTCTCTTGACGTAACTGATGTTCACGTTCAATGTTCCTTTGTATATGTTTAATGCAATTTCACATAAAATCTTCAGTTGTTGGTTACTGATAGAATTCAATAGAAACCTCCTTTGTTTATCTGTCGTCGATTGCAGTAGTAGTAAGAAAGGCAAATGCGTCCGCTCTATTCGATTCATTCTTATAGACTAATCAATATTTCGATTATCACTCTATATTTATTATTTGGGGACATACAAAATGGTGTCCTGTCCCGGTAATATCGAGGAGCGCAGTCTATAAGTGTCGGGAGACGACGGTGATAAGTCACACAACAAGTAACCATAAGGCTTCGACGTGGCTAATTTATAGGCTTCTTTGAAGTATTGAAGTTGACCTGGAAACACTTGACTACCAAAAGTCATAATCTGTCTTGAATCTCTTATGTTTCGGAATAAGACGACATAATGACACTGTAACGATATAGTTCTAGCATATTTTCCGGGCATATATAAATTTTGTGTTAAAAGCAACACAGTTACCTTCTTATGGTGGGCGGTAACACAAAACAGAAACATGGAATCTTCGTTTTTTGTGACTTGATTTATTAAATCGTCAATGACTAAAATGGTATGCTCTGCGTTCATACTCCAATTATTTATTTCTTCCATCGTAGGCAATCCCTGGTGTAATATCAGATTGGGAATAGTTTTTTCCATCTCATCGAACAAGGGCTGATATTCACCATAAGCAATAATAATTTGTGTTGGTGGAATCTCAAACATCCCTTTGGCATGTTTGAGTATCTCGTGGGTCAAGGTTGTTTTACCACTCATTGTAGCGCCACTCATAAGTATGGTGGTAGGTGAATTAAATGGTATTAGAGTGTCTTCTACCTACCACTTGTCGGTCTCTGTAGACATCCTGAATCTTGGCGTGTTTGAGTCTAAATGATAGGATTGCAAATTTCTTATTTCTTTTATACCATTTTATTGTTTGCCTCTTCATATAGTTACGCCTTTTAACTGATTATTCTCAACTTAACGTCTCGATATAAGTGCCGTTATATGATAGGTCGTAAAACACCATTCAAATGTTAAACGTCTCGATATAAGTACCATAATATTGATAGGGCGTAAAACACCATTCAAATGTTAAACGTCTCGATACAAGTGACAAGTAATATTGATAGGTCGTAAATACCATTCAAATGTTAAACGTCTCGATATAAGTGCCATCACATTGATAAGTCGTAAAATACTATTCAAATTTCATTAAATTTTTTATACATAATCTAACATTGTCCACAGAAAAAAAACAAAGAAAAAACTCGACCACAAGTTTTCACAGGTTTTATTATTATTATTATTTTACAAAATATATATTTACAGAAAACATGTTAATAACAAATTAATATAGACATAAATCATATTTTTGCTTTTTTACAAGAATTTTTACCATGATATAGAAATCATAAATGTCAATAATAGTTCATATAATCGTTAGGATTGCATCTTCTACACGTGAAATATCCCATCTGATTCTGGTGATCATTAGAGTCTTCACAAAACGTTACTTCCGCTAACTGGTCTTTCACAACATCACCCACTAACTCTATAGCACCTTTCAAATTGTTCCACTTTTTAAATGTTAAAGCAATTCCTTTCTTTGTAGGTACAATACTTGTTTGATCTTCTGGCAAAAACCATTGTCTAATATTCACGCAAGCATATCCTTTCTGTACTGATAGGTACACGTTTTCACCCAGATGTTGTTTGTAGTCCTCTTTTTTTTCTATAGAGTCGTTGACATCTTTGTAGTAGACTTCACCTATTTTTTTCCATTTTTCTAAGTCTAACGCGATCCCTTTCTTGGTCGGGTAGATTCTGTTGTCACCTTGGCCATATTCACGAATATGTACATACAATTTTCCCATGAATTTTTTAGCGATAACGTACAGTTATCACCAAGATCAAATCGGCATAACTCCTCGTTTTCTGGTATCAAATCTGTTGGATTCACGCACTTGTCCGTATCTTCAGATATAACTTCTTGATCGTCCGATTCGTCTATCACCAACGGCTGATCAATTCCGTCTTTTGCGTTTTCATCATCATCAAATATATTTTTTCATTTTCACAGTTCGTTATGTCACTCAATAAATTTCTGCGTACCACATCCTTAACGATTTTAGGAAATTTAAGTCTTAATTTTTCAGCTTTCCTTCTTTTTACAATATTTTCAGATGTAGAATTAAAACTTGGGTTTAAACATAATGACGACTGATTTTACTGGTATAAAAACAGTGTTACCTCCAGAATATTCTAGCAAAACTAGTATCTTCAGTAAAATTCTATATTTTTATAGTATCGTCAATCTAAATATATACATTATAGTTACTACTACCCCCTAAATATTACACCATAATCAGAAATAACCTATTTATTTTTTTGCCGATAACACTTTTCTTTACACTTCTTTTATTTGTTTATCTTACAATTGATTTGTTTACCCATCATTTAACATCAATACACTTTAGATATTGCGCAGTCATCATCTCTATTTTTATCTCTGACGTCACAATCTATTGCATCATGTTGTGCAATGGCAGATCTATATGCCAATGTACATCTATTGCACCATGTTGTGCAATATTTAGATGGCTCTATACAGACAATCTTGCAGCATATGACAGTTTATCTCGGCCCCTCGTTAGCTACATTTCCAGAGCTTTTTGGCAGCTTGGAAGCTGTTATCCATCTCTCTCGCCGGACTTACGTTTTGATAACATATATTACGGGTCATGTAAAGTACAGGTCTGTCGAAAGTTTAATATTAAGATAACGAAAATCATGGTACCGTCTATCTCGGCCTTTCGTTAGCTACATTTCCACAGCTTTTTGGCAGCTGATATCTATCTTTCGACAGTTTTTTTTCGGTCATTAAAGATCCATATTTCGGCTTCTCAGTTGCCGAGCTTTCACTACTTTTTCTTTTTTAGTGTTAAAATTTTCGATAGGTCGGTACTTTAATGCGGACGGGACATTTCGCGTAATTTGGAACACGCTAAAACGGACAATCTGCAAGTTGTTTCACTGATGCGCGGAATACTGTTGTGATATTGATTGTGACGTCATAGACATGATGCTCTTCTCTATGACGCCACAATAAGTTCTTTCTATGACGCCACAATCGATTCTTAGTAACGGGATCGAACCCGAGATTGTTATGTTTTTCTGCCTCTGTTCAAGCATTCAGCGCAATCATTAAAGTGTGAATAAAACAAAACGTAACTTAACAATCGCTAAAAGGAGTTGAGTTGAGTTGAGTAATGGTGTTTATTGTCCCAGTCAAGAATATTTCACTTATATCGAGACGTCGCCAGCTAAAGGCGAAGGTGCGGAAAATTTGCCTGTACGTTGCGCTGATGGCATTATACAGTAGGGTTCTTTAGGATGCAAAGGAGGAAATGTGTAAAAACTTGGAAATTGAAGAAAAAAGACCAAAATGTTGTTGATAATAAAAGATGCACATTTTCGGTAAAGTTGTAGACAATCGGAAAAATGGTATTTTCATTAAAATGTATGATGTTGAAGTTGAAACGTGCAGTGTTTTTTCTTTTCATTTAAGTGAGTGGGGGCGTGCACACAAAAGCACGCTCTCGTACGCACATAGCGACGAACTGTGTATTGGGCTGATTGCTCTTTGCGAGCAATCCTAACTGTACTACAACTGTTCAGCCTATACTCCCACTTGTGATCGAGTACTCATCACACTACTCCACTAACGGGAAAAGCGGCTCACTTTTTTCTCCTCTCATGTTTGACTTATGTTTTCTCAAACAAACAATAAAACAGTGTGTCGTGTGAAACGGCACTATTTCTATCAAACTCTAAGAGATAAAACAAATCAGAAGTTGCAATACAAGTTTTTCAATTATTCTTGTAATTTTGGTAATTTCGGAAAACTGCTTTCTTACAGTTTGTTGCTAAAATACTTAAAAAATACACTCAAAAATTCCTTAAATCGCTTTTACACGCTTCGTCGGACTTACGTTTTTGATAACATACATTACGGGTCATGCACAGTACAGGCCTGTCGAAAGTTTAACATTAAGATAACGAAATTGTACCGTTTATCTCGGCCACTCGTTAGCCTCATTTCCACAGCTTTTTGGTAGCTTGGCAGCTGTTATCTATCTCTCTCGTCGGACTTACGTTTAGATAACATATATCACGGGTCATGTACAGTACAGGCCTGTCGAAAGTTTAACATTAAGCAATATGACAGTTTATCTCGGCCCCTCGTTAGCTACATTTCCAGAGCTTTTTGGCAGCTTGGAAGCTGTTATCCATCTCTCTCGCCGGACTTACTTTTTGATAACATATATTACGGGTCATGTACAGTACAGGCCTGTCGAAAGTTTAACATTAAGATAACGAAATTGTACCGTTTATCTCGGCCACTCGTTAGCCTCATTTCCACAGCTTTTTGGTAGCTTGGCAGCTGTTATCTATCTCTCTCGTCGGACTTACGTTTAGATAACATATATCACGGGTCATGTACAGTACAGGCCTGTCGAAAGTTTAACATTAAGCAATATGACAGTTTATCTCGGCCCCTCGTTAGCTACATTTCCAGAGCTTTTTGGCAGCTTGGCAGCTGTTATCTATCTCTCTCGTCGGACTTACGTTTTGATAACATATATTACGGGTCATGTAAAGTACAGGTCTGTCGAAAGTTTAATATTAAGATAACGAAAATCATGGTACCGTCTATCTCGGCCTTTCGTTAGCTACATTTCCAAAGCTTTTTGGCAGCTGATATCTATCTTTCGACAGTTTTTTTTTCGGTCATTAAAGATCCATATTTCGGCTTCTCAGTTGCCGAGCTTTCACTACTTTTTCTTTTTTAGTGTTAAAATTTTCGATAGGTCGGTACTTTAAATCGGACGGGACATTTCGCATAATTTGGAACACGCTAAAACGGACAATGTGCAAGTTGTTTCACTGATGCGCGGAATACTGTTGTGATATTGATTGTGACGTCATAGACAGGATGCTCTTCTCTATGACGCCACAATAAGTTCTTTCTATGACGCCACAATCGATTCTTAGTAACGGGATCGAACCCGAGATTGTATGTTTTTTTTCTGCCTCTGTTCAAGCATTCAGCGCAATCATTAAAGTGTGAATAAAACAAAACGTAATTAACAATCGCTAAAAGGAGTTGAGTTGAGTTGAGTAATGGTGTTTATTGTCCCAGTCAGAATATTTCACTTATATCGAGACGTCGCCAGCTAAAGGCGAAGGTGCGGAAAATTTGCCTGTACGTTGCGCTGATGGCATTATACAGTAGGGTTCTTTAGGATGCAAAGGAGGAAATGTGTAAAACTTGGAAATTGAGAAAAAAGACCAAAATGTTGTTGATAATAAAAGATGCACATTTTCGGTAAAGTTGTAGACAATCGGAAAAATGGTATTTTCATTAAAATGTATGATGTTGAAGTTGAAATGTGCAGTTTTTTTCTTTCATTTAAGTGAGTGGGGGCGTGCACACAAAGCACGCTCTCGTACGCACATAGCGACGAACTGTGTATGGGCTGATTGCTCTTTGCGAGCAATCCTAACTGTACGACAACTGTTCAGCCTATACTCCCACTTGTGATCTAGTACTCATCACCTACTCCACTAACGGGAAAAGCGGCTCCCTTTTTCTTCTCTCATGTTTGACTTATGTTTTCTCAAACAAACAATAAAACAGTGGTGTCGTGTGAAACGGCACTATTTCTATCAAACTCTAAGAGATAAAACAAATCAGAAAGTTGCAATACAAGTTTTTTCAATTATTCTTGTAATTTTGGTAATGTCGGAAAACTGCTTTCTTACAGTTTGTTGCTAAAATACTTAAAAATACACTCAAAAATTCCTTAAATCGCTTTTACACGCTTCGTCGACTTACGTTTTTGATAACTACATTACGGGTCATGCAGTACAGGCCTGTCGAAAGTTTAACATTAAGATAACGAAATTGTACCGTTTATTCTCGGCCACTCGTTAGCCTCATTTCCACAGCTTTTTGGTAGCTGGCAGCTGTTATCTATCTCTCTCGTCGGACTTACGTTTAGATAATATATCACGGGTCATGTACAGTACAGGCCTGTCGAAAGTTTAACATTAAGCAATATGACAGTTTATCTCGGCCCCTCGTTAGCTACATTTCCAGAGCTTTTTGGCAGCTTGGAAGCTGTTATCCATCTCTCTCGCCGGACTTACGTTTTGATAACATATATTACGGGTCATGTAAAGTACAGGCCTGTCGAAAGTTTAATATAAGATAACGAAAATGTACCGTCTATCTCGGCCTTCGTTAGCTACATTTCCACAGCTTTTTTGGCAGCTGATATCTATATTTCGACAGTTTTTTTTCGGTCATTAAAGATCCATATTTCGGCTCTCAGTTGCCGAGCTTTCACTACTTTTTCTTTTTTAGTGTTAAAATTTTCGATAGGTCGGTACTTTAATGCGGACGGGACATTTCGCGTAATTTGGAACACGCTAAAACGGAACAATGTGCAAGTTGTTTCACTGATGTGCGGGAATACTGTTGTTTGATATTGATTGTGACGTCATAGACAGGATGCTCTTCTCTATGACGCCACAATAAGTTCTTCTATGACGCCACAATCGATTCTTAGTAACGGGATCGAACCCGAGATTGTTATGTTTTTCTGCCTCTGTTCAAGCATTCAGCGCAATCATTAAAGTGTGAATAAAACAAAACGTACACTTAACAATCGCTAAAAGGAGTTGATTGGTTGAGTAATGGTGTTTATTGTCCCAGTCAAGAATATTTCACTTATATCGAGACGTCGCCAGCTAAAGGCGAAGGTGGAAAATTTGCCTGTACGTTGGCTGATGGCATTATACAGTAGGGTTCTTTAGGATGCAAAGGAGGAAATGTGTAAAAACTTGAAATTGAAGAAAAAAGACCAAAAATGTTGTTGATATATAAAAGATGCACATTTTCGGTAAAGTTGTAGACAATCGGAAAAAAATGTATTTTCATTAAAATGTATGATGTTGTTGAAGTTGAAATGTGCAGTGTTTTTTCTTTTCATTTAAGTGAGTGGGGGCGTGCACACAAAAGCACGCTCTCGTACGCACATAGCGACGACTGTGTATTGGGCTGATTGCTCTTTGCGAGCAATCCAAACTGTACTACAACTGTTCAGCCTATACTCCCACTTGTGATCGAGTACTCATCACCCTACTCCACTAACGGGAAAGCGGCTCGCTTTTTTCCTCTCATGTTTGACTTATGTTTTCTCAAACAAACAATAAAACAGTGTGTCGTGTGAAACGGCACTATTTTCTATCAAACTCTAAGAGATAAAAACAAATCAGAAGTTGCAATACAAGTTTTTCAATTATTCTTGTAATTTTGGTAATTTCGGGAAAACTGCTTTCTTACAGTTTGTTGCTAAAATACTTAAAAATACACTCAAAAATTCCTTAAATCGCTTTTACACGCTTCGTCGGACTTACGTTTTTGATAACATACATTACGGGTCATGCACAGTACAGGCCTGTCGAAAGTTTAACATTAAGATAACGAAATTGTACCGTTTATCTCGGCCACTCGTTAGCCTCATTTCCACAGCTTTTTGGTAGCTTGGCAGCTGTTATCTATCTCTCTCGTCGGACTTACGTTTAGATAAATATATCACGGGTCATGTACAGTACAGGCCTGTCGAAAGTTTAACATTAAGCAATATGACAGTTTATCTCGGCCCCTCGTTAGCTACATTTCCAGAGCTTTTTGGCAGCTTGGAAGCTGTTATCCATCTCTCTCGCCGGACTTACGTTTTGATAACATATATTACGGGTCATGTAAAGTACAGGTCTGTCGAAAGTTTAATATTAAGATAACGAAATCATGGTACCGTCTATCTCGGCCTTTCGTTAGCTACATTTCCACAGCTTTTTGGCAGCTGATATCTATCTTTCGACAGTTTTTTTTCGGTCATTAAAGATCCATATTTCGGCTTCTCAGTTGCCGAGCTTTCACTACTTTTTCTTTTTTAGTGTTAAAATTTTCGATAGGTCGGTACTTTAATGCGGACGGGACATTTCGCGTAATTTGGAACACGCTAAAACGGACAATCTGCAAGTTGTTTCACTGATGCGCGGAATACTGTTGTGATATTGATTGTGACGTCATAGACATGATGCTCTTCTCTATGACGCCACAATAAGTTCTTTCTATGACGCCACAATCGATTCTTAGTAACGGGATCGAACCCGAGATTGTTATGTTTTTCTGCCTCTGTTCAAGCATTCAGCGCAATCATTAAAGTGTGAATAAAACAAAACGTAACTTAACAATCGCTAAAAGGAGTTGAGTTGAGTTGAGTAATGGTGTTTATTGTCCCAGTCAAGAATATTTCACTTATATCGAGACGTCGCCAGCTAAAGGCGAAGGTGCGGAAAATTTGCCTGTACGTTGCGCTGATGGCATTATACAGTAGGGTTCTTTAGGATGCAAAGGAGGAAATGTGTAAAAACTTGGAAATTGAAGAAAAAAGACCAAAATGTTGTTGATAATAAAAGATGCACATTTTCGGTAAAGTTGTAGACAATCGGAAAAATGGTATTTTCATTAAAATGTATGATGTTGAAGTTGAAATGTGCAGTGTTTTTTTCTTTTCATTTAAGTGAGTGGGGGCGTGCACACAAAAGCACGCTCTCGTACGCACATAGCGACGAACTGTGTATCGGGCTGATTGCTCTTTGCGAGCAATCCTAACTGTACTACAACTGTTCAGCCTATACTCCCACTTGTGATCTAGTACTCATCACCCTACTCCACTAACGGGAAAAGCGGCTCCCTTTTTTCTTCTCTCATGTTTGACTTATGTTTTCTCAAACAAACAATAAAACAGTGTGTCGTGTGAAACGGCACTATTTCTATCAAACTCTAAGAGATAAAACAAATCAGAAGTTGCAATACAAGTTTTTCAATTATTCTTGTAATTTTGGTAATTCGGAAAACTGCTTTCTTACAGTTTGTTGCTAAAATACTTAAAAATACACTCAAAAATTCCTTAAATCGCTTTTACACGCTTCGTCGGACTTACGTTTTTGATAACATACATTACGGGTCATGCACAGTACAGGCCTGTCGAAAGTTTAACATTAAGATAACGAAATTGTACCGTTTATCTCGGCCACTCGTTAGCCTCATTTCCACAGCTTTTTGGTAGCTTGGCAGCTGTTATCTATCTCTCTCGTCGGACTTACGTTTAGATAATATATATCACGGGTCATGTACAGTACAGGCCTGTCGAAAGTTTAACATTAAGCAATATGACAGTTTATCTCGGCCCCTCGTTAGCTACATTTCCAGAGCTTTTTGGCAGCTTGGAAGCTGTTATCCATCTCTCTCGCCGGACTTACTTTTTGATAACATATATTACGGGTCATGTAAAGTACAGGCCTGTCGAAAGTTTAATATTAAGATAACGAAAATGTACCGTCTATCTCGGCCTTTCGTTAGCTACATTTCCACAGCTTTTTGGCAGCTGATATCTATATTTCGACAGTTTTTTTTCGGTCATTAAAGATCCATATTTCGGCTTCTCAGTTGCCGAGCTTTCACTACTTTTTCTTTTTTAGTGTTAAAATTTTCGATAGGTCGGTACTTTAATGCGGACGGGACATTTCGCGTAATTTGGAACAGGCTAAAACGGACAATGTGCAATTTGTTTCACTGATGTGCGGAATACTGTTGTGATATTGATTGTGACGTCATAGACAGGATGCTCTTCTCTATGACGCCACAATAAGTTCTTTCTATGACGCCACAATCGATTCTTAGTAACGGGATCGAACCCGAGATTGTTATGTTTTTCTGCCTCTGTTCAAGCATTCAGCGCAATCATTAAAGTGTGAATAAAACAAAACGTAACTTAACAATCGCTAAAAGGAGTTGAATTGAGTTGAGTAATGGTGTTTATTGTCCCAGTCAAGAATATTTCACTTATATCGAGACGTCGCCAGCTAAAGGCGAAGGTGCGGAAAATTTGCCTGTACGTTGCGCTGATGGCATTATACAGTAGGGTTCTTTAGGATGCAAAGGAGGAAATGTGTAAAAACTTGGAAATTGAAGAAAAAAGACCAAAATGTTGTTGATAATAAAAGATGCACATTTTCGGTAAAGTTGTAGACAATCGGAAAAATGGTATTTTCATTAAAATGTATGATGTTGAAGTTGAAACGTGCAGTGTTTTTTCTTTTCATTTAAGTGAGTGGGGGCGTGCACACAAAAGCACGCTCTCGTACGCACATAGCGACGAACTGTGTATTGGGCTGATTGCTCTTTGCGAGCAATCCTAACTGTACTACAACTGTTCAGCCTATACTCCCACTTGTGATCGAGTATCATCACACTACTCCACTAACGGGAAAAGCGGCTCACTTTTTTCTCCTCTCATGTTTGACTTATGTTTTCTCAAACAAACAATAAAACAGTGTGTCGTGTGAAACGGCACTATTTCTATCAAACTCTAAGAGATAAAACAAATCAGAAGTTGCAATACAAGTTTTTCAATTATTCTTGTAATTTTGGTAATTTCGGAAAACTGCTTTCTTACAGTTTGTTGCTAAAATACTTAAAAATACACTCAAAAATTCCTTAAATCGCTTTTACACGCTTCGTCGGACTTACGTTTTTGATAACATACATTACGGGTCATGCACAGTACAGGCCTGTCGAAAGTTTAACATTAAGATAACGAAATTGTACCGTTTATCTCGGCCACTCGTTAGCCTCATTTCCACAGCTTTTTGGTAGCTTGGCAGCTGTTATCTATCTCTCTCGTCGGACTTACGTTTAGATAATATATATCACGGGTCATGTACAGTACAGGCCTGTCGAAAGTTTAACATTAAGCAATATGACAGTTTATCTCGGCCCCTCGTTAGCTACATTTCCAGAGCTTTTTGGCAGCTTGGAAGCTGTTATCCATCTCTCTCGCCGGACTTACGTTTTGATAACATATATTACGGGTCATGTAAAGTACAGGTCTGTCGAAAGTTTAATATTAAGATAACGAAAATCATGGTACCGTCTATCTCGGCCTTTCGTTAGCTACATTTCCAAAGCTTTTTGGCAGCTGATATCTATCTTTCGACAGTTTTTTTCGGTCATTAAAGATCCATATTTCGGCTTCTCAGTTGCCGAGCTTTCACTACTTTTCTTTTTTTAGTGTTAAAATTTTCGATAGGTCGGTACTTTAATGCGGACGGGACATTTCGCGTAATTTGGAACACGCTAAAACGGACAATCTGCAAGTTGTTTCACTGATGCGCGGAATACTGTTGTGATATTGATTGTGACGTCATAGACATGATGCTCTTCTCTATGACGCCACAATAAGTTCTTTCTATGACGCCACAATCGATTCTTAGTAACGGGATCGAACCCGAGATTGTTATGTTTTTCTGCCTCTGTTCAAGCATTCAGCGCAATCATTAAAGTGTGAATAAAACAAAACGTAACTTAACAATCGCTAAAAGGAGTTGAGTTGAGTTGAGTAATGGTGTTTATTGTCCAGTCAAGAATATTTCACTTATATCGAGACGTCGCCAGCTAAAGGCGAAGGTGCGGAAAATTTGCCTGTACGTTGCGCTGATGGCATTATACAGTAGGGTTCTTTAGGATGCAAAGGAGGAAATGTGTAAAAACTTGGAAATTGAAGAAAAAAGACCAAAATGTTGTTGATAATAAAAGATGCACATTTTCGGTAAAGTTGTAGACAATCGGAAAAATGGTATTTTCATTAAAATGTATGATGTTGAAGTTGAAATGTGCAGTGTTTTTTTCTTTTCATTTAAGTGAGTGGGGGCGTGCACACAAAAGCACGCTCTCGTACGCACATAGCGACGAACTGTGTATCGGGCTGATTGCTCTTTGCGAGCAATCCTAACTGTACTACAACTGTTCAGCCTATACTCCCACTTGTGATCTAGTACTCATCACCCTACTCCACTAACGGGAAAAGCGGCTCCCTTTTTTCTTCTCTCATGTTTGACTTATGTTTTCTCAAACAAACAATAAAACAGTGTGTCGTGTGAAACGGCACTATTTCTATCAAACTCTAAGAGATAAAACAAATCAGAAGTTGCAATACAAGTTTTTCAATTATTCTTGTAATTTTGGTAATGTCGGAAAACTGCTTTCTTACAGTTTGTTGCTAAAATACTTAAAAATACACTCAAAAATTCCTTAAATCGCTTTTACACGCTTCGTCGGACTTACGTTTTTGATAACATACATTACGGGTCATGCACAGTACAGGCCTGTCGAAAGTTTAACATTAAGATAACGAAATTGTACCGTTTATCTCGGCCACTCGTTAGCCTCATTTCCACAGCTTTTTGGTAGCTTGGCAGCTGTTATCTATCTCTCTCGTCGGACTTACGTTTAGATAATATATATCACGGGTCATGTACAGTACAGGCCTGTCGAAAGTTTAACATTAAGCAATATGACAGTTTATCTCGGCCCCTCGTTAGCTACATTTCCAGAGCTTTTTGGCAGCTTGGAAGCTGTTATCCATCTCTCTCGCCGGACTTACGTTTTGATAACATATATTACGGGTCATGTAAAGTACAGGTCTGTCGAAAGTTTAATATTAAGATAACGAAAATGTACCGTCTATCTCGGCCTTTCGTTAGCTACATTTCCACAGCTTTTTGGCAGCTGATATCTATCTTTCGACAGTTTTTTTTCGGTCATTAAAGATCCATATTTCGGCTTCTCAGTTGCCGAGCTTTCACTACTTTTTCTTTTTTAGTGTTAAAATTTTCGATAGGTCGGTACTTTAATGCGGACGGGACATTTCGCGTAATTTGGAACACGCTAAAACGGACAATGTGCAAGTTGTTTCACTGATGTGCGGAATACTGTTGTGATATTGATTGTGACGTCATAGACAGGATGCTCTTCTCTATGACGCCACAATAAGTTCTTTCTATGACGCCACAATCGATTCTTAGTAACGGGATCGAACCCGAGATTGTTATGTTTTTCTGCCTCTGTTCAAGCATTCAGCGCAATCATTAAAGTGTGAATAAAACAAAAACGTAACTTAACAATCGCTAAAAGGAGTTGAATTGAGTTGAGTAATGGTGTTTATTGTCCCAGTCAAGAATATTTCACTTATATCGAGACGTCGCCAGCTAAAGGCGAAGGTGCGGAAAATTTGCCTGTACGTTGCGCTGATGGCATTATACAGTAGGGTTCTTTAGGATGCAAAGGAGGAAATGTGTAAAAACTTGGAAATTGAAGAAAAAAGACCAAAATGTTGTTGATAATAAAAAGATGCACATTTTCGGTAAAGTTGTAGACAATCGGAAAAATGGTATTTTCATTAAAATGTATGATAAAGATGCACATTTTCGGTAAAGTTGTAGACAATCGGAAAAATGGTATTTTCATTAAAATGTATGATGTTGAAGTTGAAACGTGCAGTGTTTTTTCTTTTCATTTAAGTGAGTGGGGGCGTGCACACAAAAGCACGCTCTCGTACGCACATAGCGACGAACTGTGTATTGGGCTAACTGTACTACAACTGTTCAGCCTATACTCCCACTTGTGATCTAGTACTCATCACCCTACTCCACTAACGGGAAAAGCGGCTCGCTTTTTTCTCCTCTCATGTTTGACTTATGTTTTCTCAAACAAACAATAAAACAGTGTGTCGTGTGAAACGGCACTATTTCTATCAAACTCTAAGAGATAAAACAAATCAGAAGTTGCAATACAAGTTTTTCAATTATTCTTGTAATTTTGGTAATTTCGGAAAACTGCTTTCTTACAGTTTGTTGCTAAAATACTTAAAAAATACACTCAAAAATTCCTTAAATCGCTTTTACACGCTTCGTCGGACTTACGTTTTTGATAACATACATTACGGGTCATGCACAGTACAGGCCTGTCGAAAGTTTAACATTAAGATAACGAAATTGTACCGTTTATCTCGGCCACTCGTTAGCCTCATTTCCACAGCTTTTTGGTAGCTTGGCAGCTGTTATCTATCTCTCTCGTCGGACTTACGTTTAGATAATATATATCACGGGTCATGTACAGTACAGGCCTGTCGAAAGTTTAACAAAGCAATATGACAGTTTATCTCGGCCCCTCGTTAGCTACATTTCCAGAGCTTTTTGGCAGCTTGGAAGCTGTTATCCATCTCTCTCGCCGGACTTACGTTTTGATAACATATATTACGGGTCATGTAAAGTACAGGTCTGTCGAAAGTTTAATATTAAGATAACGAAAATGTACCGTCTATCTCGGCCTTTCGTTAGCTACATTTCCAAAGCTTTTGGCAGCTGATATCTATCTTTCGACAGTTTTTTTTCGGTCATTAAAGATCCATATTTCGGCTTCTCAGTTGCCGAGCTTTCACTACTTTTCTTTTTTTAGTGTTAAAATTTTCGATAGGTCGGTACTTTAATGCGGACGGGACATTTCGCGTAATTTGGAACACGCTAAAACGGACAATGTGCAAGTTGTTTCACTGATGTGCGGAATACTGTTGTGATATTGATTGTGACGTCATAGACAGGATGCTCTTCTCTATGACGCCACAATAAGTTCTTTCTATGACGCCACAATCGATTCTTAGTAACGGGATCGAACCCGAGATTGTTATGTTTTTCTGCCTCTGTTCAAGCATTCAGCGCAATCATTAAAGTGTGAATAAAACAAAACGTAACTTAACAATCGCTAAAAGGAGTTGAATTGAGTTGAGTAATGGTGTTTATTGTCCCAGTCAAGAATATTTCACTTATATCGAGACGTCGCCAGCTAAAGGCGAAGGTGCGGAAAATTTGCCTGTACGTTGCGCTGATGGCATTATACAGTAGGGTTCTTTAGGATGCAAAGGAGGAAATGTGTAAAAACTTGGAAATTGAAGAAAAAAGACCAAAATGTTGTTGATAATAAAAGATGCACATTTTCGGTAAAGTTGTAGACAATCGGAAAAATGGTATTTTCATTAAAATGTATGATGTTGAAGTTGAAACGTGCAGTGTTTTTTCTTTTCATTTAAGTGAGTGGGGGCGTGCACACAAAAGCACGCTCTCGTACGCACATAGCGACGAACTGTGTATTGGGCTAACTGTACTACAACTGTTCAGCCTATACTCCCACTTGTGATCTAGTACTCATCACCCTACCACTAACGGGAAAAGCGGCTCGCTTTTTTCTCCTCTCATGTTTGACTTATGTTTTCTCAAACAAACAATAAAACAGTGTGTCGTGTGAAACGGCACTATTTCTATCAAACTCTAAGAGATAAAACAAATCAGAAGTTGCAATACAAGTTTTTCAATTATTCTTGTAATTTTGGTAATGTCGGAAAACTGCTTTCTTACAGTTGTTGCTAAAATACTTAAAAAATACACTCAAAAATTCCTTAAATCGCTTTTACACGCTTCGTCGGACTTACGTTTTTGATAACATACATTACGGGTCATGCACAGTACAGGCCTGTCGAAAGTTTAACATTAAGATAACGAAATTGTACCGTTTATCTCGGCCACTCGTTAGCCTCATTTCCACAGCTTTTTGGTAGCTTGGCAGCTGTTATCTATCTCTCTCGTCGGACTTACGTTTGATAATATATATCACGGGTCATGTACAGTACAGGCCTGTCGAAAGTTTAACATTAAGCAATTGACAGTTTATCTCGGCCCCTCGTTAGCTACATTTTCCAGAGCTTTTTGGCAGCTTGGAAGCTGTTATCCATCTCTCTCGCCGGACTTACGTTTTGATAACATATATTACGGGTCATGTAAAGTACAGGTCTGTCGAAAGTTTAATATTAAGATAACGAAAATGTACCGTCTATCTCGGCCTTTCGTTAGCTACATTTCCACAGCTTTTTGGCAGCTGATATCTATCTTTCGACAGTTTTTTTCGGTCATTAAGATCCATATTTCGGCTTCTCAGTTGCCGAGCTTTCACTACTTTTTTTTTTAGTGTTAAAATTTTTCGATAGGTCGGTACTTTAATGCGGACGGGACATTTCGCGTAATTTGGAACACGCTAAACGGACAATGTGCAAGTTGTTTTCACTGATGTGCGGAATACTGTTGTGATATTGATTGTGACGTCATAGACAGGGTGCTCTTCTCTATGACGCCACAATAAGGTTTCTTTCTATGACGCCACAATCGATTCTTAGTAACGGGATCGAACCCGAGATTGTTATGTTTTTCTGCCTCTGTTCAAGCATTCAGCGCAATCATTAAAAGTGTGAATAAACAAAACGTAAACTTAACAATCGCTAAAAGGAGTTGAATTGAGTTGAGTAATGGTGTTTATTGTCCCAGTCAAGAATATTTCACTTATATCGAGACGTCGCCAGCTAAAGGCGAAGGTGCGGAAAATTTGCCTGTACGTTGCGCTGATGGCATTATACAGTAGGGTTCTTTAGGATGCAAAGGAGGGAAATGTGTAAAACTTGAAATTGAAGAAAAAGACCAAAATGTTGTTGATAATAAAAGATGCACATTTTCGGTAAAGTTGTAGACAATCGGAAAAAATGGTATTTTCATTAAAATGTATGATGTTGAAGTTGAAACGTGCAGTGTTTTTTCTTTTCATTTAAGTGAGTGGGGCGTGCACACAAAAGCACGCTCTCGTACGCACATAGCGACGAACTGTGTATTGGGCTAAACTGTACTACAAACGTTCAGCCTATAATCCCACTTGTGATCTAGTACTCACACCTACTCCACTAACGGGAAAAGCGGCTCGCTTTTTTCTCCTCTCATGTTTGATTATGTGTTCTCAAACAAACAATAAAACAGTGTGTCGTGTGAAACGGCACTATTTCTATCAAACTCTAAGAGATTAAAACAAATAAAAAGTTGCCAATACAAGTTTTTCAATTATTCTTGTAATTTTGGTAATGGTCGGAAAACTGCTTTCTTACAGTTGTTGCTAAAATACTTAAAAAATACACTCAAAAATTCCTTAAATCGCTTTACACGCTTCGTCGGACTTACGTTTTTGATAACATACATTACGGTCAGCACAGTACAGGCCTGTCGAAAGTTTAACATAAGATAACGAAATTGTACCGTTTATCTCGGCCACTCGTTAGCCTCATTTCCACAGCTTTTTGGTAGCTTGGCAGCTGTTATCTATCTCTCTCGTCGGACTTACGTTTAGATAATATATATCACGGGTCATGTACAGTACAGGCCTGTCGAAAGTTTAAATAATTAAGCAATATGACAGTTTATCTCGGCCCCTCGTTAGCTACATTTCCAGAGCTTTTTGGCAGCTTGGAAGCTGTTATCCATCTCTCTCGCCGGACTTACGTTTTGATAACATATATTACGGGTCATGTAAAGTACAGGTCTGTCGAAAGTTTAATATTAAGATAACGAAATGTACCGTCTATCTCGGCCTTTCGTTAGCTACATTTCCACAGCTTTTTTGGCACTGATATCTATCTTTCGACAGTTTTTTTTCGGTCATTAAAGATCCATATTTCGGCTTCTCAGTTGCCGAGCTTTCACTACTTTTTCTTTTTTAGTGTTAAAATTTTCGATAGGTCGGTACTTAATGCGGACGGGACATTTCGCGTAATTTGGAACACGCTAAAACGACAATGTGCAAGTTGTTTCACTGATGTGCGGAATACTGTGTGATATTGATTGTGACGTCATAGACAGGGTGCTCTTCTCTATGACGCCACAATAAGTTCTTTCTATGACGCCACAATCGTCTTAGTAACGGGATCGAACCCGAGATTGTTATGTTTCTGCCTCTGTTCAAGCATTCAGCGCAATCATTAAAGTGTGAATAAAACAAAACGTAACTTAACAATCGCTAAAAGGAATTGAATTTGAGTTGAGTAATGGTGTTTATTGTCCCAGTCAAGAATATTTCACTTATATCGAGACGTCGCCAGCTAAAGGCGAAGGTGCGGAAAATTTGCCTGTACGTTGCGCTGATGGCATTATACAGTAGGGTTCTTTAGGATGCAAAGGAGGAAATGTGTAAAAACTTGGAAATTGAAGAAAAAAGACCAAAATGTTGTTGATAATAAAAGATGCACATTTTCGGTAAAGTTGTAGACAATCGGAAAAATGGTATTTTCATTAAAATGTATGATGTTGAAGTTGAAACGTGCAGTGTTTTTTCTTTTCATTTAAGTGAGTGGGGGCGTGCACACAAAAGCACGCTCTCGTACGCACATAGCGACGAACTGTGTATTGGGCTAACTGTACTACAACTGTTCAGCCTATAATCCCACTTGTGATCTAGTACTCATCACCCTACTCCACTAACGGGAAAAGCGGCTCGCTTTTTTCTCCTCTCATGTTTGACTTATGTTTTCTCAAACAAACAATAAAACAGTGTGTCGTGTGAAACGGCACTATTTCTATCAAACTCTAAGAGATAAACAAATCAGAAGTTGCAATACAAGTTTTTCAATTATTCTTGTAATTTTGGTAATGTCGGAAAACTGCTTTCTTACAGTTTGTTGCTAAAATACTTAAAAAATACACTCAAAAATTCCTTAAATCGCTTTTACACGCTTCGTCGACTTACGTTTTTAATAACATACATTACGGGTCATGCACAGTACAGGCCTTCGAAAGTTTAACATTAAGATAACGAAATTGTACCGTTTATCTCGGCCACTCGTTAGCCTCATTTCCACAGCTTTTTGGTAGCTTGGCAGCTGTTATCTATCTCTCTCGTCGGACTTACGTTTAGATAATATATATCACGGGTCATGTACAGTACAGGCCTGTCGAAAGTTTAACATTAAGCAATATGACAGTTTATCTCAGCCCCTCGTTAGCTACATTTCCAGAGCTTTTTGGCAGCTTGGAAGCTGTTATCCATCTCTCTCGCCGGACTTACGTTTTGATAACATATATTACGGGTCATGTAAAGTACAGGTCTGTCGAAAGTTTAATATTAAGATAACGAAAATCATGGTACCGTCTATCTCGCCTTTCGTTAGCTACATTTCCACAGCTTTTTGGCAGCTGATATCTATCTTTCGACAGTTTTTTTCGGTCATTAAAGATCCATATTGCGGCTACTCAGTTGCCGAGCTTTCACTACTTTTTCTTTTTTAGTGTTAAAAATTTCGATAGGTCGGTACTTTAATGCGGACGGGACATTTCGCGTAATTTGGAACACGCTAAAACGGACAATCTGCAAGTTGTTTCACTGATGCGCGGAATACTGTTGTGATATTGATTGTGACGTCATAGACAGGATGCTCTTCTCTATGACGCCACAATAAGTTCTTTCTATGACGCCACAATCGATTCTTAGTAACGGGATCGAACCCGACATTGTTATGTTTTTCTGTCTCTGTTCAAGCATTCAGCGCAATCATTAAAGTGTGAATAAAACAAAACGTAACTTAACAATCCCTAAAAGGAGTTGAGTTGAGTTGAGTAATGGTGTTTATTGTCCCAGTCAAGAATATTTTACTTATATCGAGACGTCGCCAGCTAAAGGCGAAGGTGCGGAAAATTTGCCTGTACGTTGCGCTGATGGCATTATACAGTAGGGTTCTTTAGGATGCAAAGGAGGAAATGTGTAAAAACTTGGAAATTGAAGAAAAAAGGACCAAATGTTGTTGATAATAAAAGATGCACATTTTCGGTAAAGTTGTAGACAATCGGAAAAATGGTATTTTTCATTAAAATGTATGATGTTGAAGTTGAAATGTGCAGTGTTTTTTTCTTTTCATTTAAGTGAGTGGGGGCGTGCACACAAAAGCACGCTCTCGTACGCACATAGCGACGAACTGTGTATTGGGCTGGTTGCTCTTTGCGAGCAATCCTAACTGTACTACAACTGTTCAGCCTATACTCCCACTTGTGATCGAGTACTCATCACACTACTCCACTAACGGGAAAAGCGGCTCACTTTTTTCTCCTCCTCATGTTTGACTTATGTTTTCTCAAACAAACATAAAACAGTGTGTCGTGTGAAACGGCACTATTTCTATCAAACTCTAAGAGATAAAACAAATCAGAAGTTGCAATACAAGTTTTTCAATTATTCTTGTAATTTTGGTAATTCGGAAAACTGCTTTCTTACAGTTTGTTGCTAAAATACTTAAAAAATACACTCAAAAATTCCTTAAATCGCTTTTACACGCTTCGTCGGACTTACGTTTTTGATAACATACATTACGGGTCATGCACAGTACAGGCCTGTCGAAAGTTTAACATTAAGATAACGAAATTGTAACCGTTTATCTCGGCCACTCGTTAGCCTCATTTCCACAGCTTTTTTGGTAGCTGGCAGCTGTTATCTATCTCTCTCGTCGGACTTACGTTTAGATAATATATATCACGGGTCTGTACAGTACAGGCCTGTCGAAAGTTTAACATTAAGCAATATGACAGTTTATCTCGGCCCCTCGTTAGCTACATTTCCAGAGCTTTTTGGCAGCTTGGAAGCTGTTATCCATCTCTCTCGCCGGACTTACGTTTTGATAACATATATTACGGGTCATGTAAAGTACAGGTCTGTCGAAAGTTTAATATTAAGATAACGAAAATCATGGTACCGTCTATCTCGGCCTTTCGTTAGCTACATTTCCACAGCTTTTTGGCAGCTGATATCTATCTTTCGACAGTTTTTTTCGGTCATTAAAGATCCATATTGCGGCTACTCAGTTGCCGAGCTTTCACTACTTTTTCTTTTTTAGTGTTAAAAATTTCGATAGGTCGGTACTTTAATGCGGACGGACATTTCGCGTAATTTGGAACACGCTAAAACGGACAATCTGCAAGTTGTTTCACTGATGCGCGGAATACTGTTGTGATATTGATTGTGACGTCATAGACAGGATGCTCTTCTCTATGACGCCACAATAAGTTCTTTCTATGACGCCACAATAAGTTCTTTCTATGACGCCACAATCGATTCTTAGTAACGGGATCGAACCCGAGATTGTTATGTTTTTCTGCCTCTGTTCAAGCATTCAGCGCAATCATTAAAGTGTGAATAAAACAAAACGTAACTTAACAATCGCTAAAAGGAGTTGAGTTGAGTTGAGTAATGGTGTTTATTGTCCCAGTCAAGAATATTTCACTTATATCGAGACGTCGCCAGCTAAAGGCGAAGGTGCGGAAAATTTGCCTGTACGTTGCGCTGATGGCATTATACAGTAGGGTTCTTTAGGATGCAAAGGAGGAAATGTGTAAAAACTTGGAAATTGAAAAAAAGACCAAAATGTTGTTGATAATAAAGATGCACATTTTCGGTAAAGTTGTAGACAATCGGAAAAATGGTATTTTCATTAAAATGTATGATGTTGAAGTTGAAACGTGCAGTGTTTTTTCTTTTCATTTAAGTGAGTGGGGGTGCACACAAAAGCACGCTCTCGTACGCACATAGCGACGAACTGTGTATTAGGCTAACTGTACTACAACTGTTCAGCCTATTACTCCCACTTGTGATCTAGTACTCATCACCCTACTCCACTAACGGGAAAAGCGGCTCGCTTTTTTTCTCCTCTCATGTTTGACTTATGTTTTCTCAAACAAACAATAAAACAGTGTGTCGTGTGAAACGGCACTATTTCTATCAAACTCTAAGAGATAAAACAAATCAGAAGTTGCAATACAAGTTTTTCAATTATTCTTGTAATTTTGGTAATGTCGGAAAACTGCTTTCTTACAGTTTGTTGCTAAAAATACTTAAAAAATACACTCAAAAATTCTTAAATCGCTTTTACACGCTTCGTCGGACTTACGTTTTTGATAACATACATTACGGGCATGCACAGTACAGGCCTGTCGAAAGTTTAACATTAAGATAACGAAATTGTACCGTTTATCTCGGCCACTCGTTAGCCTCATTTCCACAGCTTTTTGGTAGCTTGGCAGCTGTTATCTATCTCTCTCGTCGGACTTACGTTTAGATAATATATATCACGGGTCATGTACAGTACAGGCCTGTCGAAAGTTTAACATTAAGCAATATGACAGTTTATCTCGGCCCCTCGTTAGCTACATTTCCAGAGCTTTTTGGCAGCTTGGAAGCTGTTATCCATCTCTCTCACCGGACTTACTTTTTGATAACATATATTACGGGTCATGTAAAGTACAGGTCTTCGAAAGTTTAATATTAAGATAACGAAAATGTACCGTCTATCCTCGGCCTTTCGTTAGCTACATTTCCACAGCTTTTTGGCAGCTGATATCTATCTTTCGACAGTTTTTTTCGGTCATTAAAGATCCATATTTCGGCTTCTCAGTTGCCGAGCTTTCACTACTTTTTTCTTTTTTAGTGTTAAAATTTTCGATAGGTCGGTACGGGACATTTCGCGTAATTTGGAACACGCTAAACGAACAATCTGCAAGTTGTTTCACTGATGCGCGGAATACTGTTGTGATATTGATTGTGACGTCATAGACAGGATGCTCTTCTCTATGACGCCACAATAAGTTCTTTCTATGACGCCACAATCGATTCTTAGTAACGGGATCGAACCCGAGATTGTTATGTTTTTCTGCCTCTGTTCAAGCATTCAGCGCAATCATTAAGTGTGAATAAAACAAAACGTAACTTAACAATCGCTAAAAGGAGTTGAGTTGAGTTGAGTAATGGTGTTTATTGTCCCAGTCAAGAATATTTCACTTATATCGAGACACCGCCAGCTATAAACGAAGTTGCAGAAAATTTGCCTGTACGTTGCGCTGATGGCATTATACAACAGGTTCTTTAGGGTGCAAAGAAGGAAATGTGTAAAAACTTGGAAATTGAAAAAAGAGAACAAAATGTTGTTGATCATAAAGAATGGCCCCTGACCTTGAACGCTTACCTGAGGGTATGTACATATATATGTACGTGGTTCAATGATCAATTACATTTGTTACAGACAGCAATAACTTGAATGTAACAAAGTAAGACCAAAATCAACAAAATTGTATTGAAATATTTAAGAGTCATATGAACCATAATGACGATTTTGACATGACCCAAGCAAGTGGCGGATTTAAAGGGTGGGTGCAACCTTTTCAAAATTTAAAGAGAGAAAGATAGCTATTAACTGATGTGACCCACATACGTGTTGTTCCATATCGCGTTACTAGACCCCACGTCTTTGGAAGCTCGCCTAGCATTGATATACTAGTAATTCTCAACCCCCCTCCTTTCAAAAAGTCCTGGATCCGCCCCTGCACAGCTCTAACTGTCTGACGAAACCATATTTCGGATATAATGCTCCTTTGCCCTAGAATTGGGTATTTTAAAAATGAAAAACTAGCAAAACCAGAAATAATATTTGAAATGGAAATGAATCCTCACAGCTTTTTTTCAAATTTGAAATTCGATTGTTTTTAATAAACTGTTGCGATATTATCCCCAGATAAAATACACGTGTTAGCATCCAGTATATACGTACCCGTAAGGAGACAACAGCAATAAAAGCATTGTTCATAATCACGGGTGACAATTTTGACCACCCAATTACCAGATTACGGTATACACAGCTCCAACGAGACCAAATTCCGGGATTTTATGCTCCTTTGCCATAGAAAATGATATTTTAAATATGAAAAACTACCAAATGCCCTAAGAAAAATATCAGCGAGATAGATATTGCTCGTAATCACGGGTTATATAAATACGAAGTTTTCCTGTGGGTAATATCACCAACTTTATACATCATTATTAAATTTCAGATTTCGCAGAGGCTGTGAGAATTCATTTCAAATATTTTTCATGATTTGGTAATTTTTTATATTTAAAATTCCCCATTCTATGGCAAAGGAGCATTCGATCTCCGAATCTGATCTCATTCTGGCCGGTATACCGTAATCGAATAGTCAAAATGAGGTCAAAATCGCCATTGCGGTTCATAGAAAAATTAATAATAATTTCTAATTGAAAATATACAATAAATTCACATACCTGATTTTGCAGCATAATATATATGTGTCCATCAAACGTTGAATTTTAAATCCTTGAAAATAAATCCTTTTATGAATATGTCTGAATCTTCAAATAAAGTTCACAGTTAATTTCCTCGTGTTCCTGGTAAGTCCAATGTAATATATCCAATTTTGAATAAATTTTTAGTTCCAACAATGTTCCAAACATTCTAGTACGTTTTTAGTTATAATCCAATGTTTGAATCAAGTAGCTCCCACAGTATATTAATCCTAAATAGAAATCCAAACAAACAGAATGCAATTGAATATCAAAACACACATAAAACGTCTCTACAAAAACTTCAAAATTTCACTCTAAAAGTATCCATATATGCAATATTACCAGTCACATGACTCTAATACATGTGAACACACTAGTTCTTGAAATTCTAGATTAAACTTAATTCAAAACATAAACAACTTTCTGTAACAAAGAACACTCTACTATAGTTCGTCAGCACGGGTGAGTTTATTATACACAAAAGGTATTAAGACCGTGTTATCGTATACGCATATTCACGCCTTCATTTGTCAACTCTACCTTTATATATCCCTATCTTAGGCTATCGCCATTATATGGACTCTTCCATGCTTATACACTCTTCCACAATATCGGTGACGGACTATATATCTAAAAATAAAACTTGACACTTGTAGGTCATGGCCTCTTATCCTTTATTAAGTACACACCTGTGGTTATAAATTAAATAACGATCACCCAAGTGAACTTGTAATCCTGAAGAATTCTATTTATAGCATATACTGTATTTACATATATATATATAAATTAAAGGGAATATCTAAATTTTCAGCAGTTTGGGTCAATATGCAAGGCTTTTTGCTTAATTATAACTTGTCCTTAGAAAATTTTACACACGACGGACGACCATCGGCTCAGGTTCGCTACAAAGCTCTTTAACCAAACATTTGTACATCAAAATTAAATGGTAGAGTTCGTTGGTTAAATGTTGCTTAACGTTGCATTAGCAATTTTTCAGCTATTCGCGACGAGAACTAGTTTATTAACCTCTATGGATTAATCTATGAACAATTTGTGTATGCATGTGAAGTGCGAGTGTGTTGTATGGTCCTGCCTTGTACTAGCGCGCACTCAAGGTGACTTTTACATGCTAGCTCACAGAGTCAGTACGCCGCAGACAAGTACCAATCCCCCAGTCTATTATACTGATACAAAGTTAACCAGTAAAGACCAACGGCAAGGAAAGTTCACTTTCCCACATGCGGTCTGAGCGGGACTCGAGCTCACAGCGGCGAGAGACCCTGGATTTGAAGACTGACGTCTTATCCATTAGGCCACCGCGGCCTCAAAATGGTAGAGTAATGGTTTGTAACGACCCTGTCAAGTTTTTTTCACTTACACAAGAGTCCCAATAGGGTCTGTATCGCTCTTGTGATGACAAAGCTTTTGGTTAATGAGAAGTCGCGTATAGCATTTTTCATATAAGGTCACTATGACCTTGAATGAAGGTCAGTCATATCTATTGACAAACTTTGTAGAACTCAGCATACTGATTCTTTTTATGAAGTTTAATAAGTAAAACCCCTTTTGGTTCACGAAAAGAAGTCATTTTAGCATTTTTATGTATAAGGTCATTGTAATCATGAACAAAGGCCAAGGACAAATCTATTTACAACTTTTAAGAACTCGACATGCTGATTTTATTTTAAGTTTGACGATCATTTACCTTCTGGGTCATGGCAAAGTCATTTTAGCATTTTTTGCACAAAAGGTCACTGTGATCTTTAATACAGGTCATGGTCAAATCTATTTGCAAACTTTTTAGAACTGAAGGCAGTGATTCTATATATGAAATTTGATGCCTACATGTCTTTTGGTTCATAAGAAATCATTTTAGCATTTTTACATACAAGGCCACTATGACCTTAAACTAAGGTCAAGGTCAAATCTATTCACAAACTTTGTAGAACTCAACACGTTGATTATATGCAAGAAGTATGATGACTATATCTCTTTTGAATCATGAGAAGTAATTTTTTCGTTTTTACATAAAAGCTAATTGTGACCTAGAATGAAGGTCAAGGTCAAATTTATTTGCAACATTTGTAGAAATTAACATGCTGATTATGTATTTTCAGTTTGACGACCCTAGGTCTTTGGGTTCAGAAGAAGTTGTTCGAGTGATTTTACATCCAAGGTCACATTTTCAGCCATTGTGACCTTCAATATATATCAAGGTCAACTATTTTCTAAACTTTGAATGGCGTTTCTTGGGGATAGTTTTCATCAAAATCTGTTGAGCGGTTCAGGAGAAGAAGTTGTTTAAGTGAAGATGCACATACACACGCCCTATCATATCATAAACCTTCACTGGGTTTAGCCAGGTGAGATAATAAAGTACATCAAACCTAGGATGGAAGAGAAAAATGGAGTGTCCTGAGAAAATCACCAACTGGCAAGCAAACTGATAAACTTTCTCATGCCAGGATGTACCTGAGTGGGATTCGAACCTAGATGAGATACACTGTGGTCCATGTGCACTTAGAACCACCTGGCTAACCAAGGTCCCTAAATTGTGTATTGACGAAAATGGTCAAATGAAATCCACATAAGTGATTCTGTATTTATGAGTAAACTTAAAACAAAAACAGAAGAAAATTAAGTAACATACTGTTGAAGCTCATTTTATTTACAAAATCATAATATAACTATTTATACATAGATCAATAAGGCATCAAAATACTAAACAATCACCAATGTTCCATTTCTTTACAAATGGCCATCTCTATGGTAACTAAATGTTTCACATTTATTTAATATTAAAATACATGATGATATAAAAAAACAAATTAAACTTAAAATGTGATAAATTAAAACATGGTCCTGGTTTCACAATTATTTCTTAATTAAGATTTTTCTAAAATCTAAACTAACTTAAATTTGGCAACTTTTTCCAATCTTTTTGGGGAATTACAAATAAACATTTTTACAAAAAAATTAATACAAATATTATAAGCTTGAGGTTATCTTTAAAATGACACCTTAAATTCTCAAAAATTAACAAAATTATTAAGATTTAAAATTTGCCAAATTTAAGTTAAGGAATTATTGTGAAACCGGACCCTGCACAGCAAACCTCTCTTAACTGGGCACTACTATAAAAGCTCAGTTGTAAGAATGGTTCTTCTTGTGATAAACATGAAATCGGAATGTTCATCATTCAAGATATGTAAAATAAATAACATAAAACAAGACCATTAAAAAACATATCACAATATAATAATTATTACACAAGTCCAGCTGTAAACATTGTATATCTACACAACTGGCCCCGGTTACACAATCATTCCTCAGCTAAGATTTTCCTTAACTTAAATTTTCCAAATTTTTGTAATCTCTTTTTGGAACTACTGGTAAATATTTTTGCCAAAACTACAATGCAAACATTTTTATCTAAAAGTGATCTTAAAAATGGCACCTTAAATTCCTCAATATCTTGAAAATTAACCAAATTATATCGATTTGAAATTTTGCAATATTTAAGTTAAGGAAAATCTTAGCTAAGGAATGATTGTGAAACCGGGGCCTGGTCCAGACATAAAATGATGCAAGTTATTATTACATTAAGTCTATCATCAAAAACTTAAAATAGCAACTTTTAACTGAAAAATTTAAACATTTGATATTCCTGCTAACACTCAGAAAAGTACTAACATGGTATAGGCATGTTTGTATTTTGAAAATGTTAGTTAAAACCATACCGGTATATATATAGAATAACAAAATTAACAAAATTATAAATTGTGTAAATTCATGTGGACTTATATAAAAGCAAATCTTGTGGATCACTTGAGCATTATGGCCGTATTTGATTTGGCGTTGAATGTATTTAAATAAGCGCTACTGTATCACTGTGCAAAATTGCTAAAGTTAGGACACAACTTAAATTGCTATAATTGGTACACAAGTAACATTAATATGTTCACGGTATTTCCTTAATATTTCAGTAAAATTCCATAGTTTTGTAATGACAAAGAAAGTTTAGAGGTGATTACCTACAATTTTTTTATTTAACTGGATTAAATAACAATAGACCTATAAAAACATGTAAAATTTAATAAAACAATATAAAATTACATACCAAACACCAACAGCATACCTTTAAAAGTTGACATATTTATAACACAGAGATTTTCCCCTCATTTCACATCTTTGTTACCAGCAAATATTTCCTGTAGCATTATGGGCAGACAGTGGTACTGTCACTGGCTTACCAAGTCAAGAGTTGTGGGTTCGAACAAAACTAGGGACTTGGAAATTTTCTGAGATGATCTTCATCTCCTGTCCATACTAGAGCTGAAAAAGCTAAATACTAGTATAGTCTTTCGAATGAGACTCAAAACCAAGGTCCCTTGTCTCACTGCATGCTAAAAACATCTCTGTAGAGTTTGAAAACAAGTACATTTGTAGTCCATCTGTGCTGCTACAGAGTTGAGTTGAATATTTGTGTTTAACGTCCCAGTCAAGAATATTTCACTTATATCGAGACGTCGACAGCTATAGGTGAAGGTGCAGAAATTTTGCCAGTGCATTGCGCTGATGGCATTATACAGCAGGGTTCTTTAGCATGCTAAGCCCACCGTGACACTAGACCTCATTAATTTTAAGTTCCCATCCGAAAGAACCGTGACTTTCATTTCGTAATGCCAAGTGCTTGGCGAAAGAACAGTCACTACCCACTTTGAAGTCTTGGGTCAGACCCGGCTGGGAATCAAACCCACGACCTCCCACTTACGGAGCGAGCACTCTACCAACTGAGCTACTGCAGTGGTTACAGAGGATGCTTACACCTTAAAAGCGATAAAACAGACCGAAGAAAAAAGATAAAAAATACCTAAACAATTATAAACTACGGTATACAACATTGATAACACTTATTGCACCACTGTAAACACTGATATATAAAAAAACACAAATTTTGGTGCAATCTTATAATCTGCTTGGTAAAACAAATACATCTAGATTGGATGCAGTGTACTAAATAAGCCTGAAACCGTGAATCTCAAAGCTACAGGTCGGACTAAAAAGTTAAACATAACATCTGATTGAAAAATAACAAAACAGTCTGAAACCGTGAATCTCAAAGCTACAGGTCGGACTAAATAGTTAAACATAACATCTGATTGAAAAACGACAAAACAGGCTGAAATGTTACAGGTGTGGCTGAAAACTAAAACTGAGAGGTCTGACTGAAAACATTCAAGTCCAAGATCTGAGACCTGGCCTATATTGCAAATACTGCCCGAATGTCAACATTCGTCATAAGTAAACAATTATAATTAGTTGATTAAAGTTAATATTTATGATAAATGTTAATTTTCTTATTTAAGAAATCAAGCATCTCCGTAGTATTAAAAATAAACAGTGTTAAGCCTCCTTCTCAACATACCATGACAAAAATAAATGTCCCTATGTTGCCATGACAACAAACAAAAATAATGTAACAAGATGTTGGTCACTATTTCTTAAAAAAATTACACAAATAAGAAAATCCAAGCTTTCCAATTTTATAAAAACAATTTTATAAATTCATATTTTCTTTACTCAAGGTTTTCCAATATTACAAAAACAAATTTTATACAATGTACATTCATGTTATTATAGTTCAAAAAATCTTACATTTTCAGATTTTCAGACTAATGTTATAATAACTAAAGGCTTTCTACTATTGGAAACCATAGAAAATCAAAGAAACTTGAATAAAGATTGATATTTTTCAAATACTTGTACCTAGTTGTAATTTGAAATCTGTATACCCATCCATGATTGTTATAAAGTATTTATGTAGAAAGGAAAATGTTGCTGTTATGGGGGTTTTACTTACCAGAAATGATGTCCCTGTTGACATTTTATGTCATATGCACAATAGAATCCACCATTTGCCTGGTTTTTCAACATGTTAAATGGTGTCAATGTGTTACCATGTGCAGATATATTCTAGGCTAATCGCAGATATGCATACAGACTAGGTACAAGTAAATGATAAATGCCAATCTTTATTCAAGCTTATTTAATTCCTTAGAGCCTTATTAGAAAAAGTTTGATAGTATGAATATTCTTGATTTAAAAACATGAAAGTTAACAGCTGCAAATAAAATCCAAAAACATAATTCACAAGCTTGGACCTCACTACTCATAATACATTTAAGTTTCTTTTTTATGAATTTACACTTATTTCACTTACTTATAACACTAATGCAACAAGGCAACGAGTTCCATTTGCACCCTCCACCAAAATTTTAATTTCCACTAAAAAGCCTTAATAATGACAGAATCAAGCAATTATGAACATTTCTGTGGATAATAATTTTCAAAAATTTTAATATTGGGGGTACAAAAGGAACTTTTACTGCAACAAGTACTGTAAACATATTTATTTTTAGCTGTGTACTAATTTTCACTTATTTTGCGGTCATTTTGTTTGCGCAAAAATTAATATCAAGCGAAAGTTATATTATGCTTATTATGTTATAGTGCAGATTTCAAAAACGCAAAAATTTAACAACGGGGATATGTCTAAATTTCCCATACAGCGAAATAATAATACATGCAAAATTAAATAAGTTTACAGTAAGTTACTAGGGTCTTGGAAAATGTGTGTGTGTGTGTGTGTGTGTGTGTATGTGCAAGCACATAAAAGGCAATCACAGATCATTTTTAAAAGACAATAGATCCTAAGCCAATGAGCAAATGGTCATATATAAAACGGGGTTCCATGGCTTTATAGAGAGGGTATGACATGTCAGTCTTACAGCATTGACTAAAGTCAAGAGCTTAACCTTATTGGCCCACTCAAGTTTCACAATTATTTATCAAATAAGATTCTACTTAATTTAAATTTAGCCAATCTTTTTCAAAATTACAAATTAATATTTTTAGACAAACTAAATACAAATGTTGTAAGCTTGAAGTGATCTTCAAAATGATACCTTATTTTCCAGAATATTTTATAAATCAAAAAATCAAAAGATTATGTAGGTTTCAAATATGCCAAATTAATGTTCAGGAAAATCTTATGAATTCTAAGACCATTTGTATAACATTTCAATAACATTAAACCTCTACACAAAAAGACAATCAACTTATTAATAAATTGTCCAATTTATTCTGTGACATAAAGAAAAGGACTATGTTTAATAGAACAACCTGGCATGTCTTTTCAGAGTTAAAGACCATTTATAGTGACCTACAGGTCGTCCACAATCTGATGGCAAAGTATACAGCGAGTCTATTTTAATATTAGGTTAATTATATGGAATAAAACGTGAACAGGCGTGGTTATACACATATGGTGATACGATACTTGCACCTATATGCAATATTTAAACCCATCTATGTTAGAAACACTCTGTCATCTGATCAAGGAAGGACTATACCTATTGACAAATTTACAAAACATGACCCATATAGGAAGTGACCTACTTATTGAATCAACCTGGCCAATATAGAAACTTTGCCTAAACTTTGTAAAAAGGATAACTCTAGGCAAGTTGGGTAAAAATTGGACTAAAATTATGGCCAAATAAAATGTTGATGCACAAGAGGTACTACTGACAACAAATGAAGACCAGTCACAATAGCTCATATGAGCACAGTTAACGTTTGTGAGGAACACGTTGAAAAACGTTTACGTTAAAATTTCCCACAGTAATGTCGTTTTTATGTGAAAATGTGAACTGAATCGATTTCATCTCCAAATAACTGTTCAGCAGAAAGGGTATAAGGTATTACGTGGTACAATGACGAACCCCATTGATAAACTTAGTAAAATTTCAAATTTACCAAATTGCAGTAAAGGAAATTCTTGGTTAAGAAAATGTTATAAAATCAGAACCATTGTAAATTAATGAAACTAATGAAAGACTTTCTCTCCAGTTTAATATCACAGACTGTCCACGGTTAAATTAACCGTTCCTATAGTCAAAACTTAAAGGCTCCAGCCAGGGCCGCTTTGCGTATAAATTCTTTGATGATGGACTCGTCCAGATGTGTGAAAGCCTCAGTCTGAGTAACTGCAGTCATGTGATTTAAGGCAAACCGGAAACAAAAGTCTTCTAGTTCCTACAAAAAATAATATAATCATATACCATAAAAATAGAAAAAAAATTTAATTTTTAAAGCATTGTCTAATGTTCATATGATTTTTTTTCTGAGTTCTTGACTTAAACTGTTGACAAAGTTAAGAATGAGAGATGGACTGAGATCACTTGACAGATCGCTGGCCACGCCCACAATGTTCCAATAAAGGCTCGGCATACTTCAAATAGATGCAAAAAGAATGAAAACTCGGCCTGAATTGTGTCATTTAATGACGTCACTGACACTAGTACATCATTAGTGCCATGACAACCAGTTCAGAACATAAAACGCATGACCGGCGATATGTCAATTGAGCAATCCTACAGTTATAATTTTAAATTCAGGAAATCTGAAAAAAACTGTCTAACAACAATTACTGCCGATTCCATTTTCATTTCTATAGTTATGTATGATATAACTTTCAAAACTTAGTGTAAAACCCAACATAAATTTAGATGTCAGTGATGATCGGTACATTGATCGTATCCTCTTTGCTTAGTCAATGAGGCACATCAGAGTGGTTTAAAAAGCAGACTTATGGACTATGGTCCTCTCATCACGGTGAGTTCAAATTAGGGATGTCAACTGGATGAAAATCACTAACCACTTACTAGAATGTCTTTTAAATTGAGTACTTGAGTATTCATTAAACAAAATTATCTCTGTAGTGATAAAATTAAGATTTATTATTTATGAAACGAAATAAATTTATTTAAATGAATTGATAACCATTGAACGTTTAGAAAACGTGATAATAAACAAATTTGACTGCAAACTTGACATTTTAGTCTTGTCGTCCAACTTGCACTTCCAAACTTTAGATTGTGCTGGTGGAATGATTGAAAGTAGAACCTTTAATGACAACTGAAATATTATGTCAAAATTTTATCAGGTGAGTAGTATTTACTAACTTTTACATAGAATGTGAGCAGATCTGCAGCTCAAGTCAAAGTAATCAGTAATCTGTAACACCTCACAGGTCATAACTGACAATATTTGGCACTTATGAAAAGCAGTACAGCGAGTATTCAATTAGTAAAATTGTAGCCAGTTAGCGATTTTCCGATCCAGTACTCAATTACAACTCTAGTCCAAACATAACTCTGATGGTCCCTAGTATGAGAAAGTTTGTCAATTCTCGTCATAGTTTGGTGGTTTTCTCAGTGTGTAAAATTTTATTCTGTAACTCAACTACCGTAAATCTTTGAGGCTAAAAAATTTGCAACACCACAGTATAGTATTAATTATTTTGAACCAAATCATAATTATGAGAAATCAAAAGAAAGAAATGGACATGGATAGAGCATGTCTGCAGAATGCACCCTAAAACCATCCCAAAAAGAAGCAATGTGCTTGTCACCACCAGGCAAGAAGAAGAGAGACAGCTAAAAGAGATGTGGAGAAGATCAACTGAAAACGAGAATTACAAAACACAAGACAAAGGATGAACATGGGGACAAGGACAGCAAAGGTCCTTGTGACTTTGTTTGCCTAAAATTACTACCGATTACTGGTAGTTGTCCCTGGGAAAATTACTAAAATTTCCCAACTTGATCCCTAAAATTCCCAAAACAACAGTGATATACTTGCAAATTAAATCTAGTTGACCTTATACCCACAAAATGTTAAATATTGTCACAATATAACATCTTTGCAATGATGAAGATCCTAAGCTATATTGCCAGCATGTAAGGATGTAGTTTGCTGTATATCAGAACTAGTTTTTACAGTATGTAACAAAATCATTGGGTCTCAAGAATGGCAGAAATGGAAGTCTCTGGCGATGACCTTATGTGTACATCCCAATACAAATTTTATTGGATAAATAGGTAAATTATAACTTACTCTAGCCTCAAACTTTATAGCAGCAGCATAAAGCATGGCAACATTTTCCACAGTGATGCCTTTCTTAATAATCTGTTCACACATCCTCTTTAATGCAAGTTCACAATAGGCATTAGCTAAGTCCAACAATCCTGAATAAAATCAAAATCAGTGATTAATAAATAAAAAGGAAGTTCACCAGTGTACCATGTGATACTCAATACAGTTTCTATGGATACAATTATTTCATAGGATGTAGAATTAATATGTTAAAAATATAAATATAACTTCATAGTTTCCTAATGGTCTTGGTTGTGAAGTTGTCTAAAGTGTACAATGATGGACCACACATCTCTAACCACCTAGGTTCAAATCTAACTTGGACAGACCTTGGTGTTAGAAAATTTGACAGTTTACTTGCCAAAGGTTGGTGGTTTTCTCTGCACACTCCAGTTTGCTCCATCATATCAGAACTGACTACCTTAATATGAGTAAAAGAATTCTAACTGTGGTGTAAAGACCCATTTACCACCATTATTCCACTTTTATCCACTAATGCTCCTGTCAACAGCTTAATAAGTTTCATAATTAAAGTTAATTACTTTGAACTTCTTTCCGAATTTGTATTATTTATATCAAATGATCAGCTATAGTCCATATTGCAAAAGTTAATACATTTGCTGCAGTCGCCAAACAGTTTTGGTTAGAGAATCACAAAAGTTAACAGTCCTGCATAAAAGTTTGTTTATAATACTAGTAATGACCTACCTATAGCTTCATCAGGTTTCAGGTTAACTTGATCTGTATATAAATACTGTAGAAATGCTTTATAAACATTGTAGGAATACTGACTGATTTCTATAACCCTACAAATACAGAAAAAACAAAAATAAAACAAAAAGCCATTGTCATTCAGATCTTCAAATCCTCAAAGTACACAAAACAACAAAATACATCTATCAACAAGTTATAAAAAGAATGCCATTTGAAAAATATACCCCAAATATGAAATCCATGTTTTCCAAACAATATGTATGGTCAAAGTATAAATAGCCTTTTGCACATATATTCTACCTAAAAATTAATCCTGTGAAGTTTCATCAAGATCTGTTAAATAGTTTTTTTTTATAAAAGTGGCAGAAAAAATCAACTAAACACTATATGTCTACCACATACTTCTTTGGGAGCCATAATAAGACACTGTCGTTCAGATCCACTCATTTTCTATGTTCCGCCAACAGTTTTAGTAATTACAATTATGTAAAACTTACACATGTTTGTTGTCTTCATAAAGAAAGTTAAGTTAGTTAAAGTCTGTCCCGAGCCATTAGGCCCATCAGGCCGGAGCTTATCCCGGTTTCGGTGGCGTTAAGTGACTGAGAGTACAAGACTCTCCCCTGAATGGGACGCCGGTCCATCGCAGGGTTAACCCCCAGCATGTTGCTGGTACTCATTTATTTTTCAGCTGAGTGAACTGGAACAACGTGAAATTAAGTGTCTTGCTCAAGGACACAACTCATCGCCCGGTCCAGGGATCGAACCCACGACCTTCGAATCATGAGTCCAAAGCCTTAACCACTAGGCCACGCGCTTCATAAAGACACAGAAAAAAATATTACTTTTTTAACAAAATATCAACAATATCCATAAGTACCAATATTATTTGATCAGGAACAGGAGCATGAACTTTAATCTTATATCTTTTTCCTCTGATAATTTATTTAGTTGTTCTTTGTAATTGTTGTGTTATAAATAAATCTGGACCCAGTTGTACAAAGCTTGATTAGTTTAATCAATGATTAACAAAAATTAAAAAAACATCGATAAAAATCAAGACATCAGGATGAAACCGATAATTTTATAACAATGCTTTAGTTTGATGATATTTCATCCATTTTCAATAATTTCAGCATTACATTCACAGTATATCTGAAATTTTACAAAATTTAAATTTTGACTAATAAACTGATTAAACTAATCAAGCTTCGAACGACTGGCTCCTAAAGATTAAGGAAGTGTTAACTATATTTCAATGTACTATAACTTACTCTTTGCCATCTTCATCCCAACAGGACTGAAACATGGACCTGAAGTGATCACATCTGAAATTAAAACAACGATTTATTGCAAAAATTTGTTTAGACCGAATTTGGCATGATAAAGAGCTTTGATGATAACTTTGATGATAACTCTTAAGTAATTTATATAAGCACAAACAAGCTTGTATTTGACATAGGGTGACAAAGTTATCAAGGGAAAATGTAACAAAGTTCTACTTTAAGAACATAACAGGAAAGTATATTCTCTTAAATCTGATACCATTATTTTATCTTATGGAAATATGGTCCTAGATTAAAGGATGATTTCTCATGATAAATTGCATAGGAAGTGACAAAATCTGTTAGACCAACTGATAAATAATTAGTTTTAACATGAGATGTATTCTCAAACCTTTTACTTTTGTTTTGAATAAGATTGAGTGATTTGAAAATGCACCATTAAGTTTGTTTTTGATACATATGATGTTAACAAACTCAGCTGTAGATAGGAGATGTAAATTGTCAAGGATATTCTCTTGTACAGTAAAACACGAAATATGATAATTACGCTTACAATGAATACAAGGATAGTATGGAGTCAAATATTGGGTCCTACCACTCCTCTATATAAGTCTATTTATAACAATATAGCAAAGTCGCTTTATAATGAAGTTAAAAATAAGAGTCTCCAGGTCTGTATCATGTTATCCAAAGTTTACGTACCTAATTTTAAGTATAGCTTTATGTACACATATATCTCTACCTTCTACAGAAAACTTTATATCACCTGTTACCTGTAAATAAATAAATTTATAGTCAAACACACACCTGTATAGTGTATAACAAAAAATATTTGTGGTGTATTAATATTTATAATTTTCACAGCCAAGTCTCAACCACAAAAATAAATACACCACCAAATTTTCTAGATCTTAAAAAATACAAACAGGCTTGCGTACCGCCTTGTCAACCACGGAAGTAAATACACATGAACATGTTTCTGAATGTTAAACAACTTTTGACAAAATATTCTTTCCTGGATATATCAAAGTACTGATAGAGTTATCTCCCTTGACAGGGAAGTTGTACTATTTGGAACAACCAATAAAGCCTTAAACACTATCATAGTTCTGTCTAAACTGCACATTTATCGAAAAAGATTAAAGAAATCTATGCCTTCTTTACCACTATTAAAAAAAGAAATATGTGAATATGTCAACATAGAAAAATACATTTTTTACAGAAATAGCAACTATGATAAGTTCCATAGTAAGTGGATAGTAATCTGAAATTACAATAATATATATTGTATAAGTATAACTTTTGAAATAATTTGGAAGAATGTGGGAGTGAATCTGTGTGTAAATGGTGTAAAATGTCTGTAAAATATATGCGTTATTTCTTTTGAAAACGACAATAAAAAAAAAAAACTGCACAAATATTTCTTGTTATACAGTAAATGAACAGAATCAGTGTTTAATTTAGGATTTTTCAGAAGGGGTATTCTAAAATATTCACCTATAACACCATAACATCAGTAATTTCTCATTCATGTAGCGTTAAATATGGCCCACTAAAGCTTTAACAATGAGGTCATTTTAGCAAAATAAGGGATCAATGACTCCATGATTCCTTCTAGAATGAAAACTCCAGAATGATTTAAAGGCTGTATTTGAGTAAAACTGAAGTAAAGATTATTATTTAATGGGATCAAATACTTCACATTACCTTTAGAACCATAATCATGGTAATAATTTGAAACTTAAAGTCAACCGACCATGATATCAACCCAGATGACAAACTCATTTGAGGTTTTACTGTATTTATACATCCAGGGCCGAGAGTAATAGTAAAAACCATAAGGATTTTAAAAAGCTTTGCATTTTATTTTATGACTGAGCTGGTTAGTACTTTGGTGTTCATTAATTACAACAAAATGTATACTTCACAATTGATTTTCATATGTAAAAACTTGAAAAACATGTGCTACGCCACAGATGAATTAAACAGTAGTTGCGTTTATATATAAATTTTCAAGGTTAAGATTAACCTGTTATTCATTAGTTAATTTTCTGGTGAGATCAAGTTTTTAATAGCTTTTCAGCCACCACTGTAAAACAAGTAAGACAGCAAAAACCCAAAGAATTATTTTCCAGTGTAGTAAGCAGTACAATGTAGACATTATACTTACAGGATCATCAAATGACTTTGCTATACACTCTGCTATCTTGGCTCCTTTCATTTGATCTACAATTAAAACAGTGTACATTAGACGCAAATACTTCTATCACAACATGAAACTGTGAATCTGGGATTTTCTCTTTGTTCATATTATTTGATAGCTCTTCTTAAAAATTAGAGGTACCTCAGTGACAGCCAAAAATAATTTGATCTAATAACTTTATTTGCTTTCGTGTCACCTGATAACCTTGTAAAGTGCATAAAAAATGGCATCTTGCTTCTTTTAAATACATGTATTAACTGAAGCAAACAATCACTAATAACACTGCAATAATTTTTTGTGAACTGTCCACATTGATCCCAACGCTATTCTCATTTATACAGTGTCATCCACTTACCAGTACTGTAGGTTCTCCATGTGACTGGGGGCGCAGCAAAGGCAGCAAATACATCATCAGTACAAGTAAAACTAGTAACAATAGGATTGGTGATTGACTGCCCCCTACACTGACCCCAAACATAGACTTTTCCTGTTTCTGTCATGGCGGCTGATATATGGGCATAATGACTCGCTGCTACTTCTACCAATCTGAAAGTGAAACAAAAATAAGTAGTACAAGCAAGTTCAATGAATTAGGGTCCCCCACCAGCAGGTTCTTTTTTTGTGATTTGTACTTATGTTCAAAGGCCTATAACCAACAAGGAAAATTAGCAAACCAACTCTGGTTAATGATAAGCGCATCTTCTATCTATGTTGATACTTTCCAATAAGTTTCATGAAATAGTGCTTCAAAGTTTTTGGAGAATAAGCACAGAAAGAATTTCAGATAGACAGATGGAAGGATGAACAGAAGAATGGAAAGGATGGACAGAAGGATTAATGGAAGGAAGGACAGATGGACTGAAACTCAAATTTAATATCCCCCTTCCATTGAAAATAAAAATCAAATTATTTACTGTTATTGGTCCATAACCGTTGTTGTAATCAATGCTTTGATGAAAGTGGTAATTTATTCTGAATTTTGATTTAATATAGGGCACTGTAGCTAGATTGACAGACGTTAACCTTCCTTACCATACTGTTCTAATGGAAGTTTAAATATTTTGCAGGATTTTCCAGTTTTTTTTATGTTTTTCCAGTTTTTTTATGTTTTTTCTTTTTTTGGGGGGAATTATGATTCAAACATTGATGGGTATGTTTTTGGAGATTGATTTAATCATAAATGACACCTTATGCTTGTTGTAACATAAGAAGATGTCATATTAATGATAGCAACAAAATCTTTTGTATAGGTTTTGATATTAAATAATTTTGTGGCATTGCTAAAGCAATCAAATAACAGAGATGATGAATGTTATATAATAACAAGATACAACTGAAATGCAATTTCAAAAGTGTTCCCTAAAAGAACCCCAACTGGAAAATCCCTAGCCATGTACTCAACCCAAACTTTGTTTAGGTGAAGTTTCATATGGATCTGTTAAATGGTTAATGAGAAAAGTGGCAGACAAAATAATTAATATTGGCAGGAAAAAGGGGTTTGGGTTTAAAAAATAAAACAAAATACATTACCTATCACCATTGACTGTAACTTTACATGGAGCTACTTGATTGGCCTTGTTTCCAGTACCAAGCTGACCGTAAGAGTTAGCTCCCCATGAATATAGGATTCCTTCATCTGATAACGCCAAAGTATGTGCATACCCACAAACCAACTGAAATAACAAAGGATACATACATTAAAACTTTAATAAATTGCTACCATTTGTTCAGCAAAATTTTGACATTTTGGCTTTGGTAATTACCACAATCAAGGAAGGTTTATAAAGAAAAACATAGTAGAAATAGATTTTGTGTAACAATTAGTGATGTGGCAAAGTTATCAAGGGACATTATTAAGCAGTTTTACTGTATTTAAGGTAGTTCCATACCTTACAAATCGCTTGAAAAGATATATTGAAATTTTGATATGTTGTACATGGGCATAAACCATTCAACATGCCAAAATTTCAGGGTAGGTTTTCGACTTGCTTAAGAAGTTCTGAAGCGCCACCTGGTGGCCATTTTCACGCGATAAATGATCAAAGTATGACCACTGGTATCAACAAATAAGCTTTATAGCATAACAGCATTCCCGCCATAATTCTGTAGGCGCCGAAGACCACACATTGGTGACGTCATAGATAAAAAAGACGTCAAATCAGACATTTCGACCGTACGCACAAAACGATGACGTCACCATGGTATGGAACTACCTTAAATATATAACTTCTTGAACTGTTTCCAGCAAATCCTCATTGTAAAGCCCCTTTATAACTTTGCTACCTGGCTATTGTCATTTGACTGCATGGATGATAGATATGATTTGAAGTTTTACTACATTTTAGTTCAATGGAAAATTAAAAACAACTATATTAATTTTAATATTGTGGGAACCTAGAATGTCAATGATTATTGGTAGAGTTAGTAATTACCTGACTTATAATAGTATTCTGTAGCTGTTGTACTCGTGAAGGGTTTGGCATGTTTACGTTGTTACCTAAACCAAGCTGTCCATTTCCGTTGTATCCCCAACCATATACCTACATTACAAATACAACATTCTGGATATATCATCAAATACTAATACATTTAGTCATCCTAATGTTTTATCATTTTTACTGCATTTTAAGCAATATTTTCAAGGATAAATCAAAATAATGTTTAGGGGTCCTAAATGTTTTTCTGAACAACTGATAAAATATACTACTGGAAAGAAAGAAACTACTTATAGTTATTGACATGTGTAGCATTGGCTAATACCAAGTAAATATTTTTGTTTTTCCAATAGTGAATACACATTTCAATCTTTGAACTGAACTTGGTACAAAGAAGTTTTCAATTTTAGCCAAAGCAGAAGAGGACAGATATTGTAAAACAATAAAATACTACAATTTTTTCCTACTATCAATGTAAAAGCAATATCAAACATCAAACTGGATTAATTATGTATGTATGTCTGAATTAAAAAAAATATGGTATAACATAGTGGTCATATTGGACCGGTAGATTTCCATTAAGCAAAAGGCTCTTCCATTTACCAATATTTTCCCACCTTTATTTTTGACCGATCAGATTTTTAAAAAATTTTCATTCATGTCATTTTTCATTTGACTTTGACCTCTTAAATGACTGTTGCTCAAATAACAAATGCAAAGCCACTGTACATGATCTGATTGGAATAGCAATTAGTGGAGGAGCTTTTTGTTCATTGGAAAACTACGAGTCGAATGGCCAATGTTTCAGTGTAAACTGAGAACAAAAAAAACCCACTTATATAAAGACTTAAATACCTCTCCATTTTCCATCAGAGCCATAGACGATGTCTGTCCACAAGCCACAGATATGGCTACCCTCAATCCTAGAATAGGTAAATAAATAGTCAATAACAAGTGAGGCTGGTGAGTCTTACTGCTCACCTGAGACAAGGTAAGATTTGTTTTAATTTGTCATTATTGCTAACAGTCTAAAAAAGACCCATTATAATGGTGTATCCATTTTGAGGGTCATACAGGATATTCAGAGGCAAAAATCAAGTGAGTCAAATCTTGAGAAATATCATGCCTCTTTTAAGGTCATATTTAAACTGCAGAAGGGAGGTCATATTTCAAATCAGACCTATCCATTGAAGTCTAAATCTTAACATGTTTACTTTTCATTGTGAAAAGTTGGGTTTAGATCTGTAGTCTGGGACCCTCAGTTCACATGGTTTTTTCTAATGTATTGTATTTCATGTTATATCCAAGAGTATTTTAAAGCCCACCATTACAGATAACCCCTAGATTCAAATCCTATTTCAGTAGACCCTAATAAGAGAAAGTTTGCTATTTTGCTTTTTGAAGGTCAGAGGCTTCCTCAACCATCTAAGAATGAGATGGTGGAGGAAACAAGAGTATCCAGAAAAAAGCACCACTCATTAGCAAGCAAACTGACAAACATTCTCACACTAGGGACTAGGGTCTGTTCCTAGGTGGTGAGAGATGTTGCATGATGTGTAAGTGCATGTTTTAGACCACTACACCATCGAGGCTCACCACAGAGGCCCCTCTTTCCCTTCTCCCCTCAACTCTCCTGTATAATAATATAGATAAAGACATACCTATCACAGCCATCACTTTACGTGGTGTCGGTTGATTAGTGGTTGTTCCTGATCCTACCTGACCACAATTATTTTGTCCCCAGGCATAAACCTGTAAATGAAAATCAAAATACTTATATTATTGTTGTTTCCAATTTTCATAAATTTTAACTGTTGAACATACCATACTGCTATCCATACTGCTATAGCAAAGTGTTTTTCAGTTAAATTAAAATAACAATTTCATAAATATATGAAAAAGATAATCGGTAATTAAAATTTAAAAAAGTTGTACCAGATCGTTTTGTCATTTCGGATAGAGAGAAAGTAGACAGGTAGAGTTTTGCAGATCCTACCGTTGCTATGAGGGGGTACATTCTAGCGGTTGTATATAACTGGAGCATTTGCTGTTAATCTGGGTTTTAATTAACTGCTGATTATCACTCACAATATTCCCGTTTCATGTTAATGGTGAAGTATTTAAAATCCACATGTGGTCATTTGTACACAACACTGTACGAATTATCTCCCTTTCACGAAAGTGAAATGTAATCGATAAACAGTTTTAAAATATGACACAATCAAAATACGTTATCATAACCTTCAAATTAAATTTAAATTTCCGAAGATTTCACAATGAATTAATTAAATCAACCTGCCGTTGCTGTTAATTTCATAAAAAGTTATGATTTTACATCGTAGGATGCAAACTTCTCGGACTACTTTTTATTGTAAACATGAGATCAGTTCGCCAAATTGCAGAAATTATTAGATGCATCCCGTCGCAATATTTTACTAGATTCCGAAATGTATTCCGAAAATTTATTCTAAATGTGCATATGTAACCAAATGCATTACCCGTCTCAGAATACATATCTCACGATAAAACAGATATACTTCTTTCACGCTCATTTACCAGGCGCACTATTTCCATGTGTACTCATATCTTATAATTTCATAGCAAAGAAGCTCGATATCTTGGAAGAAAGCGATAGCAAAGTACGCGTTCACTATCGTGAAACGCTGTACAAAAACCATAAGATTTTGAAATGTAAATGGGGCAGAATATTGGTTCTAAAATGTCCCAGTGAGAGTCCTGTAACACTAACCATGTATTGAGTAGGTCCTCCTATATGACTATTCCAGTGAAAGGTAAAACAGTCAGGTCAAATTTGTTTGCTTATACTGTAAACCAACTTTCATTCACATGTGATTAAATATCATGTGTTTCGTGAAGACAAAATAATCATAATAGTTAATCGTCACTAACTTGTTTTTGATGTTATTATTCAAATTATTTAAAATACAAAATATTCGGCCAAACTCCATATTGTGAAAGTTAAATTGTTGCGAAATGGTTTTGTTTAGAGAATAGAGAAAGTTAATATCTGTGAATAAAGTTGGTTTACAACATAACCAAACAATATACATTTTGTAAAACAAACACAGACATACCTCTCCATCAGAAGTCAGTGCCATAGAGTGATGACTGCCACATGCTACTTTAACTACTTTTCTTCCCTGTAGATTTGTACTGATGAGTGTAGGTGATAAACCTTGACTTGAACCGCCATTCCCCAGCTGACAGTATCCATTATGTCCCCAACTGTAAACTTCACCATCTAGCAAAACAATTAGTAAATATTGAGAAATATAACTTCACACCACAAAGAAAAGATTAATTTCAAGTTAAAATTAAAATGATTTGTATTAAAAGAATATTGTGATAATAATCAATTATATTTTACCATCATTAATTTCACTTTGCTCTAATCAATCAGTTTGTAAATAAATAGACACTATCAAAAATTCAGAGAAGGATAGGAGTGGAGTAAGGGAGTTTAACAATGTAGTCAAATTATTTCATTTTTATAAAGATGGTAAGTTCTTGGATTGTGGAGAAAACTGGAGTTTCTGGAGAAAACCACCATCGTTTTCGGCAAGCAAAATGGTATTCTCTCTCACATTAGGATCTAATTTGAACCTAGGTGGTGAGAGCTCTGTAAGTCTGCTTTTGACCACCTGGCTAATGGTCAATGAAACCCCCATGATTAGAAAAAAATTAAATGTTTTATACTTACTGGCAGAGACGGCTAACACATGTGGACCACTACCAAAAGCTATGTCTGTAATTCTCTTTTTACATAAAAGTTCTATCTTCCTTGGTTCAAAACTGCTATGTGCATCACCTGAAATATAAACATTAACAATGAATTTCATGTTATAGTGAAGCCTTGTTATAATGCTCCTTGATAACTTTTCCACCTCTCTTATCGCACACTATTTTGAATTAAAAAAATCCATTTCTAATATATTTTTTATAAACCTCCCTTGATTCGCTACCAAATCGAGAGCCACAGTGGCCTAATGGATAAGATGTCAGTCTACAAATCCAGGGTCTCTCACTGTTGTAAGTTCAAGTCCCGCTCAGACAACATGTGGGAATAAGAATTTTCCTTGCTGCTGGCCTTTACTGGTTCACTAGGTGTCAGTGTAAGGAGTGGTACATGTATGCTTGTCTGTGGCATACTGACTCAGGAAAATATAGAAAAGGGTAAAAAATTATTAGAAAAATATAGGAATGGTAGGACCCCTTGACCTCATTCCATCATATTGACCTCATAAATAGTAAATAAGTGTACAATACTAACCTAGTCCTAAACAATTACTACAATTAGAACCTATAGCATAAACATCATCAGATTCTGTGATATAAATAGCTTCATTTCCAGAACTTCCAAAAACGCAGATCTTCTTAACATTTCCAATTTCTTCAGGATCCAATACGCTAAAAATGGGCCACTTAGAACAATCCATTTTTGCCATTTGTACTGCGATCTTCAGACAACCTTTTACCTAATACTAAAAAAAGTAGTGTGTAAAGATCATGGTATGCAATGTATTAAAGAAATTGAAATTATACGATCATTGGTACTTTTAAAACTGATGTCTTCATACAGTAAAATGACAGTCTCTTGCATCAAAGTTCCAGGAATGGCTGGATTGTCAAAGATCTTGCTTTTTTTTCCCTATGTAACTATGATTAAAGTTGCAAACGGATGGCATAAATTTATTGGGGTTGTTAGCCAAGTTTAAAAAGCCCTGTTCTATAGTGTGTTTAGGGGTGGGTGGGTAAGTGGGCCAGTTAGGAGTGGGGTGTCCAACAGTGCATTTTTTCTCTGTTCTATTTGATAAACAAATTTATCTGACTGTCAATAGGTTCTCGAATATGATTAAAGATGCAATATGAAAATAATTTTGCATTTAACATGTATGTCTAAATTCTTTTTCTTCCTTCAAGCAAAACTTGGTAACAAGTACCAGGTATGCTCTAATTTGGATAAATCATATACTGTCACTGAAATGATGTAGATCCACTTTTGCAAATTCACTTTAGCAATGAGTCCATTTGATGTCTTTTGTGCATACGAGTCTGTTTGCACTGCTGTGTTTCTGGCAATTCTTTACCTATATTCTACAGTAAGAAATTTACATGAAACAAGAGCAGGTTTTCCAGTTGCATGTGTTCTAAATATAGCATCAAGGGTTTTGTTTTATTACGAGGATTGTATTTTATTTTTTAAAAAGTACATTAAAAAGAAGTTTCAGAGCTAGGCCTTAATTTCATAATGATTATACTGACTAGGTGTAAATTCAACGAGAACATTTTTAGGCCAAATATTTTCAAATCGATAAACTTTTACAGAGAAACATTTAACAATAACACAATTTTTGGGAATCCCCAAATCTGAAGCGCATAATTATGCACAGATTCATTAAAATTTTGATAAAACAACTTATTCTTCGTGTGTTCAAAGTCTTATCTGTCTCTAAGCAAATAAAATCGTTGCTATAGCCCCCACTAATTTACCTGATCAAAATTGGCAATGACAAATAGATCTGACGTCCATTGTTTTCATTTTCCGTTTGCAAATCGAAACCGAAACTCTTCCTACCGGAAGTTTATCATTGGCCAGCAGGTACTTCCTGTTATGTGAGAGTGAAACTGATTGGGTTTTCCCAGCAAAGCGACCAATGAAATGCAAGCTCTTATGTGACTTTTGGATGTTGTTGACAAATGGCGGCAAATTCAGGTGGAAAACGAAAATCGGATGAACCAGTTAGTAAACATGAAGCAAAGAAACCATTTGGACACTGGAGCCAAGGACTTTTATCGTCTATGGATGATCCAGAACTTTGTGTTCATTCTGATGACAAAATAACAATAATTAAAGACAAATATCCAAAGGTTTTCAACTTTTGTGAAAATTTCATTTCTTGCTGATGTTTGCAAATTATTTTATGTATCACACAATCCTGCCACTTAACAAACTAACAATGTTTTGTCATTGTAGAAATCTGTTATTTTAATCAAAACAAATTAATAAGGACAATGACATCCTGACCACTTACCTAACACAGTTGACTCCTCCACGAGTGAGTTGAATACCACCAGGTTGGGATAAACGCCATATCTTTTTTTTTGCCGCACTGTACATAGATTTTAACCTGCACCGTGGGACTTCCCAGCACTAGTCGCATGTAAATTGTAATTAGTTGCACACATACCAGTTCAATTTACACCAAATGATGGTCTGTACTAAAGCGGAAGAAGATCTCCCATTCTAATCTCTGTTAACATCTATTGTAGTCATCATTACATTGTGATGTCATAGCAGTAATTTACACTTTGTCACTATAAAACGGCATTAAAACATGATATTTCGCAATGAGTTAAATCATTGGTTTATTCAATAAAATCAAAACTTCTTGTTCTCCTACCAATTACCCGGTAATAAATAATGATAGTATCCTTTTCCACGGTTCTTTGCAGGCACAGCACCACTTTCTTGTAATGCCAAAAGACAGCATACACAATTTGAAAAGTTTGAAGAAAGAACATTTAGATTTACTCTACCATATTCAAAAGCAAGGACAAGAAATTGCAGACAAGTAAGTTATCGGTATAGTGGAAAAATCTTGAAGCAAAAAAATGCAAATTGTTTTTCCTAGGCCAAACACTGCATTGACTGAACCACAACACAATGGGCACATGTGCAGGGTATTCCCTGACGCACAAAAAACTGTGTTTTGCCACATTTTTATCACTAATGTCCCGTAAAAAATCATCAAATATGCCCATGATGGCGCAATGTTGATGGAATGCGAGATCCGGAAATATTCTGCTTCAGTTTGTTTTTCGTCTTTGCCAAACGGAAGTTGTAGTCCAAGCTAGTTAACCCATATATCCAGAGCATTTTTAGGGATCATTTGCACAAGTACTGTCATGTCATCCAAAACTATTTGACCAAAAATCACACAAACGTACTGACTGTTAAAATCAGATTCTGAAACTGCTGCCACTCTGTCTGTACCCCAAAATTCAATATTTCAGAAATTTTTGGTTTCGGAGTTACACACGGTTTAATTGAACGTCACTTAATTATTCGGCGTGAAGAAAGCCTTGGTCGGTGGGTGCAACAATTTTTCCGACCTCCACACTTTCAGGATACAAGTATTCTAAATCTCATTGATAACCAGTATCAGACTTGAAGCCCCAGTCGGTTTGGCAAAAGGGGCGGACAACACTGAAAAAGCACAAGATGACGTGACAAACTTTAACTCTCTTTATTATTTAAAATTATTTTACCAGTATCAAAACTGCTATGTCCATAATTAAATTCGGTAAACTTTTCTGGCCAGTTCCACTTCCATTTGCCTTAAACAACTTTGTTGTTGTGTCCCCCGAAAAATTTATTTGTCCCTCAAAATTTTATAGTAAGGGGACATGTGTCCCGAAGTTTTAAAAGCCTAGGGAAAACCCTGCATGTGTCTCTGTGAATATTGCAATAACAATTATTGACATTTCTATTATAGACTAGATCCTTCTGTTAAATACACAGTTATCATAGTTTAATGCAAAATGGATATACATATATCAGTTTTCTGTCTGAATATGCACAGTTAATTGCACAGAATCTAGTATTCTGGGACACCTACATTACGGTTGTTCTGTTGCTAAAGTGCTCGCTTTATATGGGAGTTTTGAGTTCAAACCTAGGCCATGGTCTGACCAAGACTTGCAATAGGTAGTGACTAACTTTTGCCAAGCACTCATTATTTAGAAATGAAAGATCTTAAAAATTGATGCCTCATGTCATGTCTGTCATGGTACGTTAAAGAACCCTCCTTGCACATTGCCCTGAGCATTTTGCAAAGATCAAAATTTTGGCCACTTCATCTGTTGTTGGTAACATCTAGATATAAGTGCAATGCATGAATTCTTGACAGGGACATAAAACCCTATTCAATCAATCTATATCGGACACCTTTTCTCATCTCATTACCTGGTCTGCTACATGTTTTGTTTCAATCTAAATGCCAGTTGTGGTTTTACCAAATACTGATACCAATATGACTTCTTTTTTGTTTTACAGAGCTGATAAAAATCTTAAATTCCGTTTTGGATATCATGCAGTTCCAAGTATGGGGTAAGGTATATTGTATTTATTGTTTTGATAAACTAGTAAGATTGAGCTATAAATTTGACATCTTCTACGGTGATATTCTTTTAGAAAAAGTGGTCTGTTTTAGCTTTATTGGTCTACTTGTCATCATAAAGAATATCTGTGATAGTATAAGCAATACATATAGTCTATGTTCCAGTTCCTGGTATTGACGGTATCCAAAAAAGCATTGTCTGCTAATTTTGAGACATTCTTTTAAAATGTAACATTGTCATATTAAATACAATCATAGTGCTAGAGATGATACATTAGATTTATTTTAATTCAGTTTTCAATCCAGCTTATTCAGAAGAGATCATTTTCAAATGCTTCCCTTAAAAACACCATAACATAAATATATTTATATTCATGTAAAGTTAATATGGCATACTAAGGCATTTACCCAAATTATAATTTGTAGTAAAATTTGAATGTGCTAAAATTAATACATTTACATCGTTACAATTATTTTTACAGGCATTCACTTTTTGCCAGTATGTCATTAAAATGTAGTTGTGACCGTAGTCATTATAGGAATCATAATGTCTGTCTGTTTGCCCATTTAAAATCGTGTCTGGTCCATATTTCATAATTGCTTTGGATGACTGCCATAAAACTTCACATGAATAATCTTGGTTTGTCATGGCCTTGAACCAAGGTCATATTGGAAAGGTCAAGGTCGCAATAAAAAACATAATAAACCCTTGTAGATGTTAGGGACAGAGATAGTTCTAGTTGTAATTTTATTGTAATCTCTTGATTATATTGTTGTGATTATTTTACAGACATTTACACATGCATGTCATTAGTCAGGATTTTGATAGTCCATGTCTGAAGACAAAGAAACACTGGAACTCGTTTACAACAGAATATTTTGTGGATTCTCAAGGTAACCATGTTTCTGTTCCAATCCATATTGTAATCCATAATCCATATTTGCCATGAAATTTTATTGCTTCAAACTTTATTTTTCTTCTTCTTTCACCCCTGCATAAATATTGGATAGCACAATAACATGGACAAGGTGACTGGCAGTTTAAGGACACATGTGAATATTTTCGGATTTCATAATTTTCATGGCCCTTGGCTTGATCTGATATAGTGTTAAAACAATGTACAGTCAAACCTGCCTTAAAGGCTATAAAAGGGCCACCTGATTATAAAGGCCAATATAATTGTATCCCAAATGTTCTTTATTCATATCATTTGAACCTGTATATAAAGACCACCTGCCCATAAAGGCCACTTTTACTGGTTCCATTGGGTGGCCTTTATAGACAGGTTTGACTGTATATGTAGTTTGTCAATCTTTCATTTGGACCAGTTACAATTTCAGACAAGTTAAAAACCCTTATAGAGTACTGTATGTTGAAATTACTTTTGTCAGAATTGAATTTTAACAGATACATATTTTTTCTTTATCAGATATTATAAAACAGTTGGAAGAAAAAGGAAAAGTAGAAATGGACACAAGCAGATTTCAAGAAATGTTAAAAAGAGATTTGAGGTTTGTGTTTCCTTTTTCGAATTCAAGAAATTATTTAGCAGTGGTCAATTTAGGATTTTTTAGAAGGAACCATGTTCAAAATATTTCCTCTAAAACACCATAAGATTGATATTTTTGCATTCAGTTAATGGCCCACTAAGGACTTTTGTCCAAGATTATTTGATTTAAAATATTCGAGAAACTCTTTCTCTCTTTTGTCCTCATAATGCTACAGTTGCTCTATAGAAGTATTGGCAGAGCTAGCGCTCTGCAAGGAGATACTAAGTACGTTCATTTCCTGAATGAGTTTTAAATTAGTATAGTTGCAGGTGCTTAAATTAAGCCTTAAAATAAACATTGCCATACACAGAAATCCAGTATACACACTGGTATTAGCACATTGAAAAAAAAACTGTGCAACTTTAATTGTACCTTGGTAGTTGTTTAAAACTGTTAAGATCTGAACTTTGACTTGTAACATGATGCCTTGGCACTGGCCACCAAACTGTAACAAGCAGGGAAAAATGCAGGGTAGGGCTATGGATCAAATCTGGGACCTCCTGCATTATTGGCCAGTCCTTTATCAAGCTACCCCTGACTACTACAGATGTAACAATCTATTTTAAATAATCAGCATGTGTTGTAACTTATATATCAAATCATTTTGACTATTTACAGGTGCCATGTATGCAAGAAACCACAGAAAAATATACCAGCCCTGAAAATGCATATCCAACTTCATAGTTACAGCAAATCATGATACAGGGAATATTAGGCCCTGATAGATACCATGCATAAAGTAACGCCCTGATAATGGACATACAAATGTTAAATCATTTATAATACAATCGATCTCTCTGAATGATAAGTTGTGTTGAAACAGATTTTTGATTGGACAGATATGAGACATTTTGGAAATTGTGTTTGATTTTGTACATGTATTATTGTTTATTTCAAATTTATATTTAAACCTGTTTTATTTATTCATTGCCGCCAATATTTGTTCAGTCAAATTATGGTGCTACATAGTGGTTTGGCCATAAATTTAAGGGAGGATTTTCTAGAAAAAAAACCCATAAAAAAATGAATTTTGATACTTCAGACTTCTGTGCTCATAAGCAAGGTGAAAAAATTGTGAAGGAGCATTAAAACAAGGTTTAACTGTACATGTATATATATTTGTATGAGTGTTTTGTTAATGGAAAAGCATGCAGGACATGAACAATCCGACAAATTACGCTACCATTGAAATATGTCACCAGTCTTGCATAAATGTGTTGATGTAACATGTATTTAAAAACTAGTCTGTCTATAGTTGTTATCAATGAAAGGTGATAAAAGCGATTTCTTAATAATAAATTGAAAGTCAGAATCCTTAGAGTTTTATTCTATCTATTCTGTACAAATTTTACAGGTTCCTGCTATGGGCTAACAGCTAAGGTGGTATACTTTATATTACGATCTCACTCTCTGATGGTGTAGACCTGAAATATAAAGATGTCTAGTTAATACTGGTACTTTGAAACTGGAGGTCAAGTGGTTAATGTGTTTGTCATGACTCATAAATCCCACTGTGTCTCATGGGTAAACAATTTAAAAAAAACCTCTGGTTATTGTGCAGTGGAATAGAATAATCATAATAATAAGGTCAAGATTCTTTACTTATAACAAGGCTGTCCATAATGGAATGGTGGAGGAGACTGGAGTGCCTAAAGAAAACCACATATCTTCAACCGCTAAACTTTCTCACATTAGGATCTGTGCTGAATAGGATTCGGACCTAGGTAATGAGAGGAACTGTGATTCATAAGTGCATGCTTTAGACCACTTAGTCGCTGAGCCCCAAATTGACGTAACGCCGGCCACGCCCACAATGTTCAGACACAGGCCGCCATCACGATACCAAAGCAGCGTCACAGCAACTAATGAGGTTTTAGTGTCAGTGACATCATTAAACCACACAATTCAGGCCAAGTTTTTATTCTTTTTGCGTGTAATTCAACTTGTCGACCCTTTGTCGGAACATATAGTGGGCGTGGCCGGCGATCCATCAATTGCTTTTTGCAATAGGCACATTGTTTAAATTTCTGCAAATTTCTTTGAAATATTTGTGTAATAGACTAGGAACAGAATGCATCAGAATGTAAATAATGTACCCATTGTTTCTGTATACCAATAAGTTTTATAATCGACTTAACCACATTGCTTATCAAATAATTTTAGTATTTGAAAACTTTTAGATTTGTTTTTTAATCCATATAGAAAGTACCGGTATAATACATGTTATATTTTTAGGGAGAAAAAGAGTTCAACAAAAGTCGGGGGGGGGGGGGGGGGGGGGGGGAATTCTGACATGTATAAAATTACTGTAATGTGTTTTCACAAAATTAAAAAAATGTTTTAGCGTAAATATTTTGTGAGGTATTGATATGTTTAAATTCTACATCTTTACACATAAATAAAAAGTAGGCCTATAGACTTACATTTCTAAATTAGCCAGCTGCTGTGGTGATGGAGTGGATGGTGCAAAGTTGTGTAGTAAAACTAATAAATAAATAAATAAATAAATATGGTAAATAAATATATAAAATAAAACAAAATTTTTATTCACAATCTTGAAAATTTGAAAACCCAAAAGATAATTTCCAAAAACTAAATTAATGTCACTTTAATTTGAACCAACAGCTGAATACAGTCATTGCCAGGACTTTCAGTGTTAAAAACTAATCCTTTCCAGGTTTTTGGCATGAAAAGTACACAATACTAATTAATTTTACAAAAAGGTGGAAAACTGGTTTTATTTTTAACTTATACACAAAATGTAATTTAGTTGCTATGGCAACAATATTTCAATAACAATGTAATCAGGAACAAGAGTGAAGTGAGAAAAACAGATTCTGTTCATGATGGTCAAAGGCAGATGACAAATGTCCCCTCCTTATCTGTTTGTTTTGATAGCTTTTCAACAATTCCTATTTATATCTGCAGCTTTTGGGTCATTAGCTATCCTTATATCGAGTTTTGACTCCTTTTGGTTAGCTTAGTTTTAAACTTTTGTCAGGTCTGCACTGTATAAACGAGTACCGGTAATAAATAAAAGTACTAACGATTTGGTAACCCGAAGACAGTGTGTAGAGCACTTTGAAAACCATGTTGTAATGTGTCTGTTATACCTGTCAACAAAAATCTCTTCCTGAAAAAAGCAGAATGCGATAATTTGTAACTTAATGAAACTAAGGACATGAATGGAAGGAGGAGAAGACAATAAATCAGAGAGAGAGGGGGGGGGGGGGTTATAGGGTTCCCAGCTATTTTGGACAGGCACTGGGTATAATGACATTATATTTTTGGGTTTATAAACTTAACAAAACCAATGTGCCAAAAAAGCACAAATAACAAGAACAAGACTCCATAAAAAAAAGTAATGTATCACATCGTATCAAATACAAACATACTGATCTATGTCTCGTACAAGCCACACCCCTAGTCCGACTAATCGGCCCACTAAACCCCCATTTTAATTTTTTGACTTTCTGGAGGTTTGTGGTCTCACAAACCTCCAAAAAGTCAAAAATTTAAATGGGGGTTTAGTGGGCTGATTAGTCGGACTAGCCACACCCCATAAGAAAAGTGATAATTATGAACGTCTTTCTGGGAAGTCGCGGAGACCGAGTGCTCCGGAATGGTAAATACCACTTGAAGTAACTTTGAAGAAAAACGGTTTCCTTGCAAATATAAAGGGGACCAATTTAAGGATAGTACAATTTACGATTGTGTGAAATTCAAAATTCATTAGTTAAAACGAATGTCAGTACTTTTGATGTTATAAATACAGAGAAACTTACTGCGGTGTTTGGTTTAGCGGATTGGCATTCACAGCCACTATAACAAGTATCAAAATAAGAACGGGTCGCATCTGAAATAAAAGATTAATTGGTTGATTGAATAAGGTTACTTCTCACAAAGATTATATTGAGCCAAAAATTAGTTATTGACAATATGTCGCAAAAATCAAGTTTATCTTTGCAATCTTTTAAACAACGATTGTTTTATTGACATTTTTAGTCCAATTAATTATTTTTATCCAAGTCGCGTTCAAGGAAATTGAGATATTCTGGCAACCCCAATCACTAATTTCCAGCACTTGGCAATCCTATTGGAAGTTTTGTTTAGACCCGGTCGGGATTGGAACTTCAACCTGTAATTCCTCTTACGCAATGACATCGACATTTTGAGCACATACAAATATTGCCAAAACCATACGGATTAAAAACTTGTTCATCTAGTCGATCTTTATGAAGCAGTATTTCTTTAGATGTAAACATAAACTAAATATTTGAACTATATATCAAAAAGAAACACAACCGTCAAATTCCAAATCACAATCTCAATAGCAAAGCAAACACTTTGAAAATTGGCTCAAACTTCTACTAGGGAAGTGAGACCGGGTGCACCAGAAGAATAAGCTAGTTACACCCGACACGTGTGAATATATATAGTTTTGGGATCACATCATTACTAATTCTCATGACCCCCCTCCGTTCAGTATAGATAATTCCCAAATGGAACATAAAGAAACGCCCACACTTACAGTAAAACAGTATAACCATGGGTAGTCTTTACAGTAATTTAATTTCAAAATTAATTTTGTAAAAGAAAGTAGTATTCACTTGCCTTTGCCAGTGGTGGAGGAAACCAAATCTGTTTACTCTGTGTACCTTCTCCTATATGTCATACCGGTATAAGGTCTCCTAGGCTGTGCCTTTTTCATGAGAACACAACAGATTTATAAGATAAGGTTTTAACGGCCGTAAATGATGTCAGCGTGACTCTAAGATTGTGGAATTAATAAGTACATATTCTGTTTTAAAAGATGGGACTGAAGTTAAAATGATAAAAATTATTTACATGTAAATTTCTATACTTGCCTAAAATGGATTGCCCTTTCCCATCTCTTCTCCAAAAAATCGAGTCAATCTTTATTGTTTTAATTATGGATATCTTCAGCAAAAATGTAATTTGCAAAAATAAAGTAAAATGAAAAATGTGTATGTGTCCTCTAAAGAACATGATAAATAAGTTGCACTGTGTGACACTAGAAAAAGTCCATAAATGTTATTATTAAATTATGATATGCCTTGATTTTACATCGAGATCTTTGTTTTTATTGGTTAAACTACTTGCATGCGCAACACCGTTTTTCATCGTGTTGCACTCTACTCTGGAACATGATAAAACACCAAATTGCACTAAGTCAATCAAATCCATCGTTGAAAACTTCAATTACACACGAAAAGATTGAAAACTCGGCCTTTTAATGTCGTCACTGGCACTAGTACGCCATTGGTTGCAGTGACGCTGCTCTGGTACCGTGATGGCGGCCAGTGTCGAAACATAAAACGCAAAAAAGAATTATTAGTAAAATATAACCCGTTCCTTCTCATTTTTGATATTTTACATGTAATAAAACAATTATAGCATTTGAGTGAGATATGATGTTTTATCGACAAAGAAAAGTAATATTGACCTCGGCTGTTGTCGCTTTTCTGATATTGCACTCACTGAAATGCTATAATTTTAGATAAGGCATGTATGGGGTCATTCAAGCACAAGCTTATAACATGGAACTGACAGTAGTATAGTATCCACAGATAGAACCCCTGTTATGATGCTGGATGCTTGTAAGAGTGATCGCAACATTTTACTTTCAAGATATAAGTGGTTGACAAAATCCTGAATACAATATTTTAATAACTATCATAGGATGTAGGTAGGTGATAAGAGTACCACGCGTCCTAAGGAATTTTTGGTGGATTTTAAAGAATTTTGAACGGCAAGAAATCTTTTTTCTAAAATAACCAGAATTATAAGAATTGTTGTAAAAAGTGTATTTCAATTTCTTATGTGTTTCATCAAGTAGAGTTAGTAATTGTAAATATTGTATTACCATGTACACCATTTCATTGTTTGTATGACAAAACATAAGTATAGCACGAAAGAGTAAAAAACAAGGCGCTTTCCTCGGTAGTTGTCTACTGTGGTAATAGGTGCACAATTTGGGGAGTGTAGGATTTATAGTTGGAATAAGTGGGGAAAATGGGAGAGGTTAGGGATTGTTTAGAGTTGCATTTTCCTGAGAAATGCAACTGTAGAGATAAAGGTCGATCACCATCTAATGGAAATGTATACACAAAGTATATTGAATATCACGGTGATTTTAACAAATAAAGCGTGAAAAGGCGTGATTATATAAATTCGATAATACAATATTACTACCGTTAAAAGTGGTTTAAATGCGTCCTTGTTAATAAACACCGTCATCATTTTGGTGAACAAACTATATAAACTATGTGATAGATTTATCATCTTTTTTTTCGTACAGCTACAAAGTTGTGAAATAAGCCTGTTGATTTATACTGAACTTAGACAGTCGCTTTTTTTGTCAATTAAGCTTTTATGTTTAATGATTTATATTCAATGTTATACATGTTGAATAGAAAATATAAAAGCCTAACTAAATATAAAAAATAAGGGTTCTACAGCCCTCTGGTTTTGCTCTACATACCAAAAATTAGTTGTTTTTCAAACACTGCACATATGCCCTCTCGTTATCCATGCCTCGTATGCAAATTTAGAGCATTGCATGAAGGGTAATTATATCACATATACATGTGTAAAACCCGAACCTTACACCTGAATGGCAACCTTGGTTTTACCCGCGTGATAATAATGAGTATGCAGGTCAACCAGGTGTGATGTACACCTATCTGAGGTACATTTAGGTATTTTACAACACTGGCGTTTCTGTGTTATGAAAAATGACAAACGTTTCGGTATATACCTGTTTTGTAATTCAAGCTCGAGTCAGCAAACCTCATACGTTTGATAGGTGATATGATTTTATTTACATGGATATCAAAATAAGTACCAATATAACAATACTTGGTTTTATATTAAAGATAAATCGACTATCTATGTAGATAGAATATTACTGTATTTCCATAAATTGATGGCACATGGTTTTTATTCTTTATTTCTTTTAATTGAAAACGTTTCCATTAAACTATCAATAAAATGCATTTAAAATGCACTGACCTAACCAAATTATATTTAATTAAAAACGTTATTGTTCAGTTCTTCTGTACATCGAGAAATTTTGCGAAAATTTTAGAAAGATCTAATTTATACACCAATTGGGCCTCATTCAAAGTTACATCAGGTCATTTAGGGTCAGGTAGGTCATTGTTGCTCGGGTTTTTTCCAGGGGTGATCATCATGAATATTTAATTATGACATGACGTTTATAGTTGTTTAATGTACAGAAGGGATAATTTTGACATAGTCATATTTGTTGTTTTGTTAAAAAGTTAAAAAGTACTCTATGTACAGAATTAAGTTTACTTTTTCATGAAGGAAAAATATTTTTTCTTATTAGGTCAGTGTATTTTGTATTAAGTTTTGACAATTTTTTTGTGAGTTTGTCGGAAAATATGACTTTATTCTTGCATTTTCCATATGCACTGAATTTGTGGAAATACAGTTGTTTCTAACAGAGAACACTTAGATACCATTTTGCCACTGTCTATCTATATCTTATGTCTTGTTTCAACTTAATCCATATAAGTGCGAGTTATTCTTTGTTGGCATGGTTAATCATAATGTCAGTGTTTCGTGCTGGGCTTCTCTAACTCAGTTATTGTTTTATTCAATCTTATAAATAGTGTGAAGGGCCGAAACTTTGATTTCGTTGTATATTGTAATGAAACAGCTACAGACGTGTTGAGGAAATATATAAACACTGAAAGGTCACCGGTCACCAAATTTATCAATTTTGTATTTTGCATTCCTATGGGTAGAATAGTCAATATTGATATGTCTGACGGTTTCCCACACCTTACATTTACCTGTAATACACTAAAACCTTACCTAAACGAATTGCTAATACTCGGTAGTTTCCGACACCGCTCGTAACTTTCCGGCGACCAAATTGATGACGTACATGGTGTTAAGCTGCTGAGGAAAGACACATTATCAATATATGTATCCATATATTACATGTGGGTTTGTGTGGTGTTTTGAAGGGTTTTAAAGTTTGATATCAAGTCAAAATGATATATTTTGTAAAGTTTAGATATAATAAAATCACAATGACCGATGAACATGTTTTTTTCCACAAAATTCAGAACACATTAAAGCCAGATTTACACAAGTCCTTCATGCAGCTTTTTAATTGTTTTGAATGTATTCAGATTAAACATTACGAGATAAGTCTGGGAAATAAGAGCGGTATAATCATTGAAGACAATTTAAATTATTATGAATGAATTCAGTCAAATATATACATTTTAAACAATTTTAATTTTCAAAATTAATTTAATTCCGTTATTCAATCAGTTCACCAATTCACACGTTCAAACAGAGACGTATGTCTTGTTCAAATTAACTAATCTAATTTAACTTTAATGTGTTCGATTTTCAGAATCCAGCAAAAATTGACAAATAACATTTACCGGGTATATCATATAGATATACACATGTGTCAATTAATGTTGCATATTGTAAGGTAAACTCTGTTAATTACAGGTGGTAGATGTCTACTTCTAAACAGGATGTTTCCCAATGTAGCATATTGATAATCTCTTAATTACTAGTATGTAAGGGGTGTAAATCACACTTTGAACGATATTAATTTATTGTGAATAAATGAAAAGTTAGTCGAGCATAATCCCACTGGTATCACATTTGGATGACGTTCTTTTCATCCCATTAATTATAAATCAAGTGTAATAAAGTTATTATATGAAAATTTTTATTTATTTTTTATTTTATGATGATGATGATTATTATTATTATTATTATATTATTTATTATTATTATTATTAAAGTTACTGCAAATAAGAGTAGGAAGCTATTGAATTAAAATTGTTTTCATATTTAAGTAATACTGGGATGAAATATTTTATTTGAAAGACAATAAGAAGTTATTTTTTAAACCTTTATTTTGATATTTTCGTTGAACAAAAAATCATAATCCCACTGGTATCACATTTGGATGACGTTCTTTTCATCCCATTAAAATCAAGTGTAATAAAGTTATTATATGAAAATTTTTATTTATTTTTTTATTTTATGATGATTATTATTATTATTATTATTATTATTAAACTTACTGCAAATAAGAGTAGGAAGCTATTGAATTGAATTTGTTTTCATATTTAAGTAATACTGGGATGAAATATTTTATTTGAAAGACAATAAGAAGTTATTTTTTAAACCTTTATTCTGATATTTTCGTTGAACAAAAAACTACAGGTCTTGGACTCAGATTCTACCCGAAAACATGTTTTTTTTTATTTATTACATGGGTAAATAATAATAATAATGATAATAATAATAATAATAAATCTTTGATTTTAATCTAAACAGGAATTAAAAATGGGACAATTTCTAAAACAAATATGAATTAAAATCAATTTGAGGTAATAATATAGCTGTACTAGAGAGAAGAAAAGATTGTTTTTAAAATAAAAAAAAAAAAAAAAAAAATGGTTTCTTTTTATTATTCCTTATGATAAATAGATAAAAATAAAAATAAATAAATAACTTAATTAATTAATAAGAGATATGTAGAGATAATTAAAATGATATTAAATATTAATAAAAATTAATGTGAACAATGTTTTAATTAAAAAACGGAAATTTGGGTTCTTTTATTATTTGTTGTGATGAATAAATAAATAAATAAAAAAAATTAAAAATTAAAGAGATATAAGGATATTTAGAAAGATATTAAATATTAATGAAAATAAATATGAATAATATTTTAAATAAAAAACAAAAATGTGTGTTCTGTTTATTAATTCGTTGTGATAAATAGATAAAAATAAATAAATAAATAAATAATGTAAAATTATGTTTTGTAAAAGTATGAGTAAATAGTATATCATACTTAGAGCAAACACACATATAGAATATCGTTTTTTTCTTTATTTATTTCTTATCATTATGTTTATTTTTTATTTATTTTTTGCTGCTGAAGGAAACTGAAATACTCTATGCTAAAAAATAAATATATATATAAAAATGCTAGAAGTTATTTCCGATAAATCTGGGTAATAAATGCGGTTTAGTATACAAGCTTCATTTACTAAATAGCTGGTAAACACCTTCTGCGTCACTTCCGGTTTTGTGTCTTTTTACTACCAAAGGGAGATAATATCGTTTTTCAACAGTTTCAGGACTTTAATTTACGCTGTAGAAAAGAGTAGAAATGATTAAAAAATGTTATTTGTGGCTAAATCGACTTTTTATGATGTAATCTTTCGGAAAATAGTACTACAAAAAATTCGGTTTTTGGTGACCGGTGACCTGGCTACTGTTGATACTTGTTCTCTATTCAGGCGTCGTTACTGGTAGTCTGTGTGGCGTGAGTGGTGGGTGTGTCCAGTCGTGGGTATTCCAACTGGTGTATACATAACGTCAACTATTATTGCATGTGCCAAAAAAACTTTCTTTGGCGACACAGTAATGAAATTGGCAACAAAATTTTACAACTGGCTATTTCCTTGGCGATAGAATTTTACAACTCATCGCTAATGTGAAGAACATGTTTTTCAGCTGCAATTTCCAAAATTAAAATTAATTAGTTAAATTCAATGTCTTTAATAAGCATGCTTAGCAGGTGTGTGACCATTACACCATCACTGAAAATGGCTATTTATTTTACACCAACGGTTAGCCTGGCCTACTGTCTTTCTGACACTCAAGGCCCTTTTGGTTCACAAAAATTGTTTTCTAAGGTTTTACTGTGACCTATAAAAAAGGACAAGGCTTAAGTCGACCATCTTCACAACTTGGTAGAACTCCATGTCTTGATGTTATGACGCTTCAAGCTTGTAGGCATATTGTTTCATGACAAAAATATGTTTTAAGGTTTTTACTAAAGTCACTGTGACCTTGAATGTAGGTCAAGGTAAACCAGCTACACAAACTTGGTAGAACTACATATGCCAAGCTTCTGGTCATTTTGGTTCTCGAAAAAAGGATGTTTTAAAGTTTTACTGCATTAGGTCATTGTGGCCTTCACAAACTTGGTAGATTTTTATGCATGAAGTTTCAAGCTCCTATGTCTTTTTGTTCATAACAAAATATGTTTTGAGACTCTTCTTTAGATTACTTTAAATGTAGATCAAGATCAGTTGCCTTCAAAAAGGTGGGAGAACTTCACACCCTGATGTTATATGTTAAGTTTAAAGCTTTTTAGCCTGTTGGTTGCTGACAAGATGTTTTACGTTTTTACTATTGAAGGTCATTGTGACAATAAATACAGGTCAAGGTCAACCGATTTAACAAACTGGAAAAGGTTTTGGCCAAGGAATATCTATATAATGTTTCACCATCTTTGGCCCACAGGTTCTGGAGAAGTTGAATTGAGTAATTGTGTTTAACGTCCAAGTCAAGAATATTTCACTTATATCGAGACGTCACCAGCTATATGCTAATGTACAGAAACTTTGCCTGTGCGTTGCACTGATGGCATTATACAGCAGGTTTTTTTTATCATGCCAAGCTCACTATGACATGAGACCTAGTTTATTTTAAATTGCCATCTGAGAGAAACATGACTTTCATTTTTGTAATGCCGAGTGCTTGGCGGAAAATCGGAGCGAGCACTCTACCAACTGAGCTACTGTGGTGGTGTCTCTGGAGAAGTTAAAAAGGTCTATGAAAGATGTCATACAACAGCCACTATAAATCACATCAAGTCTTTGGCTCAGGTGACCAAAAAAAGCATAAAATATAAAACAAACACCTGTTTTCTCTGAGCTTTAATTGTTTTATTGATAGAATATATATATTTACTCATGGCCCAACATCACATTATATTATATATAATAATCAAGGTACTGAGAGACGAAAAGCCAGCTATTAATGAACAAAAATAATAATAACTCTTCTAAAATACTAATGATAACTATACTTACAAGCTTTATATAACAACACATTTATTATCTATGAGAGTGATGACCATGACCTCGGTAGTACCGTATGACGACCTCGGTAGTACCGTACGACGACCTCGGTAGTACCGTACGACGACCTCGGTAGTACCGTATGACGACCTCGGTAGTACCGTACGACCACCTCGGTAGTACCGTATGACGACCTCGGTAGTACCGTACAACAACCTCCGTAGTACCGTACATAATAAAGAGTAGTGACTGGTCCATATCTTTACATATTTTAAGTATTTAATTACAAACGTCATCATTAAACATGTATGAGGACTCTGATCAGAAATAATATAGTTTTTTAATGTTGTTTTCTATATTTGTATTAATATTTAACCTGTTCACCCCTAAAATACAGTAGATTGGTCCAAAAATAGTCAAAAATGAATCATTCCATTGTGTAATTAGGGGTGAAGGTTGTGGTGACATTTCATCACACATAAGTTGTATTTTTGTAAAATGTATATGCCATCAAGTGACTATAAAATAGATGCAATTGGCCAAGTTACAACATATACAGCCGTTTTTATTCCCCGATAACAGTTTTCCCCTCCAATAACATTTCAAGACATAATTTACCGTAATTTTATGTATAGAAGATTGGTCAAGACTTTTTAAATTATGAATGAAAAATTATATAATGAAAATGAGGTCTGAAGTTTTAAAAGTTAAAATTAAACAACCAATGTATATAATATAATATATTCCTGACTGCCTGTAAAACCAGTTGCTGGTCTAAAATAAATTAAATATCCCAAAAGTAGGGCCCTTTCCAAAATAAATTAGATGCCCCTAAAATAGGACCCCTTCCAATATAAATTAGAGGCCTGGAAAACATGACCCCTTTCAAAACAAATTAGCTAACCCCAATATATGACCCCTTCCAAAATGAATTAGCTTTCCCCAGAATAAGGCCCCTTCCAAAATAAATGAGATATCGCCAAAAATAAGACCCCTCCCAAAACAAAGCAGCCATATAACCCACATCCACAAGTAGGTACTTAAATAATCCTAAATGTGGTTAAAAAGATAAATTTTCAAAATATTTAAACAGGCCTTGTTAAAAATATATAGATAGGTTCATAAATTGAATCAGATTAAATACATTAATTAATATGTGTATAGAAAAACTCTAATAATAACTTTCACTTTTAAACTTTTTAACATTTCATCAAACTTTGCAAATATCTTAACCGTTTAACAAATAACAATGATCATTATAACAAGAGTCAAAACAAGTTAAAATGGAAAATATAATTCATGTAGTAATCATTAATAAACAAAGTGAAAGACAAGCTTTAAAACTGAATTCATTGAAAAAATACGGAACAAATTCACCAAACCTAAACCTAGATCCAATATATAATATCAATTCAAACAATGCCAGTAGGTAGGGGCATATTACATTTCGGCAATTTTCAGTTTTTTTACCTGAACAGGTAAGTATTAAGAATGGGGTAATAATTTCAGGTTATGTCAGCTCATAAGAATAGTAGTGAATTTGTGAGAAATATTGGCTAATGGTAGATAATTTTTTTTTGCATACAGAAATGAAATCTTTTTTATGTGGAAAAAGTCATATCAAATTGCAGAAATGAAAGGCTGTTGTTATCAATTTTTTCTTCTTCAGAATTTCACTGTCTGGTTCTTTGACAAATGGGGTTCGCCAGTGTACCATGTGATACCCCAAGACATTTCTGCAGAACAATTATTTCCACTGGAGATGGAATCGCTTCATTTCACATTTTCCCGTAATAATGACATTATTCCAGGAAAATTCTATGTAAACATTTTCCAAAACATTCCACACAAACACTGATGAATATTGATCACATGGTATGCTGTTGAACTTCATTGGATTCAGAGAATATTTGTTGAAGAACATATTCATCAAAAAAGTCTGTAAATTACTGCCTGTACATGGGCATTAAATGCAGTTCTGTCTCGAAACAAAACCGAGGATCTAAACACTTAGAGGGATTAAAAGAATGACAATATTGGAGTTTTTACCTAAGTGAAAGTTACAGAAATTTGAACCTGAAATTTGGTCCAAAATTATAACCACCAGCAATATTCATTTTTATTTATGGCCGACTAAGATTGCAATCTAAAGGATAATTTAAACATTTTTTTATATTCATCACAAATTTACAAGATACATTTAACAATATCCAATCCCTTGTTATCAATATCACGATATATAACCAAATATTGCACTAATGTCATACTGGCCAGTGTCATGGATATGTTAAATATATATACGTATAAAGTTCAGGGGTCATGGGTCATTGTATAAAGTTCAGAGTTCAAGGGTCATCAATTTAAAAACAAAATTTTCAGAATCATAACAGTCATTAATATGGACATGGATCTTTACAAGTAAAACTAACATTGCCACCATGCCACTTACATGCTACTAGATAAATTCTTTATACAGTGTAATTGAAATTGAAATTGACAAATGTGTTGAAAAACAGATGATGTCACTTGATGGCAAGAACCATAACTCTTGATTTTTTATTAGCAAATTGTCTACCTTTGATTTAATGCTTTGACTCAAAGAAGACCTTGAGAACCATAATGATATCACTATAATTAGAGAGAAAAAAAATACTGCACACTGGTATGATAACCTTCCCCATCAACATAAATATACAACCCCTAAATACAATAACAAATAACAAAGAAATAAATGTAAAAAAATGTAATGTTTAACAAAAAAATATCTACATACACTCAAATTCAAACTTCATCTAGGTGGTGTGTGTAAAAGTCTTTGTAAGCTGTATAGTCAGGTGTTGCATGCAAATTTTCTTATAAATTCTATGTTAAGATAACATTTTATTCCCTGCATTTTAGACAGAGTTTATGTAATTTTATGATCTGGGGTGGGCAAGTTAAGCACGATCTGGACATGTAAATGATGTGATACTGTTAGATATAAGAAACCTCAACATGTTGCGAGTCATATGACACTGTCTGGATTACTGTAAAATTTAGTTAAATTCAGGATACAGTAGATTGGTATACAATTTTTATGGCACTTAATTTTCATGAAATCGGTCATGAAGACCCGATCCAGAAAGTTTAAATCAAATTCTACCCGTTTCTGAACCTAACTTATAAATACTTTATTGGATATTTCATGTGTAATTTTTAATTAACATCTTGGTCACATCATAAATTAAAACAAGTTCTGATGTACAAAATGTTAGTGTTAAAGGAAATAATAAAGCTTGATATAATTTCAACAACACTCTCTCTCAGATGAAGTACAAAGACTTTACACACAAACCTGGATGTTTTGAATTTCAGTGTGTAGACTTTCAGTGTGATCATAATAAAACAATAAAAAAAATTCATTCAGATCATACTATATAATTATATCTATACATACATACTACATAATTCAATGGGCTTCATCTATGTACCAGATGATAAATGCTTAACACCCATGTGGAACTGTTAAATCCGCTGATTATTAAAAACTGCATTTTGTTGGGAAAATCTCAAATAGTGTGATTGAATTAACCTCCATAAGAAATAAAAGTCTGACACAAATGTTAAGTGTTATCATATGGTATACATGAATGAAACCAAAAATCTGACATCAGTTTGGCTGCAAATATCAATTTTCTGTCAATTAATTTAATTGACAAAGTCTTCATTTATTTTAAATATTTCACCCCTAAATTTACAATGGTATGGTCATATTTTGTTTTATTTTACTGCCATACCATTTGTCATAAAGGTGTGAAATATGAACATGAATGATGATACCACCATTCATACTGAAATCTTGAACAATGCAAGCAGGATATTTAAAATGAAAATTTTATTGTAATGATAAAATGCATTCCATTATCCAGCAATATTTAATGTATTAAAAAATATGAATATTTGAAATGATTCACAATTCATCTAGGAAACGATTTATATGGTAAATTCATTATGTTTTATATCACTAATTTGAAAAAAAAATCATCTAGAAAAATGATTTATATGGTAAATTCATTATTTTTTATATATCATTAATTTGAAAAAAAGTCTTAACAAGTGCATTTGATCACCAATAGGGGTATAGGACACAACTCATTTGGCAATTTGGTCATCAGAACTACTATGGAATCAAAATTAATTTGACCTGTCATTTTTGACCTTTATTGAAGACCTTCAACAATGTTGATGTATAATAAAGCACCATTTATTCCTATGACTTTCAGCGAAAGTACCGTACTTCATATCCATAAAAAAATATCCTAAATTAGAAAAGATTATTTGAAAGAGAGTAATGTCCATTTTTAGCCCAGTATCAATTTTATTCACTGTAGAACATGTTTTAAACAAAGGCTGGAATGGCCAAATTTTCCCCAGCCTATCATCATAAGCCTTGGGTGAACATAACTTTAAATTAAAAATACAAAATTGTTTTTTTAAATAGGAAAAAAAACTTGACTTGTCACACATTATGATAGGATGTTTTTTTTTAAGTTTACATGACTATAGTTACAGAAAAATTCAAACATTTTATTACGTTTTATATGGTAATGTGGCTGAAATTAAGGAAGACAAGCAATACACATGTATTTGTGCTTATGTCAATTTTGACCTACTGGGAAAACTTACTTCATTTATTAAAATTTTGTCTACATATCAATATCAATCTGTTGAATAAAATTTACCAAATTTTCAAAAATTGTTGAGAATACATAGCAATTCAAAGGTAGTCACACCTCAGGTATTAGCCCAAATAAACTTAATCATTTACAAATTACACGCTTAATTTAGAACGGCAGTGGCATTGTTGGAAGCTTTTTTCTACATACTAGTATTTCAGCCCTGATGGCAGGGCATCATCGGACAGTGACAATTCTAGAAAAATGAACACAAAATTCACAGAATTAGGTGCCTTGTCTAGTTTCTACATTCACCAGATGGCTAAATTTTAACGTCATGTTTAATTTAAAGCAGAATTTAGCATACAATTTTTGACATTTTGAAATGACAATGATATCATAAGAAAATAACACCTTCATTATCTGTCCATAAGGAGGCTATAGTCACCATCCAAGACATCACATTATGTAGTGTATCAAGGTAACCTGCTACTTGAACCACCTCTGTATGAATGCAAACTTCTGTAACCATAGTTGCTGATTGAACTATCTCTGTATGAATGCATGCATGATGTATGACGGTTTATATATTTAAATCTAAATACTTAAAACTTATCTCAAAATAATTATTTATGAATACAACCTAAATTTTACAGTGCGAGTCCTACATGGTAATTTGGCAGTGTAAATAAATTTATTGGATAATTAAACACAATTTGTCAGGTTCATCTTGTGACCAGCTTCAATTCACCATTGCAAGGTACAAGAGGAACTGGCTTGATTAGATACATTGTCAAATAAAGGGAAAAATACAGCATTTAAAATGGAACTAGAAACCTGGTAACTTCCCAATACTAGCAGGATGCTCTACCAACCTTCCTGCCCAATCTGCCACAGAAGTAAAGAATGGCAATGTCTGGTCTCCAGTGTCAAGTTGCAGGGAAACAATATCATATCCAGCGACGGAATTGAAGACTTCCGATGAGTCTTGCAGACACTAATCTTTTTATAACAAAAACAGTAATTAACTTTCTCAGTTTATAAGACATATATGACCTTCATTAAGTGATGTCTGAGTTTTTTTTTTTTTACTTAGCAGTACTTGTGTACTCATACTCAATTTATCATTGTGTGCTATCTGTTTTTAAACACACTACCAAATTACCATATAAGACTAACACAATTCATAAAAATAACAAAACCATTTTCTAACGCTTAAAACAAAACCACTAAAGACACTGGGTTGTATTTTCCTCAAATATTTGTGACTTCGCTCAATCAGAGCAAGAATTTCATAGTAAGAAAATATTTTTTTTTCTATGTGAAAAACAATTATTATTAAAACATACATATCTATATTTGTGACTCACAAGCTAAAGAAATATATTATTTGAAGTTTACTATGGCAAGTGTGTTATCTATATATAGAACATAATTATTAAAAGTCACATAAAATAATATGACCATTATCTGAGAATATCATTGTTAGAGAGAGAGTTTTACAGTGAGAGAGAGAGTATTACAGCTGAGAGAGAGAGAGAGAGAGAGAGAGAGAGAGAGAGAAAAGAGAGAGAGAGAATATTACAGCAGAGAGAGAGAGAGAGAGATAGAGAATTACAACTATTTTACACTATAGTGACCTATTTTCCAAAATGAATGCAAATATCTCATAAAAAGAACCAAAACATTTTTTTCATAAAAATAACATGCTAAATTTATTTAAATTGTTTCTATGGTGAATAAAATATATCCAATAATTTAATAGCAGTTTGTAGAACAAAGTTTATAAGAAATTTGAATTACAGTACTAAAGTGTGTGCATTATTTTGTTTTATAAATAATTTCATAAAGGTTTACAGTGGTAATGAAAAATTCTGGAATCAGTGATTCAAGTATGGACTCAAACTTGCGAGCTGATCATAAGACAACTGCTTTGAAATGGATTGCCTTGAGTAGTAGTTTCACATCCAAGTCAATAATCTTTCTGCTATAATGAGGTGACCAGTTCAGAGATGGTGGAGGAAGCAAGAGTGCCTAAAAAGACCATCATCTTTCAGCATGGGAATCGACAAACTTTCTCATACTAGGACTATCCTTAGTGGAATCAAAACCTTGGTGATGAGTGGTGCTGTGATACCTAAGCATTCAGTTTAGACTTCTTGGCCACTGAGGCCCTGGTCATGTTTGAGACTTGTAAAGCCAAAAGGCTAATTACCTCATTACAATTATTACACTACAAGATTACCAGGTGTAATACTGCTAAAAACGTATTACACATTGGCTAAATCTTTTGATATTTCATTAATGAATCCTATTTATTGTCAGTGTAATTTTTTTGCTTTGAATGTCGTCATTATTACAAACACTTGGGTAATGTTACCATGGTAACTGTGATACTGATTTATGATTCACATGGCAACAGGCAATCATGATAAAACTAGATCATCTGTTGAAATAGTGAAGATAATTTAATAATAACATGTCATAAATGACTAATGTAAAACAGCATGTTTCCATGGTAACAGATTTATAAAAAAGAAGTTAACCTAGCATAAATTCAAAGACAACTTAAAATTTAAATGGTAATGCCAATATGAGGTAAATTTCAATAATAAATATGTATCAGATAGCTTCAGATAAAACTAGTCGCCTGAGTTCAGTGACAACAAAAGCAGGAATAAAAAAATTCTTATTTTATGTTTTAAAAAAATTATTTTGATTAAAGCAGTTTAAAATTTCAACGAAACAAGACACATTTTGAAATATCAGTGTGCTCAATTTTCCAGTTTTAATAAATTTTTTTCTGAAAACATTTAATAAATAAACAAGCAGAAGTCAAATTACCGGTAGTAAAAATATACAAGGGATATCAGATTAGGCATAAAAAATAAATTTTGTGTTTCTACTTTCACTTCTCAACAAAATGGAGCTTTTAGGTACCAGAAGGCAGGCATGTTCTTCTGAACTAATCTCTTTATTTCATGACTTTACTCCAAATATTTTTTTCACATGGACTTTATTTATGCAGCAGAAATCTTGACTTTAACAGTCCTTGTTGAAAATCCCCCAAAACACTTCAAGGTAACCCCTACAACATCTGACCATGTAGGGAAAACAAGAACACATTCTTTCTTGACCTTTTTACCTATATATAGAAAATTGCTTAAAATGATAGGCTCAAAAAACAGCATAGACCAAAAACTTAGGGTAGATTGAATGAAAATGAAAATTGTTTATTGGAGTTTTTCTGAAAATTGAGTGGCTGTATGGTAAATCTGATGTATGATGCCTCCACTATTTGGTATAGTCTGTCGCAGAGTGTTTATAAACATGGGCAGGTTTAAATAACACATATAGGTGTAAGTAGCATATCACCATATGTGTATCATCACGCCAGCTCATGCTTTATTTATTCCTGTATACTTTGCCATCAGATCGTGGACCACCTCTATGTTGTATATAAATGACATAATTTTATTTAGATTGTGGGATGAAATAGGTCATCTGATCATGAGAATAGCTAGTCCATTAAAAAATAAAAATTCTGAATAATTTCAATACATGTTTTGACAATATCTATAGCATACACTAATAATAAAGATGTGAAATATGATGATGACATTTGGTAAAGATTTTGAAAATTTAAAATGCGCTATATATGGCCACAAAAATAGATTTAGTGATATGATGTGACACATTTCCCTCATTTTAAAATCAAGGTTGTTGTCCTGTATGACAAAACAGATATATTAATGTTTTTAATTTTTTTTTTATAAAAAAGCGAATGTGTCAAAAGCTACAGAGGAAATTCTTTTTGTTGTTTTTGACCAAATGATCTTAAGACTAGTGGTTTTAAAATCTACTGGTCTACTAAGCTCATAGTCCTACTGGACTGAATGGTATAGTGAGTCCACTGCTCTATTGGACCTAATGGTATAGTGAGTCCACTGCTCTACTGGACCCAGGGGTCTGGTGAAAATGATTATCTTTACTTGACATTCTTTTATCTCAAAAATTGTCAAATTGCACAAAATAAACTATGGGACCAGCAGTTTGAAAATTCAACTAGTCCAAGAGAAAATCATGGTAGTTCAACATTTTTGTCCTAAGGGACTACAAAAAGATTTACCAAACCTTTTTCATGTTCAGGTATGGAAAATTGTCTCACAAAACTGTTTTAAGATTAAATGATAATGATGAAAAAATTAAGTATCATCTAAAATGTTTAACTGTAATGAAAAAAGAAATACCAAAATTTCTGGGACAAAAATGATGGCAAAGTATTCATTTTTTAATTCACTCTTGATTATAAAAATGGAGGGTAAATATTTCATCATATCACAAGTGTAAATTGGTCTAACAAAGCCATAACTACGGTAAAGGCCTGTCAAAAGTTTAACAATAAGCTAAAAAAAATTAACAGCTCATCTTGACTCGTAAGCTATATTTCAACAGTTTTTTTTTATAGCTGTTATCTACATTATATCTCTCTACAGTTGTTCTGGCACTAGCTATGTATACAATATATCTCAGTCACTGGGCAGCTGATCATCTGTGTTTTCGTTATCTCAGTGTTGAACTTTTGACAGATCTGCACCGTATATGGCTGTGGCAGTAAGTATTGTCTAACTACATCATATTTTAACAGCGTCACCTTAACTGAAGCAGAGAAATAAGAGACTTTTGACTAAGCCTACGACAACTTGTGACTAAGTCTACCAACGACGTGGACGACACAGAGAATTATTAGCCTATATTACATGTATACATCAAAGTTTTACCAATAGTATTAGTTATTTTTCAGCACCATCATTAAATATCTTATTTTTTTCTTTAAACAACACAAATATTTATAATAATCATAAACAAGTCAAAATTAACTTATTCAGAGTTAATTTTTTTTATATGTTAAAATTTAACCATTAAATTTCATCTAGAACATATCAACCAACAAGCAAATGCAACATTTAAACTGACATGCAGAAAATATAATCCATCCCCTCTGATTGTTGTTTTGCATTTTCATTATAATATATATTTATATATTTATATATATATATTTATTTTATATATATTTTTATATTCATGTAATATATATAATATATTCACATAAGGTACATACAATATTTCAAAATAATAATAATAATAATAATGTAGTAGTAATAATAATAATAATAATAATTTTATAATAATAATAATATAATAATGACTAGTGTGGGAAAAGAACAAAATGCTGTTCAGTTTTTTTTTTTAAATTTTTTTTTGTTGTAAAACAAAAAATTCATGAAAACAAAATTGTCAAATGAAAAAAAAAATTGTAATATGAAATGAAAAAAAAAACAAATTATAAATGTAAATATCATCAATTAATGATAACGTACCACAGACTTTATCAACATTGACAATTTCTATCACAATGACAAATATGTCTATCAGTAGTAATCCACCGCCAATATGTGACTGCAGCCGTCCCTACCAGGGGAGAGAACTCTAGATCCATATATAAATTTTGGCAACTAAATTTATGAAATAAATAACTTGTATAACTAACTAAAATAGTAGTAGTAATGATAATAATAATTATAACATCAAGCAGTGTTTCACCACATTATTTCATCATATCTATTTATAGACCACAATGGAAGAAGTTTTGATGTTTTCACGTCACGGACAAAAACAAAAAGCAGTTTTTTTGTAATAATAATAATGATAATGTATATATGATACAATCTATCAATCAAGAAAAAAACTCTTTTAAAATTGCACTATTTTTACGTCACAACTTGATTTTACTTTAAAATGAATGATTCTTCACTGACAAAAATTCTGAACACAAATTATCAATGCAGTGTGATATGGTAAATTCCACCACTGGAAAATTAATTCCATATCCTCCTATAACTGGTAACTTTTGATGCTGGCACTATAACCTTGATTAAAATTCACAACAATAAATCCAATTCTTCTGATGGTAAAAACCAATAACCATGACTGAAGCACTAATATTGATCATCATCACTATGGCAACTGGAGACAATTCACACATTTTCGTCAGGGCGACCAGAATGATTGGAAGTGTAGGAAATAATCTGTTGAGCGACAAAAGCGATCAATACAGCGAACAGCACAAAACCGAATAAAATAATCATGGCCCATTGTTGATCTGTTAATTGTTTTGGTTCCATTATTTTAGTTTCTATGTTCTTGGACTCGACAGATATCACTGGTTCAAGACTTTGCGTAGAAAACGTCACACTTGGACTATAAGCACCAGCGACATCTGTGCCATCTCCACATTGTCTGATTGCACAAACACGGACTTGGTACTCTGTCTTGGGTTGAAGTGAATGTAAGTGATGACTTGTATTAGGTCCTCTATACATCTACAAAACAACATAGTTTAAATAAAATAATGTTTAATATACAAAATTGGAAATTACATTAAAAATTACTTACTGAAAATAAGAAAATTTAAAACTATTTCCCTTTTAAGGAAATGTAAACTTTTATTTTCTTTTTTGAAATTCTAACATCTTTTATAATTTAATGGTTAACAAAATGAAAATACTTCTGAATATGGTTCAATAAACAGTGTCAGATAACCCTTACAACTTAAACCAGTAGGGTAGAATAATGCTGTTTTATTCTCCATTCAAGATTGTTTTAGGCAGTTAATTCTAGTATGGCGGAGGAAACAGGAGTGCTTGAAGAAATCCACTGACCTTCAAAAAGTGAACTGATGCCCTGCCCACTTGTTAACATTATAGGATACAAAATCATGAAAAAAGTCACATATGTCCAACCAAAATTATTGTAAATGTCTTCAGTACTTCTCAAAAAGTTTATTGAAAAGAATTCTGTACAAATGTAAATATTACCTGTTTAAACTCATGGTCTCTGCTCTGTAACTGTAAAACATAAACCACATAATCTGATCCCATTGGTTTACAACCTTGCCATTCTATACAACAACTGTGTAGTTCTACATCCACACATTTAGGTGCTGAAACAAAAAAAACAAATGAAAGTACTGAGAATACTGAAAACATTATCAGCAAAACAACAATTGTTACAGTTAAACTTGGGTCACTCAAACTTTTGATACTTTGAGCACCCAAAATGCTTAAAACGTTATCTCCCAGTCAGGAGAAATAAAAAGTGCTGAAGGCATTATTAGTAAAATAACAAGAGCTACAGTCAAACTTTGGTCACTTGAACTTAAATACTTCAAAGATCCCCAATTGCTTGACATTATCTACCAGTCAGGAGAAATTATAAGTACTGAAGGCATAATCAGTAAAATACCAAGAACTGCAGTCAAACTTCTACTTCTAGAATTTCCATACCTCAAATACCACCAATCTCTCAAAATCATCTGCCAGTTAGGACTGTTTCCCAATAATAACTTAAATAAATTTCACATCGATCACTCAGGACTTCAGTAACTTGACTACTCATGCTTGCTCGAACAATAATTTACATCCATAGGTGTAAAATTAACAGACAAGTAGAGGTATGGGGTAGTTTCATTCTGCACATTTAAACAATCAGATTTGTTGCCATACCTCTTTATAATGCCAAAGTATGAATGAATAAATGGTGGCAATATAACAACGTTTAACTGCATAACAATTCTAACACTATATTACCTCATAATGCTGGGGTGTTAACTTTGTGGTGGTAAATGAATAAATCTCTGACATTCTGTCTCTAAATTTATTGCAAAACCTCTTTATAACACCAAAATATGAATGAGCAAACGGTAGTAACTAAACAACGTTTCTAAATCTATATTACCTCGTAATGCTGGAGGTGGTGCCTTTGTGGTGGTAAATGTGTAAATCTCTGAATAAGGACCACTTCCTGCATCATTATTGGCAAATATCCTGAAGTCATAATTGGTCAATTCTGTAAGTCTGTTTATTTTATAACTGTTAGCAGATCCTGTATATACAGACTGGAAACTGAAAATGGTAAAAAGTAACATGATGATAATCATTGACATTTTTATCCTAAACTAGAGATGACATTCCTAAACTAACTGAATATTGTTAAAAGCAAAAGTAAGTGCACCATGATGATAATACAGCTTTTATCCTTAATTCAGGGATGATAATCTGCTAAACTGGTGTTATCAGAAATAATATTTGAAACATCCATCTTTTCAGTAGTTTCTGATGCCTGCTGATGATATTGGGACTGACAGCCAGGGTGATTCCTATATACTCTGTTCATCAAAGTACTGAAAATGCTGAAGGCATTATAAGCAAAGAAACAAGATTGATTGACTAACTGATTGATTGAATGGGGTTTAACGTCCCAGTTAAGAATATTTCCTATACTGTAGATTACTTTGAAATCATGAGTATCACATTTTGCATGCCGACCCTAAAGCATCATTTTACAAATACATGCATGTAAATTTGCAACCTTATCGGATTTAAATATGATCGTTAGGCGATGCACTCCCTACACCTCCCCACTTAAAGCCAAGAGAAGTATAGCAATACAATGTGACTTACTTTCCATCTTCTTTTTCCATTTCTAATGTGTATGTAACCATATCAAGGTTACGTCCATCACCCCATTTTAACTTGAGACTGTTTGGAGCTACTGTTACACATTCTAACCTCGGTGGGCTGGGCGGAAGTGGACGAGTTGTAGCTCGTAATACAGAACTGAATGCACCAACACCAATACTGTTCACTGCTTGTATTCTTATTCTGAAATAATAATTATAAATATGTAAGTGTTTTAATTGTTGGTTTTAAAATAGGGTCCTTACAATGGTAAAATTGAGCAAAATCAAGGTTTTAGAACTACCTTAGAATTACCATAAGACATTTAAATAAGCATAAACAGACAGGTGAATAGGTAACTGTATACTGTAAGTGTAGTCTAATTCACAGTGTACTAAATTTCACTTATTTTGCGGCCAAACATTGTCTGCAAAAATTTGTATTGCACATAAATTTTACTATACATTTGACATTGATTTTGTCTGCAGACTGAACCATGCCCCCCTTCCCTTCCCTCCTCCCATTTTAATGTGTTTTCACTGAAGGACACAGTACAGAGGTTAATTTGGTCAAAGTATATAGAATTATTTCAATTTTTACAATTTCTGAAATATTCATAATTTTTATCTTATGGCCAGTTTCATAAATGAGTGAAATATTACAGGCTTATTTAAGACCAAAATCTCTACTTACTTGTACACAGTTTCTGGAGCTAATTCTTCAATGGTATACTCTGACACAGCACTAACAGATAACAGCTGTTTTTCACCAATATCAATGTTGTACGAGATAATATCACTTCCGTTACAGTTAGGTTCTCTCCACTGTAACGATATCGTCGTCGCTGTCGAGGAGTGACGTATTGATGTAACAGGTGATGGACTAGATGGTGGTGTGACACACGTCGCTGCAGGACTATAAGGACCTGAGCCAGCACTATTCATTGCCTAGAAATTAACAAACATGTAGATGAGTATAATTTTACCAATAGTTTTAGTAAGTCAAAGGGACAAAATTGAAAATGCAGTTACACATTAAAATAAAAATATTCTTAAATACCATTTCTGGAATGCATGATGTATGTTAAATCATGTTATCCTTTTGAGAATATAATTGAATATATTTTATTATTTAATGGCACGTACAATTATTTATTGTGAAATTTAAAAGTGAATGTTGAATTAGTATGTGAAGCTATGCTAAACAAAAGATAAATGTCTGCAATTTCCTGAAGTCATTTTCTCAGAATGAAATGTTTAAGTATAATTTTTTACGATGAAATATTTAAGTATGGTTTTATTTTGATGTATAAACATTTCATCTTCTTGACTTTATCTTTGGTTACAATCAAATCAATAAACTATTGTGACAGCTTACAACTATCAAATACTAAGATATATCATGTTTTTTCCTACCTGTACTCGGAAACTGTACAAGGTGGCAGGTGTTAATCCTTTAACTTCAAAATTCTGATTTGGACCAAAATAAAGCTGAAATTTAAACAAAAATAAAATGTTTGAAAATAAATATCATGTAGGACATAATGATAACAATCATAATATCATCAGCAAACTTTTCATTAAACATAACTATTTAGTACTGTTAAACAATCTCTCCCTCCCTTCCTGGAATTTCATATACCTCTCTCTCTTTCTCATACTCCATCTTGTTCCAACTCTCTCTCTCTCTCTCTCTCTCTCTCTCTTTCTTTTGGAATCTCATATTCTCTCTCTATCTCTTACACTTTACTCTCTTTTGTTTCAGCTCTCTCTCTGTGTAACACCAAGTAAGTGTTATCACAAATCTCTCTCTCTCTCTCTCTCTCTTGGTGTAACACCAAGAAGTTGTTTTATCACAAATCTCTCTCTCTCCCTCTCCATTTCTTGGAATCTTTTTCTCTATCTGTCTAATTCCCTTTTCCCTGTATATTCAATATACTCTACTCCATCTTGTTTCATCTCGATCTCTTTCTTTCTCTCTTTTGGAATCTCATATTCTCTCTCTTGCTATCTCTTACACTTTACTCTCTCTCTCTCTCTCAAACACACACTGTCATTACCTGTGAAAAGTCTATATCTGACTTATGTTGCCATTCTAATCTATAATCTGTGATTGTAGCACCATTATTAACAGGAGATTCCCAACAAACTATTGCACTATGTGGAGATTTACAGGTAACATGTGGGGCCTTAGGTGGGTCCGGTACACCAGCACCACTCACGACTTCTAAAGGTTCAGACCAGGGTCCTCCCTATGAAATATAAAGAAAGTAATGTTTAGTTCACTATTACCAAAAGAAACTATGAAAAATTATGATCAAATTAGATCCACAACAATTTTTAAATTAAAGTATTATAGACACTGAGCTTTTACTTCATGAAGATTCAAACCTACCGGATGCTTCAAATATTGAAATCTTTAAAACAGTTCAAAACTGTATTACCCTATCTAAGAATTCTGAAACTAGAAAAATATTTTGTCAACTTACTACTTATTTTTATACTACTACCAGTGTGCATATCTTACATGTAACTTGCTTAATAGTAATTTATTCATGTACATGGACTATTGCTTATATTCAACATTTTGTATCGAACAAATTTACCTGGCTTTATCATAATATTTTTCCTTTGTTTTTGTCATTCAGTTTTTAATTTTACTGTTGCTATGGAAACAGGAAACATTTCATGAAGTGACTTACCCCAACTCTGTTGAAAGCTCGAACTTGGAAAAGGTACGGTCTTCCTGGAGAAAGACCGGCAACAATGCAATCCAGATCTCTGCCCTTATATACCTCTCGACTTGTATTATCGGGAGTTATCATCTGAGCTGTGAAGTCTGTGACAGAAGCTCCACCATCATACTCAGGATAATCTGAAAGTATAATGTTGTATAGAATTAAATCGGTGTAAGTGAAACAGAGACAGGATGGTTAAAAATGCAAAGTGTCTCATTGCTGTCGGTTAAGCATTCTTTGATGACCAGTGAAAACACTTTATCACATACTGTTTAAAAAGAAACATTAGCAGTAGGAAACTTTCGCAGTTAGAGATTTCCAACCGTAGGGAATGAGTACCAAGGCAAATGAGAAATTTTTGTGGAGAAAATATACTTTGCTTTTAGGATTGTGATTTGGACATGGTCCGGTATGTTCATAGTTGACTTTTGGGTTTGTGATTTGGACATGGTCCGGTATGTTCATAGTTGACTTTTGGGTTTGTGATCTGGACATGGTCCGGTATGTTCATAGTTGACTTTTGGGTTTGTGATCTGGACATGGTCCGGTATGTTTATGGTTGACTTTTGGATTTGTGATCTGGACATGGTCCGGTATGTTTATGGTTGACTTTTGGGATTGATCTGGACATGGTCCGGTATGTTTATGGTTGACTTTTGGGTTTGTGATCTGGACATGGTCCAGTATGTTAATAGTTGACTTTTGGGTTTGTGATTTGGACATGGTCCGGTATGTTTATGGTTGACTTTTGGGATTGTGATTTGGACATGGTCCGGTATGTTTATGGTTGACTTTTGGGATTGTGATTTGGACATGATCCCGCATGTTTCTGACTGATGTTAATTAGTAGACAACATAATTGTTACTTACTCCATCGTAAATGTAAAGATGTGGCCTTAGGTTTTCCTTGTAACTTGGGTGCTTGACACTGACCAGGGGTCACAGACTGTGTTGTAGCAGTACACGGATCAGAAAACTGTAAAAATAAATTACATAATAAATAATGATGATTGTTGGTGTTCTTATGTCTACATGTGGAGATTACATTCCAATGTGCAGACTGCAAAATACATAATATACTAAATTTAGTCAGCTAACAATGACTAAATTTGAAATCAGTACAAGGCAGCATTTTCAAATAAACAAGTTATAAATGAGATGCCATTTCAAAAGTGTCCCCCAAAAAACCCCGAAATTGGAAATTCTGTCATAATTAGGGGACTGAGCCCCCTTCAACTAGCTCGCTATTATTGTAACATTCTTGAGCGTGTTATAAAAACTATTCTTACAAGCTAACAACCAATTTTAAAATATGAATTATATTTTATCCTACTAGTATTACACTGTTACAAGTGTTTCATTTAAGATTTTGCTATGACAAACTAAAAGAAAATACTAGACAAATTGGAACTTAAAACAGTTTCTGAAGGTTCAATTTTCTAGATCAATCCATCTCATTTTTACTTTGCCATAAAATAAAGTAACACTGCAATTTCTTTTGACTGTGGGTCAAGTCCTAGAGAGCTACTGGTACATACCTCACTCCGCCCACCAGTACTAACACAAGCCACCCTGACCATATATGTATGGCCAGGTACAAGATGATCACAGATGTGCTCTCGTTCACTTCCCTCATATAAAGTCTCGTACCCTACAATAAAGACAAAATACATGAGAAAAACAACAACACAGCACAACACAAAGAAAAGATGACCAAAAAAAATTATAAAAATACATGATATACTGTTCCTAGTACTTAGACCTTGTTAGCATCTTAAGGAGAACCTAAGAACTTAAGGTAAATAGTTTAGAAAAAAAAGCTCTGCAAAACTGTTTGATGAACTAGACTCATTAATAATACAGTCAAACCTGCTTTAAAGGCAACCTGTATATATAAGGCCACCTATTTATAAAGATCAGTACATTTTATTTAAATTTTGTATTTACTGCGGTATATAAAGACCATTTTTACTGGTTCCCTTGGGTGGCTTTTACAGACGATTGGATTGTATGCTAATTAAATTGCTTATTATATCCAGTTTGATCGGAGACGTCATGTAGTCAGTCAATATAAGATCTTACCATCTCCAATTTGATTGGAGATGTTCATCTAGTCAGTCATGTGGAATCTTACCATCTCTGATTTGATTGGAGATGTTCATTTAGTCAGTCATGTGAAATCTTACCATCTCCAATTTGATTGGAGATGTTCATCTAGTCAGTCACTATGAAATCTAACCATCTTGAAACAGAACACATTAATGTAACAAATATTAAAAATCTTAGGGTTATGATGGTCAATCCCCCTACAAACAGCGACCTAAACTTTCATATTTTGCTCCAAATCAAATAATACTAGTAGTATACTCATAAAATTAATTAAGGTACAAATAAGACAAAAAAAAAAAAAAATTCTAACTTTTCAGATCTACTCTAATTTACTGTCATAAAATTACATTCACATATTGATATATATAAAACAACATCAAACATTGTGTGTTGAAGCAAAATTATTTTAAGAACTGTAAAGTCTTCAGAAAGGGGAGATAACTTCTGTGGTCAAAAACATGTTCATTCCATGTGGCATGATAAATTACATTACTATATTTACATTGGTCTCAGTAACACATTTAAAATTAAAATTGAAGTACTGAAAATGATACAATCCAGAGATATATTGTACCAAGGTAAACTTTTCAATTTGCCTGTAGGAAACTTTTTTTAATTTGAAATAAAACAAAAAACAGTTATTTGTAATTTGTAAACAATGCCAAAGGCATTTAAAAAATTGGAGAGCTCTGAATTTATTTTTTTTATTGTCATGTTTGACTGATCAGTTCATATAACTGTCTAGTTTATTTGACAGATGAAGCAAATTTTATTTCTACGACTGGTTGACATTTCAGTACAAGTATAGGCAAACAATATTGACCTGTCCACTTGACCTTTTAATTGGGAATGTTCATATAGGAGAATCCACCTAATGTATGGGTAGTGTTAGGTTTTGCAGTTAACACAAATTATACCTTTCCCATGAAAGACAAAATAAGCACCTGTTATTATTACTAAACATAAATGTTCTGGGTCATAATAAATATTTAAATTAAAGGTCAAGCAGACAGGTCAATGTTGTTTGCCTATAAATGTATTATCCAATGGTATTTACTTCCCAACAATACTTAGTGGACCAGATAAGAACAGATTTGGATGTTGCATTATCATATAATCAATCACATCTTAGAAATTTACAGTTCAAAAAGTCAAACTTAAAATAAAAAGGAAGGTATTACCTTTTCACCCCTTTAAATGGCATATTCCATTTTACAAAATTACGGATCATGCCATTTATTTCACAGGGTGAAAAGGCTTATAAGGAGCAAACTAAAAACTAAGGACCAATGAAACTAATATGCTGGTAAATGCTAATTATGAATATTATAAGGGGAGACAATATGTAATTACCTCCTCCTGATAGCACAATCAAGACAATATATAATTTCATAAGTTCAAAAGTTTGTCAAAATATGTTGCAACAATCGGCATTAACTAACCAAGGATAAATGAGTAATATTACATGTGTGTAATATGATTATTACATGGGCGTATTACATTTTCTCGCAAAAGTGACAAGAGAATCCAGCTATTTAAGCTGTGCTAGATTTGACCGTCTAGCCTGGTTGAGACAGATCACATGAACTATTTCCCGCATCAATTGGATTTCTCCAACTTTTTAATCCGATTCTATAAAAAAACAAGAGGCCCAATAGGGCCTGTATTGCTCAACTGGCAGACAAGATGCCTGTCATATTGTGAAAATTTAGTCAACAAAACAATTACATATTACATGACTAGGCTTGTACATTTTCAATTTATATCTCAAATTTGAACTAAATCGATTAATAAATAAACGTGTAATGACCATTTACAGGTTTTTGCTATTTATAGCAATGGAAAACATCTTGGATGTTGCAGGATGTTGATTTTTTCAAACTTTCATCTACTCTACCTAGGGACTTCCCAACCCAAATTTGGTTTCAACTGTCTTTGTAGTTTCCGAGAAGAAGATTTTTCATATAATCGTTTAAATTTAGCATATTCTGCTAATTACAAGTAAATAGAAAAAGTTACTGAAAAACCCATTCCATACATTAAATGGCTAGACATCTACTTTCTAAATATCAAATTTGAACTGAATAGTTGATAAACGTGTAATGACCATTTATAGGGTTTGCAATAGTGGCCATCTTGTATGTCAGGTGGAGTCGCCTGGTTTATTCATCCTTGGGACCTTCCATTCCAAATTGGGTTCCAATTGGCAGAGTGGTTTCAGAGGAGGAGATTAAAGTTTACAGATGGACACACACTTCACCATGTTATACGCTTACAAGCTATAGTTAGTTGAGCTAATTAAACAAAATTGATTTAGATTCCATGGATTTACACATGGTAATTAGGGGTTACATGCCCACCCATGGTTTTGTGCAGTCATTTGTTGTGCTTTGAAGACTGAGTGGACACACATGCGTCATCTCATGTAACCCCTGATTACCATGTGTAAATTCATAGATTCTAAATCAAACTTTTAAAAATTTTGTTTAAATTATTAATTATATAGCATTTAGCTACTAGCTAATTGACATTACACAAAGTCTATTTCATGTCTTATATGTAGCAAAATGTAAATACAAATTAAATACAAACATACCAGTCCAAGATCCATGTCACATTTCACAACTGCCAAGTTTCTAGTAATTGTAAAGGGTCTTGATAAATAAACTCAAGAGAACACCTCCTTCACATCAATTGAGATAGAACCTATACTGTTTATTGAATTTTTAGAATTATTTTGCAGTACCGGTATTATTCAAGATTTATTATGAAGTATTATTTAAAAAAACTTTTCCAAAAAAAAAAAAAAAACAAAAGCTTTAAATATTGTCATGTTTTGCGTAAATATGACATTCAAATTAGATGGAAATGAAGGTGAATTTCAGGAAAGGGACAGTCAATAAACAGACAGATGACAAGTTTAGCAACATAATATGTAATGTTCGATAAAACATATAAAAATAAAGAACTCGGAATCAACTAGAAAACTAACTTTATTGTGATACAAGATATGTATACAACATAAAAATAAAGGTACTTGAAACATTAACTGCAATATTTATTGGCATTATGAAAAAATAAACAATTTTTTATGTGTATTTGAGAAAAATACACCTTTTAATACACCTTGTTAAGAAATTAAATGAGAAAATGAGCAAAACTAACACTATAACATGTCAAATGAAGTATGGGCATAGTTAAACCTATTTAACATATTAAATGCCAAAATGGGCAAGTTTCAATGCCATCCATGAGGTCTTCCATACTTTCTTTCTTAACTCTTCACTGCCTTACTCTGAGCAGTGTTTGGGTAAAACATTGTTTCTATAAGCAGTAGCTTTAAAATTTATCGCTGCTCTGGTTAGTTTTGTTTTACATTTAGAAATCAGGGCTCAAAATAGATTTTTGAACAGGGAGAAGTGACTTCTCCCTAAGCCAAGGTTAGGGAGAAGTTTTTAATATAGGGAGAAGTTTTTTGCATGCAAAATTTGGCATATTTAAAAAAAAATCAACTTTAAATTTCACAATCCTCTTACCGGAAGAGTGCAAAGAGAGTAATTATAATTTTGAATTCCATATAAATATATTTCTTCATTATTTTTGTATTATTGTTATTGGTTTTTTTTTTTCTTTTTTTAATTATTGTTATTTGTTAATTATATACATGTATTGATATGATTTCAACAAAAATGTTGTTTGTAATTCAAAGACTCTTTTCCTAAATGGTCAATTAAAGCAAGAAACATATTTATTTAACAGCAATTTGGATACCGGTATAATTCAACTACAATGTAAAATTGAAATATATATATATATATTAAAATTAAAAGGTGAAAATCTTTTGAAAAAATATTAATTAAAAAAAATTTAAAAAATTTAAAATTGCACTAGGCCATTCTTTTGAAAATAGAGTTATTCCCCTTGTGTAAACAGATGGTTCCTATAAATAGCCATTGGGATTTTTGTTTGTCCTACTCCAATGTCTAGAGATGATTTGGCTGATTTAACATCATTCAGCTGTAAACTACTTTAATTTATGGAAGAGAAACATTTTGAAATGGTCCGTTATTTTATTAAAGTTTCTTATCAAAAAACAATGTGTATTGTATGTTTACAACAAGGACTTCTGGTTTTCATCTTAATACATAAACATTGACAGAGCTGTTTTTGTAGCAGTTAATTAGGCCTTTTCATCATGATGACCTTTAATTACTTCAATCAACAGGTTGATGAATTTATAATTATCGGATTAACACACCTGGGTATATTGGGAGGTACCTGAACATACATATTAATGTGTGTCATGGTCAGAGGCCCCTCTAGGGTTAAGTAAAATTATCAAAACTTAGGGCTACTAGAACTTCGCTTTTTAGGCAGTTTCAGGCAAAGTTTTTGAAACAGGACGAAGATATCGCCCAACTTCGCCCTATTTTGAGCCCTGAGAGATCAATAAATCCTAGGGAGGTAATGGTAACTAAAATAAATTTCAATGTAATTAAATTCCTTTGGTGTTTTGTGACACACATGATTACGTTTACACATTTATTTTATGGTTAAAAATTTAGAGTTTGAAGAAAAGCAGCTTCTTTAAATATGGCAATGATGGAAAATAGAAATCACATTTTTCGGTAGCAAATGTTGTTGCTGAATTCAAAAAAGAAGAAATAAAGATTAATTCTAAAAAAAATTGAACAACTGTCCTCTATTGCTAAGATGCACAAATGTAACCTAAAAAGGACAATTTAGACAATTTTATGGATTAAAAATGTATTTCCATGAATCGGTACAGGTACCACTACATATTTTTGTCAAACATTAAACATGTATCAAACATGCATATTAAATTTTGTACAAGTTTTCCCAGTAGTTTTGATTTGGAAGACTAGTACATGTTTATCGTTATAGAGACATTTTTTCTATGCATACAGCATGCACGATGTCTGTGCCTTTGACATCACAAGTTGTAAACTTAAACTACTAGCTATTTGTATTAAAATGAATCAAATAAGACTATTGGTAAAACTAAACTTTTAACAAATTTACTCAGAAAATGGAAAAAACTACTCAGAAAATGGAAAAAACTATTTCAACATATCAAATGGAAAAATAAACAAAATTAAACCAATTTAACATATTAAATGAAACAAAAGTTGTCAGAAGACAACATAGGTTCCCATTGTTTTGTCATAAGAAACAATTTCTGTAAATGTATTTATTTTGAGATCGTAAGTAATTGTGAACAAGTACTTCATAATTCCAAAGGTACTCCATTATATTCACTGTAATCACGAATTAGTGCAATTTGTCTACTGCGAAAATAGCTGAAATAAGACCACCACTAAATAAAGTAAATTAGCACTATTGAGAGTCATACTTGTAAAGAAAAAGAGCCGTTTGTACAAAACTTGACATGTTTCTTGGAAGCAGTTGTGTCGCCCGACAATGCATAGTAAATTTATGCTCTGAACAAGAAATGATCTATAAAAATCAAAGGGAAATAATTCAAAACAACCAAGATAGAGTTGTTGTTCTTGTGCACTGCACTTCGAGTCATTGCCAAAAACATGCATACCAAGTTTGGAGTCATTTGAACATACAACGTCAAAGTAATGCTCTGGATGCGGACACGGCCGCAAGTAATCCCTGCATGTTGTCTAGTCAGGTGACACCACAAAACGTGGTCTCCTGTTTTGTCTATATACATGCCTATAACCTAAATTCAAAATGTTTGTTAGTTGGACTTCAAATCAAAATTTTCAACCAAAACTTATCCAGATAAGAATACAAAGGAAACAACTTCTTTGACTCCATATAGGTGAAAATTAAAACCTGTTCTGTTGTCTGTCTATATACACATATTTATACACTAAATTCTAAATGTTAATCACGTTTCAATGTAAAACAAATGACAAAAATCAAATCTTTCACCCAAAACTTAACCAGATAAAATTGCAAAATAAACTCTTTAACCCATTATAAAGGAAAAATAAAACCTGGCCATAAAAACAACAATGTGTGTGTTTGAAAAAAATAACTAGTAAAAATAAATACAAAAATTAAATCATTGTATTAATTCCTGTAATATATAGGCCCCATGCTCTATAGCATTGATATTAAGGCCTGAATCACGCCTGTATAATAGACTTAAACTAGGAGATTGGCATATTAACTGATGACCTTAGTTCAACCTATTAGTACACACATATGGGGCTGGCAAAGGAACACAATACATTTGTTTTTTAGTGAAAATTGTAAACTTCTATCAATATAGGAGAAAACATAAAAAGTAACAAAATTTAAAAAAATTATTGTTTGGTGCGCTTTTTATTTTTGAAACAAAAACGGAAAGTTTAGTTACAAAAATATAAAATATTAAAAAGTTATTTATGAGAACAGCTGTCTCTAAACATTAAAGATGAACAATAGTATCTAATGTATCATAAGAAAATGGCCATACTTAACCTGTTATTAGCGTGGCAAATGAGAAAATGGACATTTCAGCTTTAGACAAATAACACAAAACTAGACTTTGATGCAATCATTAAGTGAGGTTATAATTCGGCTAAAGAAATTTTTTTTATGTGTTTGTGGTAACGCTCTTAGAAAAATTAGTTGGTAGGCTGACATTTTTTAAAAAAAAAAATTTGAATTATCTTTTTACATTTGCCGTAATGGACAAGATGCTAACTTTAAAGGCGCTTGTCAAAATACCGACAAAAAAACTTTTGGGTAGGCATGAAAAATGGTGGTTGGTTGGGTTACTGGCAACACATTTTTTTTAGGCCTTATTTAGAAGAGGATGGTGCAGGTTCAATGGCACTTGAACAAAGATGTTGAGCAGTGGCCGTGGCAGTTGATGCTGCAACATTATCAATTTTGATACCATAACAGATGTCATTGTTAACAGTTACACATATTCTTTTGCCCAATAAATATTCCTCAAAACTTTCAATGTCATCAATGAGGTCCTGAAGATTTTCTGCCTTAAGGAATGCTTGAATGGTCTGTTGGAAAGCAGTTAGTCTATGCATTTGATTTTTGTTGTCCAGCAAATTGATTTTAAGTGTTGATGATTTAAGTAAATCAACTGTCAGCTGCTTCATATTACATCCATCACATCTAGTAAATTTGATGCCTGCAGAAACAACTTTCTTGCAGGAAGAGCACTTATTGTTTACAGTTAATGAAACAAGCTTTATTTCCCCTTTAAGTGAATTGCCGCTTCCTGAAAAAAATTGTGTAGAAATATTTGCAAGTTTTTCCTTTGTTTCTTCAATTGTTGTCTGCGGTGTTGTTGTCAACTGTAGTGTGTCATATAGCCGGGAAGCCACAAACGTGATCTTGTAAAATTTGTTAACTTTCAACAAATTAATTTGATTTTCCCACACATTTAAAAAAATTGATCCACTTTCATCCGCAACTATGAACTCTTTTTTGGCCACTGTACGGTTGAATAAGTTTTCCATGGTTTCAGGTGAATCACCAACTACTTTGACATGTATGGTTATCTACAATACAATACAAAAAAAAAATTACTTTTAATTACATTAAAAATTGTGGATAACAAAGTTGTAGAACCTCAAAATTCAAATGCACCAGTTTGTGTCATGAAGTCCAGAATGGAAATTAGACAAGAGTTCAATATCTATTACATCTTTTCCAAGTAAAAAATGCACATAAAACAAATAAAAAACCTCTTGCACGTTGGAACTTTTAGGTCCAATGCAATTGATACATACTTTACAGTAGAGTATAATGGGTCCGTCGAAATACCCAATGCTACCCAAAGCCATCATAAGTAATGCTTAAATTTATGTTATATATCGTTAAATGGGTCCCTTATAATAAATTATTGCTTAATTATTTCGAATTAATGCACGTTCAACGCAATTTTCGAGTCAAATGTACCGAAGCTGTTAGATCGAAGAATTCTATCGTTAAACTCGTATACCTTTTCATGTTCAATTTTCATCATATTTTACTATTTAACATTTATGTATTATTATTATTATCTGCCGTTCAACAGCAGGTAAATATCAAAATGTTAAAAATTAAGCCATTCCAGTAAGTAAGCTGCATGACAAGGGAGACAACCGGACGTTTGTTTTGACCAACTGTAAACCTTCCGCCTTGTAAGGAACACCAAAACGTCTGCTGACTGATGTTACGATTTTGAGTACAAATTGCAATGTACATTATGTTAGAGACCGGGGTCCAGTTTAACGGGAAATCTATTTTCTCACTAAATCTTAAATTCATTATTACATTTTCATTTTAAGTCCTAAATTGTTACAGAAATATATTTGAGTAAAAAAATTTTTTTTAGTGTTGCCTTGTTTACAAATATGGATTTTTTTGCTCCAAGTATGGAATAAGTTACACTATGTAATGTAAAATCAAAATTATTTCAAATGGATTTAGGGTGTTCCTTACAGAGTAGAAGGTTTGCAGTCGTACAAAAAAAAAAAAAAAAAAAAAAAAAAAAAAAAAACCCATCAGGTTGTCTCCCTTGTCATACAGCTTGATTGAGTCAAAAGTTAGTCCGATGGTTGAACATGCAATGTTACTAAATAATTAAGCACTAATTTATTATAAGGGACCCATTTAATGATATATAACATAAATTTAAGCATTATTTATGGTGGCTTTGGGTAGCTTTGGGTAGCATTGGGTGACTTTGGGTGGCATTGCGCCAGTAAGGATATAATCACTAAACGCAAGTCGACTGCAGAAACAATATCTATATTAAACGAGGCAAAACACATGGCACATACAATATCCGCAAGGGAGATAATCATAGATAACACATAAGGGGAGTTAATACAACATATATTGGCGTTGGGTATTTCGACGGACCGGAGTATAATGGCTATTTACTAGTATTTTTCAACGATGGACTACTAAAATTGATCATAAATAACCACATTTGAATATTCCAAAGCAATATAATGTTTTGTGAAATTATGAAATGACAATGAAGGCACATCAAAAGTTTCAATGACATGGATTACTTTGCCAAACCAAAGGAAGTATATTTATAATCAGTGATTACAATATATGTAACATTCTTTACATCTTGCCTGTTTTGTACTCAACACTAACGTTGTATAATGTTTTTGGCTTTGTTGGTTGTTCACAAGTATATGTTTTTCAGTTACAAACTACTATTTTTTGAAATATTTAATTTATTTTTTGTGAGAATATTGGTATTGACGTCATCAAAGGGAAAGTAACTTAGTCCGAAAAATCTGACCCAGTACAAAATACTGGGTTGATTTGACAGTAGTTGGACGATTTTTTGTCATGGGGCGATATTGGTAAAAAAAAAAAAAAAGTAGACGATTTTGTGAAGAATGTGGGCGCGAACCTGACGAGAGCGATTTGACTTGCTACCGTAAATTATGGTCTAGAAAATTAATAACAATATTTAATAAAAAAAAAAGTTGGGGAAAAACTAAATCGGAACGGGAGGCAGAATAAGGGATGTGGGTGAAAACCTGGGTATTATTAATATGGTCTACAGATTTAGATATAGAATGTCAGAAAAATTCCACAACATACCATTCCAGACGGGTGTTTAATGTCTCGTATTTTCAGGTGATTTGAAGGCTGCTCACTAGATATTTTTCTTCTCTTGAACGGTATATCATCAATGTTTAAAACAGTTAATGTTGTTCTTGAATTAATCTGCACGTCGGTCCCTTTACCATCTCTAGATGGCACGACTGTTACTCCAGTCAATTTCACTGGCGATTGGAGTTTTTCTGCCCTGGAAAACGAGTCATGTTTATCTGCATCGAAGCTTACAACTCTTTTGATATCATCCGCTATCTGCAGCATACCATTAAAGTACAAGTTGTTATTAGAACTTCTCTTAACGGGTGATATGTTATGCAAAAATCCCATCATATCATTTAGTTCATGTTTCCTTTTACGTTCCATACTGCTGGTTGCACTTTATCAAATGCGCAGTAGATTCCCGCCGTTTTAATCGACTCGGGACTCCTCGGACACTTGTGTTCGTTATCATAGAAACGTAACGTATTCAAAAATACCCTATGAATCACGTAAAGATTTGATCAAAACATAGATTATTGGTAATAAATGTGATCAACTCAAACAAATCCAATCTATCAAATTTTCACCTAGAAATTATGAATGAATGAGTTGTTTTTTTATTATTATTTCTATGCAATTGCAAGAAGAATTTTGCTTGCTAGTATATGTTGTTTCTTGTACTTTCATCTGTATGCGATTTGCTGTTTTATATAATGCAGTATTGTTTAACGATTTCTACCTATATTTGAATTGCTTGTAATTGAACTGTGTTAAATGCAATTGCATAAGTGTAATGGGGTTTTGAAGTTGTCATCATGGACAATGGTATTGTCATATTGCAGGAAATGACAATATAACGCCAAGACAGACGGGAGGTGTTTGTGAAACACGTATGCCCCCCCATCTGAAACCTACATTGCAGGGTGCACATTTTTTATGGGCAATACACAGTGTGGGCAGTGTGCATGGAAATGAAAATGACATTTTAAACTTGAAAATTGTGATAATGCTAACTTAAGAGAAAGAGTTACCTCTCTTGTACATGTATATATTAACAAAAAAATTTATAATTTGCATGTAATTTTATTATTTACAAACTGAGCATAGCAAAACTTTCAGATATATATTTAATATTAAAAATCTACATCCATACAAAATTTCGGTTTAAATCCTTGAAAACATGCAGTTTCCCGGGTAAACTGAAAATTAGCCATTTTTTTAAAGGGGCACAATTCTGTCAAAAATTGTCCAATCGCACCTGAAACAGAACTTGACCTAGATATTCTTCTAATAAACCTGTATACCAAACTTCATTTGAATACATGCAATCTTTGAAAAGATAATGAACGGAAACTGAAAATTTTTCAAAGGGCTATAACTCTGTCAAAAATTGGCCGATCATACCCCAAACAGAACTTGACCTAGATATTATGATGATAAAGCTGTATACCAAATTTCATTTAAATCTCTGCAGCTGTTGCAGAGATAATGAACGGAAACTGAATGGATCGACCGACCGACCATCCGACCGACAGACAGCAGCAAAGCAATATGCCCTCCCTTTTTCAAAGGGGGGCATAATAAATGAAACGTTTCTATTATAATATACAATTTATTTGTAACAAACATTACAGAATAATGAAATAAATGACAGTAGAGCTAAAATGGACGGAAGGAATGTGGTGGGTCCGAGAGATAGGTGGCAGGTTAGCTCAGTGGGTAGAGCGCCCTGCGAGTATCGGTAAGGTTCAAGTGTTAGTCCTTGTTTGGTCGCTGCATTTTTCGTTTTCTTGTCACATTAAATATATGTTAACATAACATATACTCACAATTTGGTATTGATGACATGGCACATCCATTGACATAGTGCATAAGCTGACGACATTGCGACATAAGTGAAATATTATTGACTGGGATATAAAATTCCTGGACTCAATAAAAATACATGTAAATAGTTGAATGGTGTTAAATGTTCTGACAATGGGTTCTGAAGATGTCATCATCGAAATTCAGATTGCGATATTGCAGAATATGATATTTGCATATTAAAACATCTATAACACATATAGAATGTTTATATTTTTAATTGAAATATACTTTTTATTTATAACAAACATTACAGCACAATTAAATTACAATTATTTTTCAAAGGTAGAAATGTTTTGTATCAAGCACATAGAATGCCAATTTGTAGGAGATGAGATATGTCATTACAATGTTTCATATGAGAACTAATTCATTACATATATGTTACAACATGATAACCAAAGTTAATGTGTACATAAAATGGTTTATTACATATTTGAACATTGTCCAACATGATATACAAATGCTCATGTGTCTGTTTCAATTAATAGAAATAATATAAGTCATATACCAATAGGGTTTTCAGAGCCTGCATTTTTTTTAAATTTCATTTTGCTGGTATTCTGCAAAATTTAATCTCCACACGTTTTCTGCCTTTTTACAATTGTATTCAGAGAGATTTACAGTTTTTACACCTACTCTTCTGAAAGCATACTTACCAACTTGCCAGCAGAATGTATGGGATAAACATGTATTGACATGTATGATCAATATCATTATAATAACAATATATACAGTGTTATATACTAGTATACCATTATTTTTTTAGAAATCTTATTACAGTGTGTTGGCTTTTTGAAAGGCTTAGATAAAGCAATTAAAACACTTTTGTGTTTAAACTTTTGTGCATGAGTCTGACATTGTCTTTCAAGGATAAAAAAATATAAGTTAATACAGTTTATTGTATGTAAACAAGTTTTTAAGTTTTTTGGAAACACATGTATGTTAATTGTAACATTACTCCTGCATACACATATATAAAATCTCAAAGATATATTCAGTGCTCGTCTTGCATATATGTAAAATAAAGACATTTAATATTTTGAACATTATCACTTCAAAGTAATATTATACATAATTCCAAATGACAAGTACATCATAATAAGCAAATTAAAAATATATACAACTTTATAATTTACAAAGTGAAGTATAGATTGTTCATGATCTGAAAGCAACAAAAATGTACTGATCAATACATATTCATTCATTTTCACTATTATTTGATGTTGTTTCCAGAAACAAAATATATGTGTTGATAACTTGTTACTTAGAGTGTAAATAGGTACACAAGAATATGAACATCTTTGTAATCAGATTAAACAATCTATACATCAGTTTGATAGTGAAATAAACAAGGGAATGGAGAAGTAAATACATGTTTATCTACTTCTCCATCATCAGTGGTATCCCATTAATGCATAAAACCAGTTGTTTTTATGTTGCATTTACTGCAACATAAAACATTTCAACTGAGTTAGGATTATATCATATATCATTTTCTGCAGATAAATCTATTGATACATAGACCAGTTTGTGATCTGACCAAAAACATTCAACTATACCTTTGTGTGCATACTGCCTATTTGTAAATATGAGATCAAGTGTCGATTGGTAATCAGTTGTTACCCCAGATACAATTTGCTGAACATTAAATGTAGTTTGCATAAATTCTATAAAGCCGGTGTTACAATTATTAGATATATCAAAATTGAAATCACCCAATATAACTATATTTGCATGGTCATTTGTAACTGGTAGGATGTGAAGATTGATAAAACTTTTGAACTCGTCTAAAGTGCAAACAGGTGCAATATACATAGTAATAACTGTGAAGTAGAGGTTGTGAATCAAAACATCAAGTTTTAGTGCCTCACAGTTTGTTACTCTGAAGTTTTGATGATTGTATACTGTAACCACAGGCTGGCGATTATTCTGTATGTAAGCTGCTAGACCACGCGCTGGTCGATGAATCGATCTCGTAGCAGCATCATTTCTGAACATGGTGTAACCATCAATGTGAAAATGTTCATTACTGTCACGCAAACAAAGTTTTGTTTCTGCGAATGACATAATATCACATGATGTAACATTCGGATCATTTTTTATGTCTGGGTAATGAAGGTTCAAAGATCTGGCATTGTTAAATGCAATCTTTAAACATCTAGTGTTTATTTTATAAATTGGTGTGTAACAAAGTGGCATTGGATTCTTTCTGAGTATTTTCATTTCTTCTGTAACAAACTTGTCAACTGATATTTTCGATTCATTTAACTCAATGATATGAAGTCCACTCATTGTTCTAGCTCTGCTAAGTGCTACATAATGTATGTGTGGAACAGAGTTTCTCATTGTTAAATCAATATATACCTCGTCAAGAGTTGATCCTTGAGCTTTGTGTATTGTTTTAGCCGCAGATGGAGTAAGTGGAAACTGAATTCTTGAAATTGTTTTACCACGCAACATAAAAGATCTATTCAAATCAAATATGGGTGTCCACATGCATATAGTTTCTCTAGTATACAAATGACTATATGTCTTTCTCCAACTAGTCCCAACAGATGAATCATCAAATTGAACCCATAAAATACTTGGTCTCCTTCTATTTTGCAGTCTGAAATCTAACATTTTCAATGTACAACTTGCACCATTTGTTAGACCATCTGACGTGTCAATATTTGCAGTTAAATCATACCTAAGTGAAACAGCCACAGACAAACATTGTAGCAATCCAGATGTTTTTGCAGGATCAGGCGGTATTGTTTTCAAGATATTTTGTTTTACAGCTGCTGAATCATGTGATTTAACATCATCAACAGATGGAATCGACATTTTTTGCGATGAGGTTAGTTCAAATACTCTAGAATTCCATGATTTGGCACCTTCTCTTGTTGAGTACAAATGTGGTATTGATGAATCTGTAGTAACTTGGTTATTGTCTACAATGCATGATTGTATGATGCTAATGTCATTGTCTGTGTGATTTCCTTCTCTAAGTCTATTTAAAATTTCTGCAAATTGTGCATCATCTTTCTGTCTCATAATTTGTGTTAGTTCATACATCTGAAAATGGTCTTTCCACAAATTTGTTGCCAGCGGTCCATATCCTTTTGATAAGTTTTGGAAAATCCAACCATCAAATACTGGCTTTAACTGGAATAAGTCTCCAATCAATATTACAGATATATTTCCAAAAGCTTTATTGGAGCCTTTTATCTGTTTTAATCTTTCAGATACATAATTTAACATGCCACATCCAACCATTGAAACTTCATCAATAATGAGAATAGATAAATCTTTGTACTTGACTCTTAGTGCATTAAGACTGTCACTATCAAGTGGTTTATAGTTGAAACCTTGACTAGCTGGAATCTTAAAGGTTGAATGAATAGTGCTACCATTTATATTGAAAGCAGCTTTTCCAGTAGGTGCACACAAGACCACTCTTATGTCATCAGGATTGTCACCTTGTTGGGCACATAAAAAGCGAATCAATGCTTGATACAAAGCTCTTATTAATACTGATTTTCCAACCCCTGCACCACCACTTAGGAAAGAGTAAACTGGTTCATCTCTGGTCTTCACCCAATATAATATATGATTTAAATATTCTCTTTGTTTCATATTTAATGATCGCATTATGTTGTAGTAATCTTCATCTGATAATCTTGAAGGATTATTTATGATGTCTACAACTTGACTGTGACTACCTAATCCAAGATCTATACCAATATCATGGCTTGTTTGATCATTTGGACGGGTTGGGTTAAAGGCGATATATTTCTCACATTCAGCGTGTTCTTCAGACAGATCTTCAGATTCTACTTGCTGTGTCTGAGGTGCCAACAAATCAAACTGTTCATCATTAAAGTCTTTTTGTGCTTGGATTTCCGCTTCATCCAACTGACTTCCAATACATTCATACCTTTTTAATTTATTATCAATGATAAGTTTTGCTGCATTGTAATGTTCTTCATAAGACCTATAACCATTTAACAAATCCATCTCTTCATTTCTCCATGATAAAAATAACAGTAAACGTTCTCTGTAATAATTTTCAGCATCAATCTTAAGGCTATATTTAACATATCTCAGTACTCTAGATGTACGTCTTTCTTTGAACATTGTACCATTTGGTAAAGTTATGTTAATTTTGTGCATAAACATCATTTCATCAAGTTCAATCTCGTCTTTGTTTTCAATGTCAGAATCGCTATCTTCATTATTTGCATCATCATTTTTGTCCCAATCAACTTCCACTTCCTCAGACACTTTCTTGGGGTATATCACATTTAACTTGGATGCATAATCTGCTAAACACCACTTTTCAAGTTGTTTGGGTCTTTGAGAATACCGTTTAATAATATTGTTTGCCTCAATATCTGTGGAATTTTCCGGCAGTTCTTCTAATGAACTCTTAGATTTTAATAAAAAAGTTCTCTCAGTTGGTGGTGATGTATTTATAAATATTACTTCTCTAGTTGCATGTGTCAATGGCAATTGCAAACATAGATATGCTGCCTCTTGAGCACTTGTTTCAACTGCATTTAAGAACTTGTTACCTATTTGTCTAACCTGCTTTCTTATATCATTGTTACCTTGCCTTGCCTCTTTACATGCCTGCTCTAAAAGTGTACTCATTCCCCTTTCCGACTTGCTAATATAAGATACAATATACATAGCACAAGCATAAGGATCTAATACAAACTGAATGTCATGATTCGCATTCCAAGATTGCAAAACTACTTTCATATAAGGATTAGTCCTCACTTCAGATAAATTTCTTTTAAGAAAAACTTTGGGCGAGTGAAGGGAGCTTCTAATGCATTTTATATAGTCTTCCTCTCGCATTTGTATAACATCATTGAGAAATTCATCAAATGTGATTGTATCTGCATTTTGAAGTTCATCAACAGTTTTCTGAATATCTTTGTATTTGTTCTTGTACTCGTCATCAGGATCTTCATCTAAAGGTTCTAATATTTGTGTTTGAGACATTGGTGGATGAGGAAAGCCAAATCTACATACTGGTTTACCTTTCTTTCTGCACGTTTTTGAGTGTTTATGTGTTTGCAGTTGAACATAAGGCTTGAATTGTTCCAAGACATCAGATGTACATGAAACATAACGATAAATTCTGTAATAACTTCATTGCTATCTTCTGCATATTTTGGTGCATTGTTTATCCACACCAAGATGTGAACATGAGGGGAACCCCTGTTTTGGAACTCTGTTCGACAAAAATAATCGGAGATATCACCAATAGGATTATGTGGACTATTTAACACAAGTTTGAAAAATTGGTTAACTCTGTGATTGAAATGTCTGGAACATGATACAGGATCACCTTGAATCAAACTTGTTATTTCTTCCCATGACATATTCTCTATGTCTTCATTGGTATATACTTTTCCATCATGTAAATTTGCTAACATTTTCAACAAATCTTTCCACCTAGTGTCCGCAGCAGACAAGGAGATAAACCATGTTGGAAGACCAAGTTGTCGTATCATAGCAAACAAATCTTTTTTACGTTTTGATAAATAAGCAGGTGAATTTCGTAATGTTCTAAAGATATAGTAGCCTTCATCAAGGTTAACAAGCTGATTTATTGAAGTCTGATCTAATACTTGACCAACTGTAAGTCTTTTACCCATTGTTTTGAAACGTCTCACTGCTAAGTTGACTTTGTCGGAGATTTGTTTCAACTGCAATTTTTTTAGCTTGAAGAAAAGATTTGGAACATTAGTAGCAGCTCTTCTATCAACGGAACGCAATTCCCATTTTGCTATTTCACTATAGTGTACTGGAATGGGTCTGTCTTCATTTTTTGGTCTTCTTTGACCACAATATATGGAGGGAAATGACATATATTCTGCGTCTTCATCTTGATACAGACTTAAAGGAATTTGACCTTCACCTGGTGCAAAACTGTAGACCTGATCAGAAACATTCTGAAAATTATCCAACAGTGTATCTGCATTTCCTTGCACTACTTCAAATGGATCAATCTCACTGAACTTATCATCTTCTTCTAATTGGATATCTTCATTTCTATTTTCATTGAGTGGCAAGTTCAAGTCATTCCCTCCATCTTTGTTAGTAATGTCTTGATCATGATGCATTTTTTTATTTCTTACTTCATTCAGATCTTTAGATGAATTGTCAACATGAAAAAATTCTTGGAAATCAGAATTTGTATTGTCCAACCAATCCTCACTAACCTTTACGCCTGAGTTTTTGTATATCTCACTATTTTTCAGCAACCATGCTAAAGCTTTAATTATTACATTTGGTCTGACATTCTCAACATACAGTGCTTTTTTATAAATTTGTTTTCTTTTTAACTTTACTGGAATTGTAATATTGTCATCAAGTTGTCTGGGTAATGCATTGATTGTAGGTTGTATGTCAACAGGACAATTAACTACATTTCCTTTTACTGAAAGCTGTCTGCCTCTTGGTAATTCTCTTATTTGCATGAAAGGAATACGCAATGATATTAATCTTTCTTCAAGCTGGTGCAAATTTAACTCTTCGGGTTTTTCTGGGAAATAAAACAAATTTGCAACTGAAAGTTTGGGAATTTTGTCACTTGATAAAGCATTAAAGCATGTTCTGCAAATCCATTCAGTGTTATTTACAGATTTATATCTTGTACGGCACAACTTCACTATTTCTGAGTTCATATTCAATTTGGTGTGCAGGAACTGAACAACTGATGTCTTTGGCCACATCTGATTGCATGAGGTACAAATATATGAAAATCCATTTTCCAAAGATTTATGAAATACAATAATTGAGTCTTCAATAGTGTGTCCTTTACTGGAAATTGCTTTTTTAGCAGATTCCATAAATGTGAAATCAGGGTTTTGCCTAACTTTCTTCATATATTGAGCATTCATTGCCCTTTCTTTCAAAGCCCGCATAGGATTTTGTCTTGCTTTCAGCTTACTTTTACGAGTCATTTGCCTATCTCTCAATTTCTGTGTAGGATTTTCTCTTGATTTCTGCATACTGTTAAGAGTCATTTGCCTATCTCTCAATTTCTGTGTAGGATTTTCTCTTGATTTCTGCTTAGTTATAAGAGTCATTTGCCTATCTCTCAATTTCTGTGTAGGATTTTCTCTTGATTTCTGCATACTTTTAAGAGTCATTTGCCTATCTCTTAATTTCTGTGTAGGATTTTCTCTTGATTTCTGCTTACTTATAAGAGTCATTTGCCTATCTCTCAATTTCTGTGTAGGATTCTCTCTTGATTTCTGCATACTTTTAAGAGTCATTTGCCTATCTCTTAATTTCTGTGTAGGATTTTCTCTTGATTTCTGCTTACTTATAAGAGTCATTTGCCTATCTTTCGATTTCTGTGTAGGATTTTCTCTTGATTTCTGCATACTTTTAAGAGTCATTTGCCTATCTCTTAATTTCTGTGTAGGATTTTCTCTTGATTTCTGCATACTTTTAAGAGTCATTTGCCTATCTCTCAATTTCTGTTCAGTGTTTTGTCTTGCCTTCTGTTTATTATTACGATTAATCACCCTGTTTTTTAACATATGTTCAGCATTTTTTCTAATTGTATGCATCCCTTTCAGTGTCATTTTCTTATCTCTCTGTTTTTGAAAATCATCTTCTCTGTATTTTTTCATGTATTGTTTCATGTAGTGTTTTCTGTTTACTTTTGTACATTTTGATGAAGTATTAACTGTGATGTTTGCAGACATTGATTGCTGTTCAAAATATCTTGATAAGGCTGGGTAGCTCTCTACTGCTATAGGAGTAGGTAATAACTTCACTGGTAATATGTTAAATTCTGTATTAAAGCCAATCATTAAACTGGAATAAAAAGAATATAAGAATGACATCAATGAATCAAATTCCTTAAATGTAGCTAGTACTGACTTTCCATTTTCTTCAGATAATCCATTTCTTCCATGAGAATGAGAATCAAAAAATTGAAATTGCTTTTTTCTGTTTCTAAATATTGCCGAAGACACAGAATTAACAAGAATTATTCCACATTCACCCATTAAAAACAAATTTTCTATACATGTGTGTAAACTGTCAACAGTTTCTTCAGTGATGTTAGGTGAAATTACACCATTTAAAACAGATAGTTTTTGAATATGAAATTTCACTTGACCTAAAACTAATGATGATGGTAATTCATCAAATTTAAATAATAACTTATAAATTTTTTAGCTCTCTTCAGATCACCAATAATATGTTTAAATAAGTTATCACCATCAACTAGAATATTATCCAAGTCAGTCTCAGTTATATAACTTTTACATGCATTGTATGCCAACATAACCAAAGAATTACACACACACTGTCTTCCTCTAGATTCATCATCAAATCTTTTATCAGCCTGATTAAAAGTGCCAAACGTAAATAAAACATCTGAAATAGGACTGAATTTACCGTTTCCTTTTGGAACATGTGATTTGGGTGCCAATATGCGTTTGTTAGAATTTAAAATCATTTCACAGTTTCTTTTTATTTTATCAAAACTTCTTTCCCTTGTATCTGTCTTATTTAAGTTTTTTATCACACATGAAAATTTTGTACATTGTGTATTACATTCACTTAAACCTTGGTTGGGTTTTGTGCTGTTAGCTTTTAATTCTAATATAAGTTCATTACATAATTCATATGCGAGTTCATTCATTATATTCAATGCCAATTCATTTGAAAATTCATGAGTAAAATCATATCTAATTTCATATGCAGTTTCATCAGTTGGGCTATATTGTCCCATACATTCAAAAGTTGGGCTATACTGTCCCGAAGATTCAAAAGATGGGCTATAATGTCCCGAAGTAGTCAGGTCTCTCCCTGAATCTACTCTTGCAGTTGCACTAGATGTCTGACTGGAGTCAACATCAAAAGTAACAGATGCAGCAACACTGATGCTGCTGCGATCTGTGGGGACAAGTCCCCCAACTACAAGTGAAGGCACTGGATCCACAGTTGGATCTAGCTTTTTCTTCTCTTCATGGTACTTCTTCTTCACCAATGTCTTCTTCCAACCCTTGTTCTTAGGCATTCTACTACAAACATTTGAAAATACTTTTATATAATGACAAATTTTAAATATTCAAGATACAGTACAACCTCGATATAATGCCACCTTCGGTTCAGACAGATTTTAGCGTTATATCGAACTCGGACCAAAAACAAAATCCCCCAGCCCAAAGTCACATTGTCTGCATGTATGTACATGCCGACACCATAACAGCAAATTAGGTTAAAAAACAGTGTTCCTGTCGCTACTCCTTAATATTTCCATTGCTGAATTTCTTTAGTACTAATTTAAACAAATATTGTTGTAAAATATTACCTTATTTAATGATAATAAAGTAAATAATCGTTGAAAACATGTTTTTTATTTCTGCCGGAAATGACTAAATACACAATATCATACAAATTGAAAATTGAATAAAGAAGATGGATTTTTTGTAGAAAATTCAAAAATTTTCAACTTTTGATTGGAGTCAAGAATCAAACGTTTTCTGTTTGGAGTATCCATTTCAACAATGACAGAAAAAATAAGAAATAAAAAATCAGTGAGCGAGTTTTATTTACAACTAAAACACGTTTTTTCATATTAATCATGTGATATTGCATGGATTAAGTCATCAAGTTGTATAACTAGTCGGTGTTCTACCAAGCGTTAGATGTATGCATATTCAAAAAGGCACTGACAATATTCAGCGTTATCAATACAATGTAGGATATTTCTGTAGTCAGTCAAGCGTTACACTCATTTGGCAATATTATTGGGGGTAATATTATTCATAAATACCGGTCTGTTCTATTACACGGGTGGCGGATGGCGATATGCGAATTTGGCATTATAACGGGTGCAATAAATAGATGGGAAATCCGTTCTAAGAAACGACGTCGGTATACGAGGTTGGCATTCAAGATTATTTCACTTGGATAGAAAAGGAAACCTGAGTGCCTGGAGAAAACCACTAACCTTCTGCAAGCGATTTGAAAAATTTTCTCGCACTTGAGCCTGCTCTAGTCGGATCTGAACCTAGGCGGTGAGAAGCACTGTAATCTGTAAGCCTGTTTTTTAAATGACTAAGCCACTAAAGTTCCTCCAAAATACATTGAGTCACAACAGGAAACCATCAGCAGTTTGAATACCTACTTTAGTTGAAATCCCTTCAGTAGTTTTAGACAAATAGGAAAACAAATAATTCCAAGATGGCCATTGTTGGTGGCCACCTTGGATTTACCATCAGAAGCTTTCCGGTATTCAATGAGGCACAACTATTCACTACTTGGCACCTTGATAAAGAATGGGAGTGGGAGTTACATTGAACAATCTTATTTGAAATATTGTGACATATTGAGTTATTGATATATAAGGTCAAATCGTTTGAGAAAATACAATACTGAACTTGAATTCCGACCAAGTTTCATTTAAATTCAATAAATACAGCACGAGTTATCTTCTGGAAATGATCAACCAATCAAAATGCAGTATCCTCATCAATTATGCATAAATTTAATTAAGCATTGAACTTAAAACCAGATTTGTGGGTAAAAATCAAAATCTAATTAGTAATTATCTGGAAAACCAAACTTCGACACTAGCACCGCCACCACTGCAGCTGACTACGCTGTAGTGATTCCTATACGTTCCCTGGAATTCTTGCAGGTGACAGAAAAATGAAGTCCAAAATTATATGGGAAAACGAAACATTCCCTTAAATGTTATATAACTTTTATTATCATTATAATTAGTATAGACATGTCTCCAATTCAAATTACCTCTTGTGTCTATATGTTTCCTATTTTTCATGAAATGGTTTCATAAATATGGTCTATAAACTCATTTCTAATACTAAAATACATGATAATTTATCCAAGGTGAAGCTTCACTCTTAATATCTGCTTATTACTATTGTAGCCAGGTAAAATTAAGATGTTTGTGTATTTGTATTTTTGTAAATCATGTGCATTTGTTTATGTTTTTATCATGTAATCGTGACAGTTGACCATGACCTTGACATTCACATTGCATGCTGGGCACTTGCTCACCTATTCCTGCCATGGGTGAAATACAGGCATTATAATTTAGGATTTCAAACAGTGCAGAGGAGTTTGTCAAAGTAAAATATTTTTATTCACATAAAACCTGCAAAGGTATTATATCAACTAAATCAAAATGTGAGCTATCAACACAATTTGTTCTGATGAGTGTTGAAATTGATTTCATTGTAATTATAATGTTGTCAGGTATCATGTCATATTTCTTGAAAGAGTGATTGTGTACTGACTATATAGTTATGCAAGTTTATTTTATGTATTTGTAGGTTTATGTGTCTCTATGATTCGATGTGTTTGACATACTGCATCATTGAAAATGATGAAATATAGTAACTGAATAAACTGTATTCTGTCTTGTATATTTTGTAGTTCTGTTATCACTGTTAGGTATTGAAGTTTTGTGTACTATTTATTCCATGACTTTTTGATAATCATAATGTGCATTTTGGATTTGTTCAAATACACATTATCTAGCATGCAATTATGCCATTATGTAACAGAAAAGACTCCTTATCAAGAAAGAGGTATTAAAAGGATTAATGCCAATACAAACAATTTTGAATACTGATAACATAGTTGACATGAAACCATTTCACCCTATTTAAAATGATGCAATATTTCATGACTTCAAAAATGGGGTCAACCTTATAATCACAATTACTATTACTATGACAAAAATTTCACAATAATAACAGCTTATAATCCTGTAGAATGTCTATTTATTTCCGAATGTATTTATTTTTAGTGCAGTATGTTGAGTTTTAATAGCATTAAAGGCTGATAATTCTTTTTTCCCCTTTGATTAAACAAAATGGAGGCCACTTCTTACCTTTTCTTCACACTACTACTGTACTTCCTGTTTGGGTGGTACAGGCTAAAGAAAAGGTTGGTTAGCAGGATTGACAGGATCTTTATATAAAAGCAAATTATAAGGGTAAGTAGCCTAATAGTAATGAGAAGTAATTATGTTAAATACTAGGATTAACTCATATTAACCATTATGTACAAGGGTAATCAATATAAAGGGATATAAATCTTGAATCATGATATTTATTATTGTAATTTGCAACATTTTTTTTTACAATTACAAAATATAGGCTTTATTCCAATGACAGGACATATGGCAATTAAACCAGTTGTAAATAAGTCAGCTGAAGAAATTGTTTGTGAACAAAATTTGGCATGATCAGTCATTATTTAACACTGCCTATGTCTAAGTTGCATATTAATGAAATCAATTTGCCTACAGAAACAAAATAGTCATCAATCAGAAAAAGATATTACTGGTAATACTACAAAAACATTTTATTCAAACAAATTTTTAGGAATTACTTGTTATATTTATCATCAGCTGAAAAATGAATCCACACTGGCTATTTATGTTTTCTAATTATAGAATCGGGGCCATCTTGGATGTAACATAAACATTTAATGACCATTTATATGTATTTGCTATTTATAGTAATGCCAATGGTGGCCATCTTGGATGACACAGAAAGTTGATTTGTACAAACTTTAATCTACTCCACCTAGGGACTTTCCACATTAAATTTGGCTTCATTTGGGTATGTGGTTTCAGAGAAGAAGAGTTTCAAAGAATTGCCTAAATTTAGCATCTAATTTGCATATTCCGCTAATTATGAGCAAACAGAAAAAGTTACTGAAAAATCCGTTACATATATTAAATGGCTAGACATCTACTTTCTAAATCTCAAATTTGAACTAAATCGGTTCTAAAATAAACATGTAACGACCATTTATAGGTTTTTGCTATTTATAGCAATGGCGGCCATCTTGGATGATGCAGGAAGTTGATTTGTACAAACTTTAATCTACTCCACCTAGGGACTTTCCACATTAAATTTGGCTTCATTTGGGTATGTGGTTTCAGAGAAGAAGATTTTCAAAGAATTGCCTAAATTTAGCATCTAATTTGCATATTCCGCTAATTATGAGCAAACAGAAAAAGTTACTGAAAAATCCGTTACATATATTAAATGGCTAGACATATACTTTCTAAATCTCAAATTTGAACTAAATCGGTTCTAAAATAAACATGTAACGACCATTTATAGGTTTTTGCTATTTATAGCAATGGCGGCCATCTTGGATGATGCAGGAAGTTGATTTGTACAAACTTTAATCTACTCCACCTAGCGACTTTCCACATTAAATTTGGCTTCATTTGGGTATGTGGTTTCAGAGAAGAAGATTTTCAAAGAATTGCCTAAATTTAGCATCTAATTTGCATATTCCGCTAATTATGAGCAAACAGAAAAAGTTACTGAAAAATCCGTTACATATATTAAATGGCTAGACATCTACTTTCTAAATCTCAAATTTGAACTAAATCGATTCTAAAATAAACATGTAACAACCATTTATAGGTTTTTGCTATTTATAGCAATGGCGGCCATCTTGGATGCCGCAGGAAGTTGATTTGTACAAACTTTAATCTACTCCACCTAAGGACTTTCCACACCAAATTTGGTTTCAATTGGCCCAGTGGTTTCAGAGGAGAAGATTAAAGTTTACGCACGGACGCACGCACGGACGCACGGACGCACGGACGCACGGACACACGCTTCACCATGGCATAAGCTCAGCTGGCTATAGCCAGTTGAGCTAAAAAAGGAGAGCGCATTCCGGACGAGACCCAATCACTTGCGGACACTAAATCGATGATGTCATAACCATTTTACGCAAGAATGTCAACAAATTTTGATAACGTCATTTTCAGTAGGCACGGATGGTGGCAAGAAAACTGAACACTTGATGTAATGTCCAGTTTACTGCTTCTGGAGTTGATAAAACAATAAGTTACAAATAAATGCAGTATTTTTGCATGAATAAAGTAAATGTCTAGATTGGCTTAATTTTAAAACTCATAAAACGCTCAGAATTTACATGATATTCACAGGGTTTTATATGCATTCTTCAATCAAAAAGATATTCTTATATATGAATCCCGTAATTATTTTATCATCAACCATATATTTAAAGGTCATAAATTTTGATGCAGTTCACCTCAATAACTTTTGCTACCTCTTTAAAGACCACAGTAAAAATCCATTTCTTCCATGACTTCCTTTTTGCCTCCTCCCTCCCCCCTCCCAAAACACCAAAATTTAACTGACCCATGTTGGCAATAACTCTGTTACTATAAATTTATATGATGATATATAAGCATACCTCTCCCATCATCTAATTCTACAATAAACTTTGTTACATCTGATCCACCATCATCTTTAGGAGAATCTGATGAAAAAAATCCAAAAGTTATAACATATATATTATTACCAGTCATATAATTCATCTGAAAAATTCAAAAGTTATAGCTTCATCATTATGATTCATGTGACTTTCTGTCCACCTCCCCCATTTTGATGGTACTGGAGTTTATGTCCCAGACAAGATTAGCCATATAAAGTTCAGGGATGGTAGAGAAAACCGGAGCACCAACAAAAAAAACATCAAACTTTGGCTAGCTAACTGACAAACTCGCATAAGGATCTGTCCCGAGTGGGATTCATTCCAAGGCAGTGAGGGTCATTGTAATCCATGTTATGTGCTTCAATAAACTGGGCAAAATGGGTCCCCCCCCCCTGATGTTACAGTGACACAATATTGAAAACATAATGAAAATGTTGATATTCTGTATCTCATATCCATTGATAAAAAGTTGAAAAGACTGAAAATAAAATTCAAATTGATGGAAACCAATATTTTTTTTTTAATTTCAATGAGGGAAGTGGCATTATACTGTTTTATGCCCTAGTCAAAATCCACCCACTTACATCAAGGCAGTTAGTTCTGGGATGGAAGAGGTACCATGTGCTAAACAAACAAACAAATGGCCAAGGGTTTATAAACAAGGATGAGTCAAAGTTACACAAGCAGGTAATATGTGTATATATATAATCACACCTTTTCAGGCATTATTTGTTGTCACCACCCTAATATTAAAATAAACTTATTGTAAACATTGCTAACAGATTGTAAACAACCTATACAGATCATTATAATCCTTCACTTATATTGAGATAGTCAGTTCTAGCAGTTCTAAGATGGTACAGGGGAAATGTGCTAGACAGACAGGCACAGACATACAGACAATCTGACCAATCATAATCAACTTACCCCAAACAACACGAAAACTGTGAGCATGAATTTTTCCTTTAATTTGTGGTTTAGGTGGCGATGATGGTCGATCTGGGAGAGTTCTATAACAGACAACATCACTCCATTTACTCTGGCCTTCTTCATTCTTAGCTGACAACTGACAATATAAAGAATAAAATTCATTATTATAGAAACAAAGAGACCCAATAGGGTCTGTATTGCTCACCTGGTGTACATTAGCCAAAATCAAAGGAATTTTACAGAAATAAAATTTACTATCAAACCTGTCTATAAAGATCACTCAAGGGAAACAATAAAAGTGGTCTTTATAGGCAGGTGGCCCTTATATATAGAGGTTCAAATAACACGAGTAAAGAGGAATTGAGACAAAATGTTACTGGACTTTAAAAGCAGGTTATATAGAGATGGTCTTAAAGGCAGGTTCAACTGTATTTTTCTTTTTGTTAAAGAAATTGAAGGAACTGGACATTTTGTACACTGCATAATTCTTTCCATATTTCTCACAATTCAATTTAAAGAAAATTTTAAATAAACCAACAATTAAAACAGCAGCAAAATATGAACAATACTATGGTATAGGACTTTGAATATCTCTGTGTCATCATATAACATAAGATCACTGAGAGAGAGAAAATCCTTTCATGCAAAAATAACAGGAAAGATCTGACTAATCAAAAGAATTGAAACAAAGGAGAATTGAATTTTATTATAGTGTATACCAAAACTCAAAACACATCAAGAGATGTAAGCTTTCTGAATTATTCAATTGGTCCAGTTCTTTAACAATTGATTCTGTCCAATCAATAAAAAAAAAGAAATAGAATATTCTTTAATGTTTAAACTTATTATGTAAGATATACTTTAAGGAAAGAGGTTAGGAGTGGTGAGGAATAATGGCATTTTACACGCAAGTCAAGCTATTTTTATTTAAACTGAGGAAGTCAGTTTTGGGATGGTGAAAGAAACAGGAGTGCTTAGAGAAAACTACTGACCCTCAGCAAGGAAACTGACTGACAAACTCTCTCAAACTATGAATTGACATGAGTAGGATGTGAAACTAGGCAGTGAAAAATGCTATGATTCATATGCTGGTATGTTAGAACACTGTAACATTAAGCCCCCAAAGTAAAGAAATTAGGATGATTACAATAAATTGTTTTATTTTATACAGAAACATTGTCATGTTTAACATTCTTTCTATTTGTTTCATATAAAACTATGTACATGTATATCAGGGGTTCAAAATTATGTTTTGTAATGGATGGTCCAGAACCTATTGCCTTTGGTATTTGCAGGTCCCGCATAAAGTACTGAAAGTCTAATATCATCATTGAAAGGTCCATGTGCAATTACATTATGTAGAACTAGTAGTATTATCCTGATAAAAAATTACAGGTCCATCAGACTTTTCAGTTTAAATATCAAGGGTCCTAATGTAAAATCAGTAGGTCCTGGGCCTCAGAACTGGGGAATTTTGAACTCCTGGTATATACCTTCCATTCTTTTCACTTACTGTATAAAACTAATGGTACTCACCCTAAATTTATAATCTGCATTGCGACGTAAATTTTTAATTTTATATGATAGATTTGAACCATTATAAACAGAGATAAAACCATGACCCTGAAAATAAAAGCAAAAGTCATAATAACAAAATTACTTATCTAAGTCTTTGCTAAAATTTAACAATCAAAATGTAACTGAGTAAAGTCATCTGCAGTATTTTGGCAGAATGTATAGACCACTTTCCTAATAAAGTAACTTCTATTATGCAATATGACCTTGAAGTGAGTTATAATGTGTTTTTGACTTGATTTGACTTGACATTGATTTCATGTACACCAAGTTCACCTTACATAAACTATCAACAGTTTGAAAGCAATTAAACATCTACATAAACTCATTAATGAATATATTTTACAAAATTTCTGCAAATATACTGCTAGGCCTTTGTACATGTTATAATATCATTACTGCGTCAAACAATGATGCTTTTCAAAGGGGACCATTGTCAAAATGTTTCCTTCAAAGCACAACAGCATTAATAATTTTGTATTCATGTTATGTTAAATATGGTCCTAGAGGGCCTTAAAAATGGGGTCATTTGGCAAATTAGGGACCAATGGCTCCTTCTAGAATGAACACTGGAATAAGTTGCCAGTTAACAGAATATGAAGTTAAGAGAGGTGTAAGTGTACATACCGTTATTTCGTCATCCATTTGTAATAAAAATTCATCTTCATTTGTACGTTTGATCCAGGAGATTGTTAATGCATTGATATATGCTTCAGACAACATTGGTGGGTCTGGTTGTGATGGCACACTACCACTGGTACAAAAACTAACAGACTCACTGAAAGGACTGAAAATATATAAAACATGTATTATCATATTTTAAATAGTATAGCACATAAATATGTTTTCTGAGACTAGCAAAAGAATTAAACAGCATTTTAGCATAGTACTTATTTTACAAATGCTACAGAAGCACTTATTTGGATTCACTGCCAAATTAAATATGATCATAGTGCTCAGGGTGATCCACAAGATTTATGCTATTTTAAGTCCAATTTACCAAATTATAATTTGTGCTACAATTTGAACACACTAAAATTCATACATTTACAATATTTTCAAATTTGTACACCAATCTGACAAGACTTGTCAATAAAACTACACATCTAGGAATGATTTTATGGATGTCTAAAAACAAAGTCTATAAAATTTACAACTTGTGTACATTTCTTTTCAGTTATTTATCTTCCGGTAACATTTCAGATAGCTTGGTACTTTTGTATGTATTCATGTAAATCAAGAAGTCAGGTACTGTTTCTCTTTATCTATTCTTGTTCAGAGTTCGTACAGACATATGGAGTCCAAATTTAAGGGCTTTTTAGGGTCTTTTCAGGGTCTTATTTGCAAATTAAAGTCCTAATCAGAGGGATAATTTTAGCAAAAAATAAAATAGTAACGACACTTGAAATTGGAGGTGGAGGTTGGGCGTTTCGGGAGGGCCTGGTACCTTTTAAATTTATTTATTTTCATGTTTGTTCACATCCAAATACAGACACTCAACTGGCCAAATTCAAGGCTTTTTAGGGTCAGATTTGTTTTTAGGGTCTTTTTAGGGCATACCTCAAAATTTAAAGACTTTTTCAGGACTGTATGAACCCTGTTGTTGGTTGGGAAAGGTGTTTAATGTTCCAATTAAAATGTATTCAATTCACGAACAACTTGAACCAATGTGCTCAAGTGGGATTCAAACCCAAGCTAAGAAGTACTATGGTCTGTAATCCAGAATCTTTGACCATTTGACCACTAAGGCCCAAAAAAACTTACCTTTTACCAACACTATTTATTGCTGCTAATCTAAATGTATATTTTGTGGAAGCTGAAAGCTTGGAAACACGGTGTTGCCGTTGGAGACCATTATAAACCTCCACAAAACCTTCACCCTGAAATAAACAATTGGACATTAACCATAGTGACATACACTGTAAACCTGGATAATTTGGTTCCAATTATATATTGGCCCAATTGATCGTAAAATTGAATGGCTAACATAGGACTGGCCCCAAAATCTTTATCCTCAAATGTTATGGCCCATGACCTCCACCTTACGGAGCGAGAACTCTACTAAGAGATCATTTATGCGAAGTTTAATGACATTCTTAAACAGCAAAATGTCCTTGACCTTTAAAATATGTCTTTGGTTCAAGGTCATATCATACCAATGGACAATATAGCTCATTTGTCTTAAGTTTCATTAAATTCCTCTGAAGTGGCAATAAGTTACAGCCCAGACACAGACACCAATAAGCAAGAGACACACGGTGACTATATAATCATTTCCAAGAGATTAAAATCACATCTTGTAACCACTAGTGTGACTTCAAATGTCATGATATAAAGCTATTTTGCCTTCTTAAATAAAGTAAATTATTGTTTTACCTTATCATATTCCAAAGTATATGTTGATATTTTTGCACCATTTTCACATGTGGGCTGAAAAATAAAATAAATGTATATTAGATGAGACTGCCTATGGAAAAACCTCTGTAAATGCAACATAGAATATATTTATAAAAGAGGGGACCTGTTAGATTGGTTTTTGTAACAGGTGTTTCATTTGAACTCTACACAACTCATGTAAATCTATGATCAAGTTGAGCTGAGTTGAGTTATGGTGTTTTATGCCCCAGTCAAGATTCTTTCACTTATATTGAGGATGTTAGTTCAGGGATGGTGGAGAAAACCACAGTATCCAGAGAAAACCACCAACTTTCGGCAAGCAAACTGGCATTATCTTTATCACACAAGGATCTTCCCAGGGTGGGATTTGAACCTAGATGTTGAGAAGTGCTGTGGTCCATCATCTTATGATTGAAGTTCTGTCTAATCTGACAAAGAAAGCCATATGATTTATTTCCTTTTATTTTGTGATTCTTAATTTGTGATTTGCTAGGGAGTTGTCTCTAATATGATATAAACTATGCTATTAAAGGCAGGTTTTGGCTGTTTAGAGGATGGTATTAGTGATCTAACCCAGCCACTTAGCAGACCACACAAAAACACACACATATATATAAATATCTCTCCCTGTTTAACCCCAGACATACGTTCAGTTATTTTTACTTGTCAGCAGTTTCTTTGTCTACCGTCTACTGAAGACTATCATGACAATTAGCAATATGTTAACCTTTGATCCTGAAATGCATCATGCATACACCTTACGGATTTTTTAATTTGTCAGAAATCTAAATTTAATTCAGTCTACAAGGAAATATCACGACAATTAACTTAATCTTATCCTTTGTATCCCAGCATGCATCAAATCCCGACAATTAAAGATATTGTAACCTTTCTCTCCCACAATGCATCATGCATGAAATGAAAAGTCAAAGCTCAAACCCCAAAAAGTCGAGGAATCTTCTTAACGGTACACAAATTATCAAATTTTTAAATTTTTTTGGATTTTTTTTTTTAAAAACCTGAATACACATCAAAGGAAAATTCTACTGATTACTCAATAGACAGATATTTTCTGGGGGTCCAAAATCAGAAGAATTTTATCTGACAAGGGAAAATCTTATAAAAATATTTGAAACATGAAATCTGTCACAGAGACAAGATAATGAAGACATTTTTTATATACAAATGCTATCTGTATAATTTTAAATTAACCTATCAGGTTAGGACTGTTATGCTTCAAAATATTATCTCTCAGTTGCAAGGATAAACAGTTAAAGATCCTTAAAACAACATCATAAAAGCATTTTATCAGTAAAAAGGAAAATGAACTCTTAAGATAGCAGGCTGATATTAGAGCAGGGAACCTGGCTATGGCTATAAATGTACAGGTAACCAGGTACATCTTCTGAGTCAAGGATGTGTTTAGAATTTCATCTTGTAATGTAGAGATATCTAAACATTTATGTGATTATGGTGCAATATGAGGTGTATATCATAACATGATCAGACAAATGATTTATTCTGTCTGTTTATATCCTGTATCCTGTTAAAAGCTTGAAATGATCCAGATCTTGAAAAACTACTGTTTAATGACTTAATATATCATCCCTAATAAATCAAAATTAAAACAGATAATATTTCATACATGCTGACAAATCAAAAAGAAATTCCTGGTCTCAATACAGTTATTTAATGCAAAAAAATACATTTAAATATGAAAATCTGGGCCAGTGCAAAAAAATTTGTTTTAATTTAAATTTCAATGAATTTTGATTTAAAGAGGTAAAACTAATATTACTCATGCCTCAATGTGCTGAAAATCACCAAAACTACAGTAAAACATGTATATAAAGATGACTCATGGAACCCAACAACTATGGACTTTATAGACAGATGGCCTTTATACAGAAGTTTTCAGTTGAAATGACATTAAAACAGTGGTTTTAATGAACAGGTAAACTTTAAATAGAGGTGGTCACTATAGCAGGTTTTATAATGGCAGAAAAAATAGCAAAGTTGACACACACTTGACAAATGAATGGAATGTTTTATTTGAATTTATAGGGTTAATCATTTGTTGAAGTTACTGAACTTATATCAAGACACCACTAGTAAAAGCGTGAAGTGTCAGAAAATTTTTACCTTTGCAGTGCACTTAGGGCAATGTGCAGAGAGGGTTCTTTAATGTGCCCAAACCTGCCATGACGGGGCATCGGCTTTTAAGATATCTTCTGAAGGACTCTGTGTGTGACTTTCATTTCTAATTGCCCAGTGTTTGGCGAAAGAACAGACACTAAGTCTTGGTCAGACCTGGTGGTGGTTGGAACCCACATCCTTCCATATACAAAGCAAGTACTCTACCACTGAGCCAACGTAGTGGTTTTACATGCATACTGTATGAAGGGTTAGGGTAGTTATATTGTAGTTCAACGAAACAAACAGTTGGCTTCACATGAAAAGATATGCCGTTTTAATGTCTACATGTTGTACTTTTAACAAAGGAAACTTAAATTAGACAGGCTCATCTTAAGATCTAAGAAACAAATTGGTGATCTTCCAAGATACTTAGCTTTTATATGCTCCACTCAATAATATTCTATCAGTTATATAGAGACTGTCAGTTCTGATTTGGTGGAGTGGAATAATATGATGTTTTACATCCCACTCAATGGGAAAGTCCCCTGTCATGGCAGGTGTGGCAAGTTAAAGAACCCTGCTGTATAATGCCATCAGCGCAACACACAGGCAAAATTTGTGTACCTTCGCCTATCACTAGCAACATCTTGATATAAGTGAAATATTCTTGACTGGGACCTCAAACACCATTACTCAACTCAACTCAACTCTTGGAGACTGACTTTACCTTAATGAGTTTGAAGGCACTAGACTGCCAGATGAGCAACAAAGACTCTAAGCAGACTTTAACTCAGATGAGGCACAAAGGCTCTAAGCAGCTAGACTTTAACTAAATAAAAGATTATAATTTATACTTACATTCCATTTGAGTGTAATTGAAGTTTTAGCTTTAGAAGACAGTTTTGGTGGCTGGGGCTGATCTGGTTCACAACAATCTGTTGTAAATTTAACAGGCTCTGTAGAATTTCCTTTTAAATCTTCCAATGATGCACAGACCCTGCAAAATATCAAACAAAACTTGCTTCAGATATAAGCTACAAACAGGGATAAGACAATACAGTCAAACCTGTCTATAACGGTCACCCAAGGGAACCAGTAAAAGTGGCCTTTATGGACAGGTGGCCCTTACGTACAGGTTTAAAAAACATGAATAAAGAGCAATTTTACTGGTCTTTTTTAAAAGCAGGTGACGCTTATATTGAGGTGACCTTTAAGGCAAGCTTGACTGTACATTAAGACCTGATTATCATTGACATGACCATTTCGGATACCTTTTGAAATTTACTAGCCAAAAATAATAAAAATGACTGGTCCGTGGGATGTCCAACCAATCTCTGAATCAAGATTTTCTTTAAAATATGTATTCCTGCTACTTGTCATGGGAAATTAACTAGCCCAATGGTTGATTGAAGGCTGAAATTGCCACTGATTAAGAACTTAGCAATTGTGTCTCATGGCTGTTAAATTGGGACCCTTGATCAACTGGTTGTCAGAAAAGTTTTCTCTTCTGGGTCTTTTGTGGGTTGTTGTGGTTTCAATATGTGATCAAGTGTTAATCTGTGACATTTTGGCCCCATTTATTGGGGGAAGAGGATAAGAACTAAAAATTTGCTAATAGGAAGTTAAGCTATATGAAAACAGCCAACCAACTAACCCATCCAGCATTTGTCCTTGAAACTTAAAAAGACAGCAAAGTACTGATCAAGAAATGAAAAATTTGTATTGGATAAAAAACAAAAGAGCAATATTATTCATTGATTTTAAGGTAACATTATATGTAAAATGAGCGTAATAAATTCTATTTAATGGACAGAGCACGCATACACACACAGATCAATACAGAACTTTTATAATATAGTACTGTTACTAATCACTTCTCTCTCTGTCTCTCTCTCCCGACACACACCGATTGTCCTAGTCATAGACCCAATCAATATCCTATACTATATTATCCATATCTCCTCGCCATGGTAACTAAATACAGACATTCTAAATAATATTAATATAAACAAACAAGTGATTTTATAAAAACCAATTAAGTGTCTGGCATCGTGTTTAATCACTGGGACCATGTTTTAGTCTATAGACAATATAATCATATTGTGATTTTAGGGTCTACAGCCTCGGTTACAAATCTATGGTGGAATTACGAAATTGCATTTTGCGTCACAGATTCTGGGATTTGGTCCTTGTTTTACAAGTCTTTGTTTTAATTTATGGCCCAATAATAAATTTGTGTTGGCTCTTGTAAATTAAGTAAATCTATAGACAATATAATCATATTGTGAATTTAGGGTCTACAGCCTCAGTTACAAATCTATCGTGGAATTACGAAATCGCATTATGTGTCTACACCGGACTCCGGGACTCGTGTCCTTGTTTTACAACTCCTTGTTTTAATTTATTGTCCAATAATATATTTGTCTGTTTTTTGTGTCTGTGACCTCTTGTAAATTCAGTATGTCCTTTAAGTCTATGGTCTGTCTGTCGCAATAAGACATTGTGTCTCTATCGTGTATTATAAGTGCTATTATCGATCGGCGTATATTGATCGCTAGATAATCGCTTTATTATGTAACGCACGACTATACACAGGCTGACCAGTTCACTTTGTAGATATATAATACCAGGCTTCCACAAATTTAGATATAAGAAGCTAAATTTCCTAATTTTAAGAAAATATAGGCTTTTTTCTGGTATGTTTTCACAATTTTGATCAAATAGGTTACTTTTTGAAGGAATTTCTTAGAAATTAGAAGCTAATGGCGATTTTTGGATACTAGGAATGGAAACAATATCATATATACAAGAAAAACATTTTTCAGGCACTAAAATAAATGAATGCTAACTGACAAGTTTAACAGATGCAGATGCCCTTCATCATATCAAAATGCAACACAAATTAGAGTTATTATTATTTTTTCTTTAAACCAATTTTATGTGAAATATGGTTCTATATTATTTCAAATATATTGTCAAATATCAACTATCATTAATAACTATAGTTGACAGCTGACTGAAATCACCTGAATATCCCAATCACAATTATTTCACTTGTAAGATGCTTAATTGCTTAACAAACAAACAATAGGTCATAACCCTATAATTGAACACAATTGAATTATTATAGCTTCATTAGAGTGAGGTGGAATAGAAATGGAGGAGTCAAGTAATGGCAGCTTACACCCCAATAAGAGGGTTTTTTTTAACTCATTTTGAGATGAACTGCGTTTCTGAGATGGAGTGGAAAACCAGAGTGTCCAATGACTTTTAGCAACTAATTTGACAATTTTTTTTTCACATTTGGATCTGCCTGAAAAGACAGTGAGAAGAGTTGTGACTGTACACTTTTGACCACTTGGCCACCGAGGTCTGGGTTCTAGTCCATCTTAAAGCTGTGACAAAACCTTTAACGAGATTAGAAACCTGGGAAACCAGATCTTAGGCAAATAAATTGACATTTTTCACATTGGAATCTGGCTGAAAAGACAGGGAGAAGAGCTGTGAATGTATGCTTTAGACAATTTGACCATCGAGGATTGGTTTCTAGTCCATCAAAAAGTTTTAACAAAAACGTTAACGCTGACAATTAAAGGTTCTGTAAGCCTGTCCTGTTACTGGTGTTAATTTGTGATTTCTGGTTACAAGAACAATAGGCATAATTAGTAATTACATTGATTGACATTGCTAAACAACCAATCAATATTGATAACAATGGCAAACTCTGTTCATTGGTGTCTAGATTTATCATTGTGAGAAACACCTCTATACCCATTTGGAAAATTCAAAAATGTCAAGCAGGAACCTGAGTGCTTGTGTGATCTAAAGCACCAGCACTGTGCCTCTCAATTCCTAGGTTCAAATCCCACTAGGAACAGCCCCTAGGGTGAAATATAAAGTTTGTCAGTTTGCTTGTTGAAGGTTGGTGGCTTTCTATGGGCACTACAGCTTACTCCACCATACCAGAATTGACAACCACAATACATGGAAAAGAATCTTGACTGTGGCATTAAAAACATGTTACTCCACTCTAATTATGACAGGTTAGCTAAAATTCAAAGCTAAAATTCAAAACATTATCTACTGTACATGGCCATGATCAATTTAAAAGGACATACAGTCCAACCTGTCTTTAAGGCCACCTGCTTATAAAGGCCAGTAGAATTATATCCCAATTGTTATTTATTCATATTATTTGAACCTGTACATAAAAGCCACCTGCCCATAAAGGCAAATTTAACTAGTCCTCTTGGGTGACCTTTATAGACAGGTTTGACTGTATTTAATGATTATGCAATGATCTAGCCATACCCAGACAATTAGCTTCCGGCAGCAATGGCTGCAATGTCCATAAACATGGTATGGCATCCATAGTGCGTTAATCTACTTTCATTCAAGTTACATATCTCATTGATACCAGAACAAATACTTATTGTCATTCTGGACATGTTATCTACTGATTGTAATATCTGAAGCTTGTTATAATCAGATGTCTACGAGAGGTATACACGACCATCACAGACAACAGAAAGACGATTAAGATCTTAGAATTAATTCTAACAACCTGTGATAGGATGTATTATTAAAACATACAACTGATTTAGTTGGTACCTTATTCTTTTAAATCACATAGGTGATGTGTTTAGCTACATGTGACAAGATAACTTTTATTTATAATCCAACATGCTCAAAGATTGATCTAAACACAAAGTTCATGTGTGTAGTTTAGTGTAAGTGCTTTTGATCTGCTTTGAATCAGACTTATAGTGACGTCTAAAGTGCTTGTTCAGGTGTCTGCAATGTCTCATATAAACGTATCAGCCCATGCCAAGCCTACAAGAAGAAGCCCGCAATGAGGAAAAAATCCTTTCTTTGGGTCAACCCAACTGCAGTGAGACACCTTCAGAAGCTACAGTCTTAATTGTTTTGCCACCTCGCCTTAGTTCAAAATTCCCCAGGTCTGATGCCCCAGACCTATTGATTTTGAATTGGGACCCTTGATATTTAAACTTTTATAAAGTCAGATAGACCTGCCATTTTTATCAGGATAATACTACTAGTTCTACATAATGTAATTTCACATGGACATTTCAATGACAATACATGTATTGGACTTTCAGAGCTTTGTGCGAGACCTGCCAAAAATAAAGGCAAAAGGTACTGACCTTCCATTATAAAATGTGATTTAGAACCCTCGACTTAGTTGCCTTTAAAACATACAAAATGTGGGGTAAAGAAAATAGGTTAAAACACAATGGGGATTAAAAATTTCACTAAATTCCACCTAAAACAAAAATAATTTCCTGTTGCTCCTAAATGGACCAATCAAATTTTAATGCCAACTGTCAATTACCAGGGAAATGTAAAAGTTACTAATTGTTATGGTATGTGAGGTGGCAAATTTATCAAGGGGCATTACAACAAGGTTTACATTAAAGTCAATGTAAAATATTTACCTTAAATGATAATCTGTAGCAGCTTTCAGATCTTTTAATGTAATCTCTGTGGCATCACCACTGAAACAGAAATCAAATACAATTTAGCATATAGGGATTCAAACATAATACATCCATAAGTATCAATTCTGCATTTCTTCTTTTACTAATGCAAGTTTTCAAAACCTGACAGAGCTAAGACCTAAAATAAAAGGTCTGCAAGTTATCTTGCATTTTCATAGATTTATGAGTATTTAACTCTTTAATCCTTAACTGGTTGGCTTCCCATCCCATTAATGGACCAAGTGGGAACCAAATGGGCCATGGTTGACTTGTTCATACCGAAAATCAGCAGGATGACTTGATACTAGTAATGAAATGACTGATCTGTCATATCTATCTGCAACATTGTGGGAATTTACTGGTTGGCTTGATACCAGTATAATGGACCAACTGGGCTGTCATGGTTGGCTTGATACCAGTAAGGGGATGGGTGATCTGTCATATCTATCTGCATCATAGTGGGAATTTACTGGTTGGCTTGATACCAGTATAATGGACCAACTGGTCTGTCATGGTTGGCTTGATACCAGTAAGGGGATGGGTGATCTGTCATATCTATCTGCATCATTGTGGGAATTTACTGGTTGGCTTGATACCAGTATAATGGACCAACTGGTCTGTCATGGTTGGCTTGATACCAATAATGGAATGACTGATCTGTCATATCTATCTGCAACATTGTGGACATTTACTGGTTGGCTTGATACCAGTATAATGGACCAACTGGTCTGTCATGGTTGGCTTGATACCAGTAAGGGGATGGGTGATCTGTCATATCTATCTGCATCATTGTGGGAATTTACTGGTTGGCTTGATACCAGTATAATGGACCGACTGGTCTGTCATGGTTGGCTTGATACCAGTAAGGGGATGGGTGATCTGTCATATCTATCTGCATCATTGTGGGAATTTACTGGTTGGCTTGATACCAGTATAATGGACCAACTGGTCTGTCATGGTTGGCTTGATACCAATAATGGAATGACTGATCTGTCATATCTATCTGCAACATTGTGGACATTTACTGGTTGGCTCTGTAACACACCTGCCATATCATTGGGCATGGATTTTGCAGTTTCCTTGAAGAGGCATTTGGGCATATCAATATAAGTATAAAGAACTCATTCAGAACTCTTACCTGTAGACTAGTTTATATTTGCCATCCTTTCCTTTATCAGATAACAGCAGTTCATACCGAAAATCAGCAGGATCTATTTCAAATTCATTTTGATCATATTCTGGTGGTGCCAGTCGTATCAAGGCACTTCTAGATTCTACTTCTGTAACCTGTAAACAAAGGGAGATAACTTATTACATAACATAGAAACAATGCCAGTCGTATCAAAGCACCTCTAGATTGTTTAAGCCTGACTGGGAACATTAATATTACGAAGTTGTAATAGAAGTATAAGGGCCCAGTTCACTGTAATAGTAGTAATGAGCTAAATGAGATAACAAATTAGGGTCCAGACTGATTTTTAGGAGCCATGGTCTACTGGTCCCCTGCTAATATTAATCCCATGTCTCAGTAATTTCCTTACCTCTGGTTCTGGCATGTTTGAGAGCTGTTGTTGTAAGATCTTTCTTTCCTCTTCTAATTCTTGACCTTGACCTGTATCCAAGGTCGGTGCTACAGTAGTTACACTGTTTGAATGCTGTACATCTCCGTTCATACCTAAAGAACAAAAATATGAAAATAAATCTTATTACTTCTTACATAAATCCTACTATGAATATCTACACATATACTCTGTCTATATCAGGTAAGGATTTTCCAAAACATTTGCATATTACCTATATTAATTATAAAGTACAATACAGACCTGTCAAAAGTTTATCACAGAAAAAACGAAAAGGAGTCAAAGTTCGGCTACAGAGTGGTCAAGATATAAAATGCTAGCTTCCAACAGATCTATAAAGTAGCTGTAGAAAAGCTATTGAGATATTGGGAAAGAGGGGATGAGATTATGAGCTGTCGAGTTGGCGCTAATTCTCTAGTTTAATGTTAAACTTTCGACACGTCTGTACTATCGGTAATGCAGATTGTATATTTCCTGTCCTTTAGGAAGAAGGAAACATACTTTTACTGTCTAAGAGTCATGTTAACTGAATATTTACAAATGTTTAGTGAATGAACTATAATAGGCCTTTAGGGTAAAAGGAATGATGTTATAACATTACTTTATAAACATGAAAGTCTACTACATTCAAGGTTTATTTAACAATGTTAATATAAACTACAGTAAAACCTCGTTATAATGCCCCTCGATAGCTTTGCCATCTCACTTCTTGCCATACTATTTTGAAGTCCCAAAATCCATTTAGTTTATGTTTTTCTTTATCCGCCTCCCCCGATTTATCGCCAAACCCCTTTATAATGCCAAAATTTGACTGAACAAATGGTGGAGATGAATCGAGGTTTTACTGTATATGGACATTAGAAAAAGTTCTCTCTAAACTTTTTTTTACAAAAGGAGCCTTGATGGACAAGTAGTATAAAGTATGTCCAGTTGGCCAGATCCTAATGCGAGATCTTGGTAGATCTTAATTTGTCAGATCAATGCCAAAGGTCTGTGGATTTTCTCAGCATACCAGTTTCTTCTGCAATCCCAAAACTGACCACCATCACATAAATGAAAGAGTGTTGACTATTACTTAACTCTTTATATCTTACATTTGTTAAGAGTGCTTACCAATTAAATCTTATTTTTTGCCTTTGTTAATGCGAGCTAGATTTGCCATGTTGTGCCACATGTGTATTTTTTTCAAAGCTAATGACCTAAACACCAGTAGTTCATGTTTAAAGTTAGTTTAAACACTGACACATGGGTATTTTGTCACATGTGTAAATTTTAAATGACCTTAACACCTTTACTAAATGTTTTAAGGCAATTAGGACATTTCTTAGGTGAGCTAGACAAAACTATATTTAATTTTAAATGACCTTAACACCTACAGTTTATGTTTTAAGGCAGTTAGGGCATTTGCTCAGGTGAGCTAGAAATTACTTTATTTTGGCACATGTGTAAATCTTATCAGGGCTAATAACCTTAACACCAGTAGTTCATGTTTTAAGGCAGTTAGGGCATTTGCTCAGGTGAACTAGACATTACTTTATTTTGGCACATGTGTAAATCTTATCAGGGCTAATAACCTTAACACCAGTAGTTCATGTTTTAAGGTAACTTCAGACAGTAGATGAATTGTTTTATGTAGTAAGGTACTAGAATTATCATATTCATGTGTTGATTAAAACAACCACACCTGACTATTAACATTAAACAAGCAGAAATTCTACATCTATTCTCAGATCACTGTAAAGTAAGACTATAAATGACCCAGTTATTGACCTTGGATCTTTACCAAGAAAGGTTAAAAAAATATCTGAATTTGGCTTCTAAATTTAATTATCGTAAGATTTGAAACAAGATTACAAATTTCCTTTGTCTTTTATCATCAAAATTTATAGATGACTAAAGAATCATCACTATCACCATCATCATTGCCATTATATCAGCAGGCCCCAGTGGCAAAGTTGTCTAAAGCGTGTGCATACAGATCACCATAACTCTCACTGCCTAGATTGGAATCCCACTCAGGACAGATTCTAGTATGGGAAAAGTTTGTCAGATAACTCGCCAAAAGTCAGTGGTCTACTCTGGGAACTCCAATTTCCTCCACCATTCCGCAACTGACCACCTTGATATACTAGTAAGTGAAAAAATCTTGACTGGGTTGTAAAACTTGAACACTCAACTCCACTCATCCCATCATCATTATTCATCTCTTCTAAAGGATCATCATGATTCTAGACTGTGCTTGAATATTTCTTATTCAAATGTTACCCAATGTATTTGTCCCAAACTTGAACCACACACAAAATTTATTCTCCAAAAAAACATTTAAGTTTTTACACTGCAACATTTATTAACGCAGATATTAGTTATTACAGTTCATTTATAGACCCTGCTATGTATGAAGAACCTGTTATTTTCCAAAACAGGGCACCTTGCTGCACACACATTTTTAAATCAGACCACACAGCGGGATATATAATCAGGTCATATTTAAAATAACTTCTACTTTCTTCTGTGCAGCAGACCTACAGCATTGTTTTATCAAACAGGCACACATGCTAATTATCTAATAATTAGACCAAATTACTCACAAACAGAACAAACAGTTTCAAGGTCATAAGATCCAATATTTTCAGTTTTTTTCCAAAATTTTATATTTTATCTTAATCATAAGAGAAAATTTTTCTCTTGTTGAGATTAAACTGAAGCATGCAAAAATTTGTTCAAACTCCAGGAATGATCAGCAGCAGAGAGAAAAGTATAGAAATAGCAGCATGTTTATTTTCCAGCTTGGGCTAGGGGTGCCTAGTTTATTACTATGAAAAACATTTACTTCATGGTGATGGTCTAGAGCACTGGAAACAGTTATATACTACAGGTACCTTCACTCCTGTTTCTTGTTATGTATATATAAGAAACTGGAGTGCCTGGGAAAAAATTCCGAACTTCGGCAGGGGAACGGACAAAATCTGTCACACTAGGATCTGCCGTAGTAGGATTTAAACCTAGGCAGTGAGAGGTGCTGTTATCTCAGGGGTTCAAAATTATGTTTTGTAATGGAAGGTCCAGGACTTTTACCTTTATTTGTGGCAGGTCCCACATAAAGTTTGTAAGTCCAATATCAACATTGAAAAGTCCATGTGCAATTATGTTATCACATTGAAAAAGTAGTATTATTCTGGTAAAAATGGCAAGTCCATCAGACTTTTACAATTTAAATATCAAGGGTCCCAGGTAAAATCAATAGGTCCCGGACCTCGGACCCAGGGAATTTTGAACCCCTGTATCTGTGTGTGCTTTAGACCACTCAGCCACCGAGGCCTCAAATAACGGAAAGAGTTGAGTTGAATAATGGTGTTTAACATCCCAGTCAAGAATATTTCACTTCTATCAGCCACCGAGGCCTCAAATAACGGAAAGAGTTGAGTTGAATAATGGTGTTTAACATCCCAGTCAAGAATATTTCACTTCTAACGAGATGATAGGCGAAGTTGCAGAAATTACAGGAAGAGCTTAACAAAATGGCCCTTATAGACAGATGACAGGTTGTATCAGCCTGGCATGAGCCAGCTAATATTTTTATGCTGATGAATAGATATAAAGAAGAATCTTCAATGTCTTTAAAGTCAACATGTTAAAATTGTTTTGCCACAAAAAAACATTTCTACTGTAATATCAAATTCTATATGTTAAAGGCATAGTAAAAAATCTGATCCCCTTTATGGCCTCTGTATCAAAAAACACAATAGTTAATCTGATCCCCTTTATGGCCTCTGTATCAAAGAACACAATACAATGTTAATTATTCAAAAAAAAAAAAAAAAAAAAAAAAAAAATCATAAACCAACTTGTTACAAAATATCTATAGTTATAGTCTAGACTGTATTGATTAAAGTTACAGATTTCGTAATTTTCCGCTTTTTTTCTCTCGTTCTCTCTCTCTCTTCCTCGTAATATTTTTTTAGGCTAGTAAACAGGCAGTTAAAATTCTTGTGGATGAAAACAAGGAAATATGTGCACTCCTCAAAATATGCAATACAGCGCAATTATCTTAGATCTAAGGGGAGACATTAAAAGTTACTATGGCTGCGGCGGCCACAGAATCATACTGTACCTATTGACCGTTCTGTATATATAATGACCATGTTTACATCTTCTGTAGTACGAGGAGGCTCATCTCCATATAATATCTCTATAACTCTGTATTGAACACCCAATTTGCCTGGTAAATTGGTTGGACATTGTTCATCAAAACTATCTGCTTCTTAAAATTTTAATATTCTTCAAAACATATATTAAGCAATGCTTAAACGTGAATATACAATTTGCTGGTAAATTGAAATTGGTTGGACATTGTTCATTAAAATTACCTGCTTCTTAAAATTTTAATATTCTTCAAAACATAAGCAATGCTTTATCGTTCAAAGTATAGCCTTAGGTGGATGTGGTAAAATAAATTTTGGTCCTTTTATTTTTGTCATTTCAACATCTTAAAAATATTATGATTACCACAATTTTGTTCTGAGCACTACAGATAAGAAGTTATATTCCAAAACAGCCACCTAATGCTGCAAAATTTAAACAGGTTTAAGTATAATTGGAAAGGAATTTTTACATTCTGGTCCTGCATATTTTACAGTACAAGTTCCTTTTGTGCCCCCACCTATTAAATTCTATGTAAAATTTTTGAAAAATTATTTTTCACAGAAATGTTCAAAATTGCTTGATTCTGTCATTTTTAGTTGAAATTTAAAATTTTAGTGAAGGGTACAAATGGAACTCTTTCTTATTGCACTTACCTGTATATCAGTTCTGTAATGGTTGAGGATAGTGATGTGTGTACCTGGAGAAAACTTGACTTGTTCAAGCCAACTGACACTTACATTAGGATTTTCTCTCCAAACATGATCAAATTATTAATATTTTACAATCTTAAAACCTTTTATTGGAAACTGAAAACTGTTATGTATATTAAATATCTTTCTATCCCTAGGCCTAGATAGATTCTAACATTGCTCAAATATAGTAAGCATATTGTATATTTCTGTTTGTGCTTTATTGCTGGCCTTTTCTCTCTCTCTGTTGGAAGAATTTTGGTATCAGTTTATAATTGATGACAGAGTATTTTGAACCTTTTTCTTTTATGATTTTGTTTTTGTGACCATGAAATTGAGATGGAAATAAATGAGGATAGCATGATGCTGAATAAAGATAAATACAAGAGGATCTGAAATATGCTGTGACTAGCAGTTGCTCTCTCTCTCTCTCTCTCAACAAATATTCAAATTGCTATCATCACATGAACCCACTACCCAATCAGTACCTATCATTGATCCGTCTAAGAACTTTTGACAGAATTCAAATTTCTTCAATATGTCTATGATTTGTATTTCATAAGTAGGATAGTAAGACAACATGTAAATAAGCTCTCTCATTCTCTCTCTCTGTATATGTGTAAAAATTATTCAAATTGCTATCATCAAATGAAACCACTACCCAATGATTTCCTATTACATGTATTTAGCATTCTAAGAACATATGACTGAATTCAAATTTCGTCTATGATTTTGTATTTTATAAGTAAATCGTAACACAGACAACATGTAAATAAGTTCTCTCTCTCTCTCTCTCTCTCTCTCTCTCTCTCTCTCTCTCTTTTTCTCTGTGATGTGTGTGTGCATGTGTATTTTTTAATTCAAATTGCTACCCAATCAACTCCTATTATTTAGCATTCTAAGAACTTTTGATTGAATTAAAATTTCTTCAATTTGTATTTGATTTTGTATTTTGTAGGTAACTCAGAACAAAATGATATAAAAAAACATGTAAATAAGTTATGCGTTTTGTACCTCAGGTGTCTCTTATGTTTACACAATACAAATTGTATCATTTATCAAATGTGCTCTGATTAGTTCAGTGTATAATGTCGTCATGTTAACACGATATCAAAGTGTATTATATATCAAAAATCCACTTCAATTAATCCTAATGATTCTTCCGTACATGACAGATACATCTTGATTTTTTTTCTTGTAATTTTAGTAGCAATCAAGGTATGTTATACAGATTTATATTCAATTAATTGGCTTTAGAATACATGTCAGGTATATTTTACCTAAAGTTAAGACGTGACATATTTCAGGTAAAGTTGCAGGAATCTATACCTGTTATTACATCACTAAACATTCTGGATATAGTTGCTGGCTTTCTAAATAAGGTCAAGTCAAGATTATGTTATGTACAACTTTCAAAATAACTCATTGTGCAACACCTAGGGTATGCACAACATTCTGGAGTCTCCAGTAACCTCATTATAGGCCTTCAATAAGTAATACCGGTACATTAAAAATGTGATATTTTTTAAGGTGTGTGCACATGTCCATGTACTGTCTATTTCAGTAATCAGATTCTACTTTTACTGTCAGTTTCTATGCTGAAAGTAATTTTTCCTCTGAATATTCAGGTTCATTCAACATTCCAGATGGTAACAACTCTGTGCAACCACAGACAACCACTGACCATAAACAAGTGTTAAAACATTTGAACACTAGGATGGTGATTTAACTTGTAGTACCAAGAGAAAACTACTGACTGTCAGCAAGCAAACTGTCAAATCCCACTCTAGGATCTTCCCAAGTAGGATTCTATATACAGTAAGGTCCTGTCGAAAGTTTTACAGTGAGCCAACAAAAAGAGTCGAAGCTCTGCTGCCAAGATATCGATAGCTAATGGCTGAAAAGCTGTCGAGAGATAGACAGTAGCTGTCCTGTGGAAAAACTGTCAAGATATCTCTAACGATGTGACGAGATGAGCTGACGATTTGACACATTTACGTTTGCTTAGTGTTAAATTTTCGACAGGTCTGTACTTTTGGTGAGTTGAGTTCAGTAATGGTGTTTAACGTCCCAGTCAAGAATATTTCACTTATATCGAGACGGTGCCAGTTATAGGCGAAGGTGCAGAAATTTTGCCAGTGCTTGTGCTGATGGCATTATACAACAGGGTTCTTTATCGTGCCAAGCCTACCGTGACACAGGACCTCGTTTATTTTAAGTTCCCATCTGAAAGAACAGCCACTACCCACTTTAAAGTCTTGGGTCAGACCCGGTCTGGGCTCGAACCCACGACCTCCCACTTACGGAGCGAGCACTCTACCAACTGAGCTACTGCAGTGGTCTCTGTACTGTTGGTGTGGAATCTATACATGCTAAAAGCATACAATTTACACCACCTGGTCACCCAGGCTCCCTTAAAATGAACTAATCTTGACCTGGCAATTAAACACTATTCAGCCAGCAAACTGTCACCATAGTTTAGAAATTTCAGACCAGTTAGTGCATTTTAAATCATCTGTCTATTTATTTATATAGATTTTGGTTTTAAATTATTCAAATTGGAAACCCACTAATCCATAAATAAATTGAACTTTTATTTATTATTTATATTAACATTAATATATATGACAGTTTTACAAGGAATTAACAGATTAAAGTAAATAAAAGATAGAATGGGGTTTGTTTCAATGAAAACTGATAATGTTAATCATTGAAAATTTTTGTATGAAAATATTTGGTCCGATTCTTATGTTCCTTGGACATCCTTACTTTGTATGGATCACCTTTCAGACTATTGATTATCGGTTATTAAGGTCATTGTAATAAGTAAAGCCAGAGTTTGAGTTTTATATGAAATGAAAGCAAACTGATAAACATGACATCGTGTAAATATAGTACCAAATGATTGGATCGTTATAGGAAACTGATGATTTAATGATTCAACTTCAAACATGATGTAGTGTTCTCTCCCTCTCTGTCTTGTGTATGTAGCCATGTACATAGGGACTGTTTTTAATGTTTATTTTTACCTGGCAGAATATCATATTTTAGTACGTTGAAATTGGACCCCCAGGGACTGCTTCCAGGTTCATCATACTGGTTTTTCCAGGGTAAAAACCCTAAAAAATTGCCAATTTTCTATTATACCATGTAATATCTGGACCAATACCAGTCAGCGGATTTAGTATTCTATGTCTTATGGGGTAAAATCACTCCCATACAATCCTGACAAAATCACTTGCGATACAGGGCGACAGTCTATATCTATAGTATAAAGTTAAAGTTAAAGTCTGTCCCGAGCCATTAGGCCCATCAGGCCGGAGCTTATCCCGGTTTCCGTGGTGTTAAGCGACTGAGAGTACAAGACTCTCCCCTGAATGGGACGCCGGTCCATCGCAGGGTTAACCCCCAGCATATTGCTGGTACTCATTTATTTTTCAGCTGAGTGAACTGGAACAACGTGAAATTAAGTGTCTTGCTCAAGGACACAACACATCGCCCGGTCCAGGGATCGAACCCACGACCTTCGAATCATGAGTCTAACGCCTTAACCACTAGGCCACGTGCTTCCATATCTATAGTATACCCAGTATATATTTTCTCATCAAACTGAACAAGCACCAGAGTTGGATGGGTGGGGCTACACCTTACAGGGTAATACTACCCCTATACCACCTTGATAAGTTAAACCTCCTGATAGTCTATGTTTTACATTACACCCTGTCTATATTTTCTCTTCAAACTGGATGAGTGCCAGTTATTTGGGTGGGGCTACATCTTACAGGTTTTTAACTATGTGATCTGTAGAGATCTTCTTCAATCACCGATAAATAAACTACAAAAGGTGTAAATGGTTGCCTGACCTTTACTTCATTTGACTAAAGACAAACAGAACTGATAATCAGACAATATCCATCCATGACTGGCCAGTCATCCCCGTCAGCTGTCTGGCTAGCCTCAGCTGTCTGACCGGCCTTGGCGTTCCTGATAGATATTGTATCTATAAAATGTTTGATCATTTCTTATAATTTATATATTTGGTGTAGGCTAGAATTGATATGATATCAACAGATTAGACGGTATGTCCTTATTTAATGTGATCTGGACGGTATATATAGAAACAGCTGATAGGTATTGTTAAAGACTGTTGGTTCAAGCGACAAATCCGATTCTTAGTTATAGATGTAAAATGTAAAAGAATTGAATGTACACACAAGTTTCTTTGGTAAATGAATAGATCATGGTTTGGACCTTAAGTGCAAACCCACTAGCAGCCAATGTTGCAGATAATTATTACAAGCTCTTCAGTCTCGCCTACCAGTATAACAGCTCTGCTGGTTCAAGTGCTCACTCATAAAGTGGAATACGTCAGTAAAATGGGTTGTTTATAGATGAGTCTAGAAACTGGGTAGTAACTAATCTTTTGCCCACTCAAGATCAATTCACTAAGGTTTTATGTCCAAGTCAAGCATATTTCACTTATGTCAAAACATCACCAACTACAGAGTGGGTTCTTAAGCATCCACAGTCACTACCTTTCCCCCCCCCCAAGTCTTGGTCACAATTTTGAAGCAACATAAGAGCACTCTAAATCTACAACTAAGCTATCATGGTGCCTAAGAATATCTTTCTAAAATTCATCTTACTAGACAATTAATGGTGGCTAACATCACATGAGGTTTTTTGCATAGACAAAATTTTGTAAGTACACAGAAGTTTTCCTTCCATACGTAAGCGTCACATGTACGGGGTGATTTGCACTTCCTTAAACTAGACATAAGTCAAAATTAAAACAATACAACTTACACATCATTGGACCCTTTTTTAAGTCACTTCTTAAAAAGAGAGATTAAGTATAAAGTAAGAGTTCTTGTCACATGTATACATACATAAGAGTCATGTTGTGTTAATTGGGTACAAATTATTTTGTGATAAGATCAAGTTAAGTTTTATACAGTGTTTTGAGTTAGTGACAAATGTTTTGATCCAACATATTTAAAGTATTAGCACAATGGCTAACAGTGTCTAACTTTTAAAATGCAGACTATTGTCAATTGAAAGTGGTAAAACTTTGAAATGTCATCACTTTTTAACAAGATATTTAATGCCTAAAACAAACAGTTGAAAGATTCAACCAACTGAATTCACTGGTGTAGCATGTGATACCCCATGTAATACATCATATGAACGATACCCCATGAGATACATCATGTGATGACCCATGTGATATATCATATGAACAATATGGGACACATCATGTGATGTCCCATGTGATATCTGCTTATGCTTGAGGGGAAGAAGGTACAGATAATTTCCCAGATTTAGATGCCAATTTTATGAGAAAATGGTAAAACCATATCATGTAATATATGGGCAAACCCTTGTCGGTAACTGATGTGCTGAAGTTCATTAAGTTAACAGGCTTAATTTCAAATTCATGACTTTATTATAATTAAAAGTGATAGTATAAAATCTGTGAATCATTATACATATCTATTACATAATATGTATATTATTAAACTACAGATATTCCATGTATATATACATACATAAAATATCCTGCATCCATGTCAGACACTTAAAATGTACACCCACACACATCACATCAAATCTTAAGTAGAACTTTCTGTCAATTATCACTCATAAAAATCAACTTTTTTCATCACGAAGGATAAAATAAAAATCAGCAAAAATGGCATATACTGGTGTTAAATGTCTGCAATGAGAACTGTCTTTAATTATCAACTTGGAACATTTCATTTTTTATTTCATTTATTTTTCATTTGGGTAAATAACTAAAATTCAAAACACATCTAATGATCAGATTTATTTTAGAAGGATAAAATGCAGATGTTAAGACCAGACTGAACCCGGATATTTTCCATGCTGTTTTTTTTTTCTACAAGGCTAAGGTATTTTCAAGCTGAATTCAATCAGGGAGAAGGTAGGGGATGTAAACAATAACATATAAACACAGAACACCTGCAGCATACTATAAATGCTTGATCAGGATTAACTGCATTACTCCATATGTAATTAAATACTGAACCAATTGAGTTTTACTGTACGAAAGCCTATTAAGCTCATAAATAAAAAAAATTAAAAGGCGTAATAACGCGAAATAAAGGCGTTATAATGCGAAAAAGGCGTTATAACGCCTTTAGAAAGGCGTAATAACGCGAATTGAAAGGCGTTATAACGCGAAATAAAGGCGTTATAATGCGAAATAAAGGCGTAATAACGCGAATCGAGATGCGTTATAACGCGAAATAAAGGCGTAATAACGCGAATTGAAAGGCGTTATAACGCAAAATAAAGGCGTTATAACGCCTTTAGAAAGGCGTAATAACGCGAATTGAAAGGCGTTATAACGCGAAGTAAAGATGCCTTCCATAATGATGTGGAGGTCCTGGGGTTTAATCTCTACCCCCACCCCCGCCCCCACACTTTACATACATATTAAAAGTGTGTGTGTGTGTGTGTGTGTGTGTGTGTGTGTGTGTGTGTGTGTCCTGCACAACTATATGTAATGTAATAAGCTGTTTTATATGTATTTATTCTATGAAAATTAAAAAAAACTGCACATCATCTGATCCTGCGCTGAAATGAACATACTATTTCCGTAAAACAGAAAGAAAGGTTTCTTTTCAATGTTAAAGTGTTGTTTTTTCATAAAGAGTATCATTTTATATATGGGGATGGACATCTTTTAAGTAATCTGAAATATAAACATTGATAAACATTGGCAATGTACACATGGCTATTTATTAAAAAGTTCCTGTCCAATTGTCAATCGCTAACTTTTAACAATGATTAAATGACACCTGTGACATCTTAGTATGAATAGATCTACAGTTGCCTTAAGCTTTTCAAACTAAAACCAATCTGTTTGTGGTGAGGGTTGTCACTCAAGTGACTGCTCTATATATAGACAAAAAGGCGTTATTACGCCTTTCTAAAGGCGTTATAATGCCTTTCGATTCGCGTTATTACGCCTTTCTAAAGGCGTTATAACGCCTTTATTTCGCGTTATAACGCCTTTCAATTCGCGTTATTACGCCTTTATTTCGCGTTATAACGCCTTTCAATTCGCGTTATTACGCCTTTCTAAAGGCGTTATAACGCCTTTTTCGCATTATAACGCCTTTATTTCGTGTTATTACGCCTTTTAATTTTTTTTATTCATGAGCTTAATAGGCTTTCGTATTACTGGTATACCATGTGATACATCACATGATTGATAACCCATGTGATAAACATGTGATACATCATGTGACACCTACTAATACTTGGGAGGAAGAACCTATTGTAACCTATTCTGTAATAGGTTACTCATGACTAAATGAAACAGAAATTATCGAAGTCTGAAACAATTCACTTATATTGATACATCACCTGCTATAGGTAAAGTGGCAGAAATTTAAGTTTTACTTTCGCAGTGCACTTTGTGCAATGTACATAGACAGTTCTTTAGCATGCTATGCCTACCATGACACTGGGCATTAGTTTTAGGGTTTGTTCTGAAAGATCTTGTGACTTGCATTTCTAAATGCTGAGTGCTTAGGAAAAGAACATCCACTACATATTTTCAAGTATTGGTCAGATCCAGCTTGGGTTCAAACCAAACCTCCTACATACATAGCGAACACTCTACCAAATGAGTTACTACAGTGGTCCATATCCAATGAAAATAATTGTTTGGTACAAATTTTATGGGTTTTCATGTGGCATGCTAATAAACCCATTATATACCTTTCAAAAACTAGCTACTGGTACTAGAAAATTTCTCAAAAGCTAAATATGCATACCAGATAAAACTCCGAGCTGAAAAAACAAGACAACCTCTGAACTCTCTCTCTCTAACTCTCCCTCTCTCTGTCTCTGTCACCACTACCAATCTGTACAGTGGATAATAGCTGCGGTCACTTACCCCGTTTGCCATTCAACCGTCTTGGTGGTACTTTTTGAGGATAATGTCCATCTTCTGTTCTTTTATTATACTTCCCTCGTAACCTTTCTCTCTGTCTACTTGTCCGTCCATCCATCGAGTTGGGCTGACTTGGTCCTAGGATTATAAATATGAAAAAATTTAATAAACGATATTTAAACATAAGGCACTATGAAAATATTTGACGGAACTGACTTGTGTTTTGTTAAAATTAAAGTTGAGTAATGGTGTTTTATGCCAAAGTAAGATTCTTTCACTTATATCGAGGCGGTCAGTTCATGGATGGTGGAGAAAACCAGAGTGCCTGGAGAAAACCACTGACCTTCAGCAAGCGAACTGACAAACTTTCTCACACTAGGATCTGTCCTTAGTGGAAGTCCAAAGGTGCTATGATCCTGAAGTGTCATTTAGACCATTCAGCTACTTAAAGGCCCTTAATGTTACAAATGGAGGACAGGAAATGTACAGTCCAACCTGCCTTAAAGGCCACCTTTATATAAGGGCCGCCTGCTTATAAAGGCCAGTAGAAATGTATCCCAATTGTTCTTTATTTATATTATTTGAACCTATATATAAAGGTCACCTGCCCATAAAGGCCATTTTTACTGGTTCCCTTGGGTGGCTTTTGTAGACAGGTTTGACATAAGCATTAATGGGTTACCGTTTCAGACCTCACACCCGAAAAGGTAAATGCTTTGACATAATCTTATTATAATATTAATAATAATAATAATAATAATATTATTATTACTATATAAACAAAATTGTGTTTAATGTTGTGTTTTTTAAATTAGAAATATGGCAGTCAACATAGGAGTGCTTGTAATTTTTTTATATACAAATGAAAAATTAATCAGAATTTTTTTTAACATCATGTTCATTCAATCAGAAATTTTTTAACATCATGTACTTTATAAATCTAAGGTTATTTCAGAAATTAAGTTTTTTTGCAATACCATTAAAACATCAATCCCCTGGAATGACAGAGTGTGAACTTTATAATATACAAGTGTATCACCCTGGACACCTAGTTAGATAAAAAGATGCACCTATCGTTAAAGATATAGACTGTCAATCAAATGAACAAAAAACGAAACAGATATCCTCCTAAGAAGTCAGGAATGACGTCAAAACTCAGGTACATTTCAATTACTGTTAACAGGGAAATAGGTTTGTACTGAAGAATCATTGGTCATTCAGTTAAGACAATTTATCAATTTACCTGATGTCTGTAAACCAGTCAATTATTTTATAAATTATAAATCACTTCTTTATCTCAACTTGCCAAACTGTTTTACCATCACTCGCCTTTCATCTTGCCAACCACACAATTTTTTTCTCATAGGAAAAGAGGGATATTTAAGAGATAAAGGAAATTGAAATGGTCTGTTTGAATCTCTGTGTAAAGTTCAAAGTAAAAACTTTTTTTTAAAAAAAAATATTTCTACAAATTTGCAAATTTTTAGTCTATTGTGCAAATTATTTTTAAACAACTTCTTAGCAGATATAATAACAGTTTTTATAAATGTATCATAGCAACATCCCCCCTTATGTAACAGTTTATTTCATCCCCATGGAATATTGTAATTTGTGAAATATGCTGAATGGACAAAATGAATTTTAGTTACCATAGATATTTCTTTATGGAAATAAGCATTCTGTAAAATTTAGATTTTCCTGTGAAAGTATACTTTTAAATCAGACACTAAGTTATGTTAAGATAATTGAAATGCCATTGACCTTATGACCAAAATCAAGTACCATAGTATAAACTGAACCAATGCATTTCTACCCATATTCCCATCCCTCCCCTACCCTAGTGTACCTATAGCCACAGCCCACCCTGATGTACTAATATCCCCACCCCTCCCCTACCATGGTGTACCTATAGCCACAGCCCATCCCTGATGTACCTATATCCCCACCCCTCCGTTACCCTGGTGTACCTATAGCCACAGCCCATCCCCTGATGTACCTATAGCCTATAATAAATATTTAAATTAAAGGTCAAGTGGTCAGGTCAATGATGTTTGCCAATATTTGCAGGTTTTTTCAAATATCAAATATGAACAACATAACACCTAAACATACTGACATTGTTGACCTCAATTAACCTGCCCAAGTTGTCAAGAAATGTTTACTAATGTCAGTTCTTGGAAATCAACAATGACAATGTTTGTCACAGAAATATTTATTCATCCTCATTTTACAAGTTAAATTCAAAATACAAACAGCATGTAAACATACAGTCACTGACATGCACACCCCCCCCCCCCCCTTACATGTCAAAGTGAAACTAAATGGAATTTTCATTAATGCATTATTAATTGACATGTGCAATGTAATTTACTCAGTTATTCTGTCAAATTCTACAGGTATATTTACTATAAACAGGTAAAAATTGTAATTAATAAACAAACAGCCAGGTAGCTTACTTGTGCTGATGTGTCAAGATCTAATATCCTAGTTAGCGTTTGTAAAGGAAGTGACATCACACACCATTGGGACAATACACTATAGAGTTTAAACAGGTGCACAGGTAAAAATGTATACATGGTTATTAAGTAGGTCAGACAGTAACATATATAGGTAAACAACAATAACCTGTCCGCTTCACTTCAATTTAAATATTTAGCATGAACCGATTCATTTATGTGTAGGACACTCGGGTGGTCATTTTGCTACTACATCATGAGTGATACTCACTTCATAGAGCAGGCATGTGCACTGTGTATGTTTACCCATTTATTGGGTGGATCACTGTATATCAATATTTCTATAAAAAGGTCAAACGGACAGGTCATTGTTGTTTTCCTATGCCAGTGTGTGTGTGTGTGTGTGTGTGTGTGTGTGTGTGGTGTGTGTTCAGTTTGTGTGTGTTTGTCTGCATTTAAAACATAAATTTGTGAATTCAATGCAGATGAAAATGATCTATCTACCTGTTATAATCTGTGATAATTAAATACCATATCTTGTAGTGTTGATGGCAAAGTGGTAAAGCATGCAGACTTGACAAAAAGGGGTTCCAGGCCAAGCTTGCATGTTAAGTTCTTCTTAGTTTATGTTGTTCAAGTTTTTTTAGCCGATATATGATTTGACATGAATTTAATTTTACTTTGATCTATTTTACCATTTTTATAGTCTTTTTTATTATTGTTATTGTTTTTAGATTGTGAAAAATCAGCTTTGTTTTTGTGGGGAAAAACTAAGATTTTTGTGAATGGGACCTAATATCGGCCCCTAATATTGTCCTGTGAGAGCCCTGTAACCAACAACATGCATATAATTACCTGCTGGATGAACGGGTCCACTTGGATGACTACTATTACATGATTGAGGTGGTGGTGTACCATGTGGATGAGTGGCGGGGGCACTTGGTGCGGCCCCATGATGTGTATGATGATGATGGGAGGGATATGGTGGTGCTGGGTAATGTGGTCCGTATCCATAATATTGTGGTGCTGTATTATTTGGTCCTCCTCCCTGAAAAAAGTCCAAAAGTGATATATATTAGAAATCACTTAAATATAAAAAATACAGAGGCTTCAAATTAAAACTTTTAGATGAGTAGAACTGCGATATGTCAAAATGTTCTCTTGTTTATTATACAAACCATTCGATCAAAGATTTTTTTCTTTGTCCTACTCTGAAATTGGAAAACCCAAATAAACTTAAAGAGCTTTGTAGAGTTACAAATCAAAGTTTTCTTACATATTAAAATACAATTAGTTCTTGAATAGTTCAGATCATAGGGTGAGAAAATTTGTCAGTTTGCTTACTGAAGTCTTGTACTTTTCAACAGGCATTTTTTTTTTCAACCGTCACAGAATTTGCAACCTCTATATATAAAGTGTAAAAATCTTGACTGGGGCGTAAAACTTAAACACTACTCTACTTTTGACATGACTTCCGTTTGAGCCTTAAAACTGTGCGTCAGACTCTTGAAAATTTATTTTTTATTTCAGAGTCGAGTCACAAGATTATGTTGACATGTTAGATCTCAATATTGTGAAGACAATAGGTCAATTTGACCCCATATATTAAGTCATATGAAAGCCCTGCTTGACTATAGATGCAAAATTTTCAGTTAAAAACTGTTTCCAGTTTCATTTTGACACTTTATAATAACAACATCAACCTGGTCGCATTGCAATATCTAAAAGTCTGTCCGACAACTTCAGCTAAAAAGAAATATTCCATCACAATTTATCTCTCCTTTTTTCTGTCTAAAAATGAACACATTTGTTTCAAGTCAAAATATATATATTGGGCAGATAAATATACTATACAGCAAAAATGTCAAGGGTCATTTTATTTTTAGCTACCAAAGACAAATTTATTTCATGTTTTTGCAGATTTCGCTGTATTAATTTAAATTTAAAACATAATTCTAACTTCACCTACACATTGAGGTTGAGGTTGGTTGGTTGAATGTTGCTTAATGCTGCATCAGTCATTTTTCAGCTATTCGCGACGAGAACTATTTTATTAATCTCTATATGGATTAATCTATGAACATTTTTGTGTATGCATGTGAAGTGGGAGTGTGTTATATGGTCTGCCTTGTACTAGCGTGCACTCAGGACGACTTTAAGGTGCTAGCTCACCGAGTCAGTACCCCAGTGACACCAGGTGAACCAGTAAAGGCCAATGGCAAGGAAAATTCACTTTCCCACATGTGGTGTGAGCGAGACGTTCAAACTCACAGAGGTAAAAGACCATGGATTTGAAGACTAACGTCTTATCCATTAGGCCATCGCAGCCTCTCCAAAGGCATAAGGTTCCCCTTCACTTATTGCACAAGAGTGTCTATGGAATTAAAGGTTCACCAGTACTTTGTACAAGTGAGTCTAAAAATGACTCAACTTTAAAAGAAATAAATAAAAAAAACTTTGAATTAGCCCAAAAAATCATTTCATAATACCAAGGTTATGGCATAAGGTTCTCCTGTACTTTATACAAGTGTGTCTAAAAATTACTATTTGCTCAAATTTTAAAAATTTGTATACGCCCATAACCATTTGATAATACCATGGTAATGGAACATAAAGTTCCTCTGTACTTTGTAAAAGTGCATCTAAAAATGAATATTTGTTTAACTTAAAAAATACAAACTTTGTATAAGCCCAAAAACTCATTTCATAATACCAAGGTTATGGCAATGGGATCCCCTGTACTTTCTACAAATTGCGGATTCCTCCTTTTTTTAAAAGAAAAAACCCAAAAAACTTTGTATTTTCGAAGTGGCCCTTAACATTTTTGCTGACTACACACATATATACATCATAGACATAGATACATATAGATATGGATATTAGGCCATATAAAATTAATTCCTAGATTTTCATCCCCGCCCGTGCCCATCCCACTTTTTTCGGACCATCCCAGAATTTTTATTTGTTAATTTTTGTTGTGTTCTTTATTTAATAAAGTTTCTCTCGGACACTTTCTGTTGTCATTACTGTTAATTCTTTAGAATCTGAAAAAGAATCTCCCTCCCCTATTATGAAACAAAAATTGATGAAAATCTAGGAATTAATTTTACATGGCCTTAAAAAACATGAACATAAAACAATGAAAGCTTATAAATAATAATTATATGTGGTTAATTATGAATATATTAAAGACATGTTTATATATCATTCAATTAAGAGTTGGTGGTTTATTTTTTTCAATTTTCAAGTGAAGTTCTACTAAGTTAATCAATTAGTTTATATAAAGGTACATTAATATTTGATGTACGACATGACTCATAATATGTTTCGTTATAATCTATATCGTGTACCTGTGATGGTAATAGTTTGAACTTTAATTTTAATTAACAGGTAATTACCAGGTGACAATTAAGTATTAACTATTTAGAAGCCGTCAGTGCAAGTATCAGTGTCGTGATATGGGTTTGAACTTTAATTTTAATTAACAGGTAATTACCAGGTGACAATTACGGTAAGTATTAACTATTCAGATCCATCAGTGTAAAAATCGTGGAATCAGATTGAACATTAGTTTTAAGGAACAGGTAATTATCAGGTGATGATTAAGTACCGGTACTGACAATTCAGAGCTTGTCATTTCACAGATTACACACAAGGAACTGAATTCTGAGAATTTTTAATAAGAGTACTTGTAATGAGCCTGATAACCTGGTTGATGGAAAAAATTGGTGATAATTAAGTACCGGTACTGACAATTCAGAGCCTGTCATTTCACAGATTACACACAAGGAACTGAATTCTGAGAATTTTTAATAAGAGTACTTTTAATGAGCCTGAAAACCTGGTTGATGGCAAAAATTGTGATTGTAAGAAATCCACCCATTGTTTGTTGTTTAACTTATTATTAGCTTCTTATGAATATATTACAAAAACTTTGTTGTGGCAGCCGTTTTTACAACATGACATAACTTACCGTAATCTAAATTTTAAACATATACCAGTTATTTTATAAAATACAGTTAAGCTTGTATATAAAGACCATCCACTGGTCCTAAGAGATAAGAACTATATTAAGTTTTACTTGTTAGGGATAACAGACTTTGAAGACTGATCTTTGGATATATTTGACATCGCATAGTTCCATGTTCCTTTCACACAATTTTGATTACACACATATTGGGTGTAGCTAGCTAAACAGGTGGTTCTTACCCTTCCGGAGCACCCAGCCTCACTTCCCTGGTGAAAGTTCACATGCCTAACCTGACTTGTCAGTTTCAAAGTTTTTACTTTGATTCTGGATTGTGATTCAGACATGGCTTAGTATGTTTGTTTTTGATTATATAGAGGTAGTCAGTTAAGCAAGTTTTACAATATTACATCTTTGAGATAACAGACAAGTACTTATATCGAGGTAGTCGGTACAGCAAGTTTAACTGCATAGTTGTCGCCTCCACAATGATCAACATTATAACATCTGCATTCCAAAAACAGCAACATGTAAATGGTTCATTTGCACTGATAACCTCCTGACAGAAAGTACTAAAAGGTTAAAAGCCATAGAACTATTTATAGAAACAATTTTGGTACTGGTATCTGCTGATGCTCTGGGATGATTCTATCATTTAAATAATGAAAGTTCACATAGATAGTAATAGGTAGTTTATTTGTCTTGCTATACTTTTATCAGAGAATCCCAGGCTGATCTTCCTTCTTCTCCGCTGACCACTCATTATATATATATATACAATGATGCTAGAAGCTATACAACAGGTTATCAACCAGTCATCAATACTGACCAGTCATGGAAATCAATTTTTAACATCTAATTGCAAATGCAACATTTTCTTAGATGTAAACATACATGTATCACAGTTCAGGTTTAAGATTGATTAAATGAGGTTTTACAGACCAGTCAAGAAAATTTCACTTATATTGAGACATCACCAGCTGTAGGTGAAGTGGCAGAAATTTTTAACTTTTGCAGTGTGCCAATTAAGGGCAATGTGGCAGGAACAGTTCTTCAACATGCCATGCCTGCCGTGATACTGGGCATCAGAGTTTCAGATCTCTTCCAAAGGACCCAGTGCTTGGCAAACAACAGTCACTACCCTTTTTTTCAAGTCTTGGTCAGACCACCCCCACCCCTTCTGCAAGGTTTGAACCAATGGCCTCCCTCCCACATACAGAGCAAGCACTCTACCGACTAAGCTACTGTAGTGATTTTAATATTTCTGTTAAGGGGTGTAAATCTGAATAAATCTGCTCTTCCACTGGCTAACAATTGGTCAAACAATTATGTAATAAATTCAGAGTGGAAGCAAATTTGGGGTTTAATCTCTCCTTAATAAAGATTTTTCTTATCGCTAAACAAATTTTCATAATAAGTGGAGTTAAAAATTAAAATCTATATTCAGATGTCATAAAATGAAGGAGGTCTTTAAAACCTTAATACCTAAAAACTGAGGACCAGCAAAATGGGAGCTTAATGCATAAAAACAAAACTGTAGACAAGTACTAGTATTATGAAAATTAGACCATTATAACAAGTTATAGTTCAAGTGTAAAAATATAAATATATATATATACTACACAGGTACAAAATACAAGAGATCATGCCTAATTATATGCATAAATAATTAATTACTTAATATATATATATATATATATATATATATATATCATTGTCTCGCCTGAAATGGGTTATACACAAGATTTATGCAGTTATCACTAGAGTTGTCATCTAAATTTGTAAATTCTTTTAACCCATTTCACCAAAAGCAAAAAGCCAAATTTCCAAAATATACTCGGTAGTCTTTTTTTACCCGGTAGTCTTTTTTAAAGTACTTTTTAACAAATTTGCTAAAATAGGTTACTTTTTGAAAGAGTATGTCAGAATTTAGAAGCCAATGGCAATTTTGACTACAAAGAAGGGAAACATCGAGATGTGACAACATAGATGACTTCAACCTTGGATCAAGGTCATATAACTTATATACAACTATTTTCAGGCAAGACATGTTATCTCAAAATCTCTTGTATAAATAAATATATATACAACCAGTATATAATACATAAATATATACAACCAGTATACTGTCTGACATCACTGTATGCAGCCACAGGCCTGTAGCAAGTTTTAAACATGCAAGCTGGTTCCAGCCAAAGTGTTCAACCATGTCAATCCTAGTTCTGATGAGCACATGAAGCCGATTTGCCCTGACAGCAAGGACAGGCTATTCTGCAAACCAATACAGAAATTAGAATACATACATAAAATCCTACCGTCATTGGTGGTTGTCCCACTGGCATGCCAGGTGGTTGTGGTGATAAAATGACATGTGTAAGTATTCCATGCTCGTCTACGATTTGTTGTACCATGTGACCTGGCGGGACTTGCATGGGCATTGGTAATGGTGGCCCATTGTTTGAGACCATTCTAACTGTGGCAGGACCTAGAAAATATAAAGAAATATGGAACTAAATAATCTTTATGTCAAACTATAAACAGATAAACAAGGTTTTTTATGAGACAACTGATAAACATAGAACATTATTTGGGTTCACCAGCATATGTGATCAGTTACACTCCCCATCCCATTTCAAAGGGACACAACTCTAAGAATTTGCACAGAGTTATACCCTCTTCTGGTAAACACAATGTCATACCGGTATACCAAGTTTAGTAAAAATATCTTCATTGGTGTTGGAGGAGTAGGCTGGACAAACTATTACAGACAAACAGACGTACAAATAGACAACACCTTACTGTAAGTAATAAGTCTCATTTCTAGAAAAGGGCATGTAAAAATTGTCAGGGTAAGTATGTGTGTTTAATATGGTGTCAATTTTATAGTGTTGGATAATGACCGACAAACCACTGATCTAGATCTATTTACTGTTTGGAGTGCTTAAATGTCAGATGTATTGTATAAAGAACGAGGTCATTGTCACTGTATCCTTACATTTTGGCTGTGTGTACAATACAATACAGGGAAACAAGATACAAAACACAGACGCAGAGATACCAGATATGCAATGCAAGATACAGCCTTTTTTCTGTATAATGAATGAATAAAGTTTACATCCAAGTCAGTCAAGAATATTTGAATATTAAAATGAGAGCTTAGCAGTTGTAGGTGAAGTAACAGAAAATTTTGACCATTCCAGTGTGCTCAGAGCAATGTACAGGGAAGGTTCTTTAACAAGCCATGTCTGTCACAACAGGGGCATCGGTTTTTAAGGTCTCCTGTGACTTTCATTTCTAAATGCCTGGTGATTGGCAAAAGAACAGTCACTACCTATTTTCAAGTCCTTGTCAGATGCTGACTGGGGTTCAAACCCCAACCTCTCATAAGAGGCAATCACTTTACCAACTGAGATACCATAGTTGTGTGTATACAGAATAAGTCAATTTTACAACACGATTACATCTGCAGTATTGGTTTGTCTCTGGGTAGAATTAGTCATCTGATTATTACTAATAGTACTGTCACTTATATAATTCACAATAAAAGTATATGACTGATACCAAAATAAGTGTACTTATGGGATGATACATAGTCAGTACACAATTAAAGTGTCACATTCCTTTTTACTGTTTACAAGTTTAAAAGTGTCAATTACACCCAGAAGAGTGGCCTATCTAACTGATAAAAGTGAAATATTCCCACAGTTATTTCACCAAAAAACACCTTAAAATACATAACTCTCAATACCAAGTCATGAACAGCTGTAGAAGCCATGACAAAATATTTATCTTAAATAGAAATGATTTACAACACAGTCTCATGCTTAATACATAAAAATCAAATTTATTGCCTGGTAAGTATTAGAAATGTAGGCGGATAAGTATGAAGATCTACATGTATTCTTTCCTTTTCTCTAATCAACTTTTATCACCTGTTGACTTGAGGACCCAGGCAGTAACAGGTGCCCTTAGATATAAAATCTTCAATATCATTTTTTAGCAGATTAAACTAAATCTTTCAAGGAAAGTAACCAATTTATTAGAGTTTGTGAAAAAATTATAGTGTTTTTTGTCTCACTTTGCAAAAAAATGACAAGAAATAGCAGTCATGATACACTTTGCCAATTTTTTTTTTGAAAAATACAATGTTTGAATAATTGATCATTTCATAAAGTCAAATTTGATTTTCTGAATTTGAAATTGCAGTAGTTTAATAAATTGAGTTAATGACCAAGACAAGCTTTCATACTTCTATGTAGGTAGTCAGTATTGGGATGGTGGAAGATCCCAGAATACCCAGAGAAAACCCCTGACCTGTGGGCAAGCTAACTATCAAAATTTATCACCATGATGTCAGCCCGAGTGGGATTTGAACCTAAGTTATGCTGTGACATTTTAGACCACTTAGCCACTAAGTCCATTGTATGGAACATTTCATATTAAACTACCACCAAGAAAATATTTCACAATCACAGAACCTAAATGGACCACAGGGTACTCAATTTAAAGATAAACGGAATAGGTCCAGAATAGACCCCAATGGGTACCCAACTTCAAGATAAACTGAATAGGTCCAGAATAGACCCCAAAGGGTATCCAACTTCAAGATAAACTGAATAGGTATAATCAAAATTCCTATATATTCAATCATCAAATCCGTCAATTGGTAAAAAAAAAAAATGTCGCCCAAAAAACATGATAGTATAATGGTGTATGGTGTATTATTTGACATTATAAAATAATGACAATATCTAAATCATCAATATATTATACCTATATAAAGCTTTTAGTAGTACACCTTAGGGTACATAATATAAGACCTGATCAGTCAGGACCTAGCTGTCTGTTAAATCATCATCCCCCAGTAATTGTCAGACAATGAATGAGTCATTTCAGACTTTAACCAAGATCTGCACTTTAATTAATGCAGTTTTAACATTCACTACTACCATTGTGCATGCTGAATTTTGACATAAACAGATTATACAACTTATTTCAATTAAGACCCGATTTAGGTCGTACATACAGTACATACTCCAGAGTGTTTTTTGGCTATACAAAAGACTACCAGCTTGCAGCATGATTACCGGTACCCTATAATATATACATGTATCTGCCTTTCACTACCAAAGGATTTATTTATTATCTAATGCCCCAGACAAAAATATAACACAAGGAAAAGACCTTTTTCTGACAACCTTGATCACAGGTACAACCTGAACCACAAGAGGTTGATCACAAGCCTGGTGATGCTGGAGTAAGCAATGGGTTTGGCATGTGGAAGCAAGCATCATTTAAAGTGACCCTTATGTCTTTGTACAAACTCTACAGTCACAAGTGCACAGACAACTGATGATGCAATTCATCTAAAACATACCTTAGTCATGAAGCCCAAAACTGACATCCAAAGCAACAAGGCCAAGTCCCTTAATTTCAAAATTTGGAGAACAACAAATCTCAAAGATTACCAACTAGAGTTTTTTCCCCCCAGATCTTTTTAGTTTTGGTATACCTAAGATGTATGTCACTATGTATCTTTAGACATGTCACCAATGGGGTTTCTACAGTTCTCTATAGACTGTTAGGTTTCAATATATCCCATGCTATGTCATCATTGGGTTTCCATACATCTTTAGACATATGTCACAGATAGGTTTTCATATAGCACATACTGGTGCATGTCACCTTTTTGCATTTCCATCACTACATAGATCCTAGACATTGACCAGATTGTATTTGTTTACCCCTCAGACTCACACACACACATACATAAGGTCTACAGCAGAGTAATTCATCATGTGGCGTATGTGTGAGGCTGCAGCTGTTAGTATGTGTACTAATTAACAAGGTCAACTGGTCATTCTCAGGTCATGTCTGTATGTATGGTAACTATCAACTTCAAAATTAAACATCATTTCATCTTAAACATAAATTTTGTTCCAAGAATGGACATTTGACTATCAACTTCAGAATCCAATGTCATCTAATCTTAAACAGCAGCAGCATATGCCCAGATCAAGACTTTACCACTTATATTAGATGTAATCAACTAAAGTGAATTTGTTGCATTCAAAATTTAATGTCATTTCATCTTCAACATTAAAGTTGACAATAGGAATGAAATCTGCAGCTAAATTTGACTGCTTTGTAACATGTCCTGGTCAAGCTTTTACCACTTAAATAAGATTTTGCCAACTACAGGTAAATTTGTGAAATACATATTTATGCAATAAACATGAAAATGGGTAGTGAATCCAAAAAGAACATTGTTGTGTTCAATTTAGAATTATTCAAAGGGTGCCATTTTCAAAAGCATCAAAACATTGATATTTTTGCATTCATGTAATGTTAAATATTGCCCAATATGACCTTAACAATTGGGTCATTTGGCTAATTAAGGCATCAATGGACCAGTAGGTCCTTCTAGGATGAACATCAGCATTGACTTGACAAATCCCATTTGTCAGTTCTTTGTTTATGCAAAGCTAAGTGAAAAACAGCCACTCTTTATTTTCAAGTTTTAATAGCAACCCTTTCAGAGTCCATAACATAGTAACTTTGCATTTTTAAGTTTTAGGTCTGACCCTGCAGGAGACTATGCCTCAACCTCTCATATATACAGTGAACACTCTATCAACACTAGCCTCATGCATTGATACAAGAACCCCTCTGTAACTTCAGTTTAAATAACAATAAGTGACAATAATAATATATATAAGTTTTTATAGCTGTAGACAAATTAAAGCTAGCAGATAAAAGGTAAACTGTTGTGATGTACAAGTATGATATGTCTATATAATGTCTGTATGTAGTTAATGTCTGTCCATCACAATACTATGTAATGGTCCGAAGGCGGAAGTATCTAAATCCACAACCTATATCTAGGTAATTAAACAGCTGATCCTAGATATATATTTCAGTTAAGGTAGGATTAGGAATTTAAGTTTAGTCAGGGTTTGGTTAGGCTGGTTTCAAGCTAGTCAGTTTCGTCTTCACAGTTTCCACTGTATATTCTAACCTGCCTTATAGGCCACCTCTAGCCACCTGCTTATAAAGATCAGTAGAATTGTATCCCAATTGTTCTTCATTCATATTATTTGAACCTGTATATAAAGAGCAACCTGTCCATAAAGGCCACTTTTACTGGTTCCCTTTGCTGGCCTTTATAGACAGGTTTGACTGTATTTCAGTTTAGGCTGGTTTTAAGCTTCAGAGTTTCCACTGTATTTCAGTTTAAGCCAGTTATATGTTTACTGAGGATTTAGTTTTCACATGTCCCACTGTATTTCAGTTTAAATCTACCCTATGTGCACTGAGGATTTAGTTTTCACAGGTGTAACTGTATTTCTGATCAGGGCACTTTTAAGTCCCGAGATTCCATTTTAAGAGGTGCCACTGCATTTCTTAAGTTTACTCTGGGTTTGGTTTTCACAGTTTCCATCGTATTAGGTCAGTTTTATGTACACTGAGGATTTAGTTTTCACAGGTGTAACTGTATTTCAGATCAGGCTAGTTTTATGTCCACAGAAGATTCCGTTTTAAGAGGTGCCACTGCATTTCTTAAGTTTAACCAGAGTTTGGTTTTCACATGTTTTTCAATATGCACAAGTTTTACTGTATTACACTCAAATTCAAATGACCTTTGAACAAACAGCAGGAGTTTTCAAAAAATATTTGGCTAAAAAATATTATATGCAGTCTAGACATTTTCCTCCTCCATTTTTTTTTCACAAGCCAGTCAAAACAATCTATAAGAATGTTAACAGCACGTGTATCTGTAACACAAAGTCTAGAATTTGACAACTTGGGTAACACCCACAAACATTAACAGGTTACCAAAGCCAATATTTTACACAAGGTCACATACATCAAGATTATAAATACTGGAAAATAAGTATAATACAGATATAACATCAAAGGTGAACTGTATTATTACATAAATACTTAAGATTTTAGGCAACAACTTCTCTACAGTATGTGCCTCTACAAATGAAGTGTTGTTCTCCTTGCCTTGAACTATATATATACACATGTATAAAGATATATAGTGATCAATCATTGAAAAGTTGTAGCTTCTGATCAGCCAATAGCTTTGTGGTCATTGCCATATTGTAACCTTGGACCAGCCAGATAGCCTAGTGGTCAATGTCAAGGTGTAACCTCTGATTGTGGTCAGCCTGTTACATAATCCATAATGAGTTACATGAGTAGTACTTGATCACGGATCATGAAAACCCAACCAATTCCCACTACTACTTTATGGTCATTGTCCAGTTGTCCAACAGTGGTCAATGTCAAGCACACTAATATTACCTCTCATAAATACCCAGCAACATCCTAGTGAAATCAAGAAGCAGGCAAGAACTAGATCAATAGGAAATTGATTGATTGATTGAATGGGGTTTTATGTCCCAGTCAAAAATATTTCACTTATATTGAGACATAACTGGCTATTGGTGAATTGGCAAAAATGTTCACCTCTGTAGTGAGCAGGGCAATGTGCAGGAAGGGTTTTAGACACTGGGCATCAGCCATTAATGTCTCTTCTGAAGTACCGGGAGACTTTCAATTATTAATGCCGAAACTGCTTGGCAAAAGAACAGTCATTACCTATTTTCAAATCTTGGTTATACCCGGCTGGGGTTTGAACCCATGACCTCCCACATATGAAGCGAGCACTCCATCAACCGAGCTACCGTAGAGGTAAGACAGATTAATAGGAAAAATTCTACCAAAATTTGCTTCTAACATACACATGTATTTGACAAACAAGGAAGGAACACCCACTTGACTTAAAATTCAAAAAAGCGAAATAGGCAAATAAATTTGAGAAAATTTGCAAGATAAATAGACCTACTTATCAAACAATGTAAAACCACATAGTTTATATAATTACCTCTTTTGAGGAAATAACTTAAACTATGCATAAAACACACAGCATATTTTTGGTCCTACCATCATGATCAAAGACCTCAAAGGAAATACCCCCTTCCTGCTTCATGTTGGAGGTATAAATATATAAATTGGATAACCTTTTTATTTGAGAATTTTTACATAAAATTCCTGCTGCGGTTATAAGGATTAAAATGTAAAAATTTGTAAATGTGTCTGGTTTTATACACTAAGTCATGCCAAGTCTGTTGTCATAAATAGAAATTTAAAGTCAAAGTTCCCGAAAATCATGGTTGCTGGATTATGCCAGAAATGTAACAAACATTAGGGATGAAACTTAACTAATTTGGAGTTGGGAGCCTATCTCACTTTAGAAAAGAAGTTGTAATAGTTATTTAAGTAGCTAAAATGTGTCAAATTTAGGGGATCATACTTATTTTCAGGAGTATGGGCTACTGGGTCCAATCTCCAATCTTAATTTCTGCAGAAATAACAATTTTTCTTATTTATTTTTAAAATGTGGATGTTTTAAAATTTTGGCTAATTTTACAAAATGAATGATAGCTTTATACACACTTTACAGACACTTTCTAACATTATGTAGTAAATTAGTCATGAGTTGAAATTTTTATGGTGACTGGTCAAGAGATTGTCCTGAGTGACCTTATATGACCTCTATAAAGTCAGGTCAAAAGGTCAAAATGTGTGATGAGTCTATAAAGTAGACAGAATTGTTGTAAATTTTCAGAAGTTAGTTGATAAGTTGATTGTATATAATACAACACTACATCAGTCATGTATATCTATGCAACAATGCACCATAAAGGTTATTGATGAGGTGCAAAAGTTTGCACAAATGTTTCTGAACAGATTTGTTAGTGCATGCTTATGGCAACCTCTAGATTCATGGATTGATTCAATGATTCAATAGGGTTTTATATCCCAGTCAAGAATATTTTACTTATATTGAGACATCACCAGCTATAGGTGAAGTGACAAGTTTCCTTCTGGGCATTATGCAGGGAGTGTCTTTTGGTTGCAAGCTGCTTTGGCATGGGTCATCAGTTTTTAAGATATTTTCTGAAAGGCTCAAGGACTTTCATTTCAAAATGTCTAGTACTTGGGGAATGACCAGTCACTACATATTTTTAAGTCTTGGTCAGACCCAGCTAAAGTTTGAACCCAAGCCTTCTGAATAAGGAGCAAACACTCTATCAATGAGCTACAGTGAAACCTTTAGAGTGCTAGTATAAGTATACTATTCCACAATGTCATAATTACTTAAAATCCCATTATACTGGTTCCAAGTACCACAGCAAAGACATCTCATTGTTGAACCCCATGTCAATTAAGGTCTGAAGATTAACTACTTCAAATGGTCTGAAGATTAACTACTTGAAATTTATCAAGACAAATATCAAATGAAAATGAAATTTCATATCCATATGTTGCAAAACTTAAGATATTTCAACTTTAATTGATGCATTCATTATTTTCAAAAATAGATGCATGTATAAAAGTCATTTACATAAAAAGACAGTAATATAAAACTTGTATAAAGGAAAGTTTATAAGAAACATTCCTCTTCTACATGAACTGATACTAAAAATAAATGACCTAAATATGTAGTGTATTGCTGAGATAAATTGTGTATTGCCTGTCTTAGATTCAATGACCCAAATACACATAATTAGGCTTTGTAAAGCTAAAACATCTGACATATACCACCATAAAATGTCCAGAATGTGACTATTTAACAACCTGTCTGCTGACATATTAGTCCTGCTGTGACCCTTCAGTCCTCAAGCTAGCCCAGCTCTCAGCTATTTCCTTATACTACATGTACCGGTATACATATATAATCTATGCCCCTAAGTCCTCCCTCAACTATGTCTCATATGAAAAATATTTATCATATTATGTAAGAACAAAATATAAAATATTCTCAATATTGACTTTTTTCATTACAGTGGTTTTTTTTTTGTTTGTTTTGTTTTGTTTTGTTTTTTTTTTTTTGGGGGGGGGGGGGGGGGGAGGAAGGGGAATAAGATCAAAATTAGGAATGACTTTCTTTCTTTTAGAACCATGGTCCCTGTTTTGAAACAAATTTTTAAGGGATCTCAGAACAATATGGTCTTGGAAAATCTTGGAAAATCCGAATTGACGGGGACTTAGAGATCAAAATTAGGAATGACTCTCTTTTAGAACCATGGTCCCTGTTTTGAAATAAATTGAACACTATGGTCTTGGAAAATCTTGGAAAATCCGAATTCATGTATTTAAAACTGAATATCATAAAATTATCCCAGAAAATAAAAGACAAGCTCAGTGTATAAAGAACAGACTTATCAAAATAATTAATGCTTCAGAGCATTGTCTGAGAGGAAATTCTAAACTTATAGCTGGTATAAGTAAATGGGATTCTGTATAAAACCATTTGGGAGTTCAAAAGGGTTATGAATCTATTTCAACCGTGGTTATATAACTCAACTGAAAGATCAATACAGACGAACAGAATGGCAAAACTCCAAAGACAAATAACTTATATTATGTAATATAGATAATAATGATGAACCGTCTCTAATGCATCAACAAATAAATTTTAAGATGCGGAAAACATTTTTTGAAAATTGAACCAATTTTATCAGACAGAGCGAGACAGGATTTTAATACGGTTTATGAAAATCAGAAGCTAACTAGATATTGATCAAAGTGTATACATGTGTAGACAACAGCCAATTTGATTATCTAAATTTGATGTAAATTATAAATTACCGGTACCCTTGTCAGTTTCTTAAAACTCTTTAAAATATTCATTTTACTGCTTTTGAATTTTTAATGAAAATAATGCATTTTCTGTATAACATAGCATGTCAGTCAATCAGTCCGTCCATCAGTCATAAAATAAATTCCAAGATGCGGCAACATTTTTTTTGAAAATTGAACCAATTTTATCAGACAGAGCGAGACAGGATTTTAATACGGTTTATGAAAATCAGAAGCTAACTAGATATTGATCAAAGTGTGTATATAGACAACAGCCAATTTGATTATCTAAATTTGATGTAAATTATAAATTACCCTTGTCAGTTTCTTAAAACTCTAAAAATATTCATTTTACTGCTTTTGAATTTTTAATGAAAATAATGCATTTTCTGTATAACATAGCATGTCAGTCAATCAGTCCGTCCATCAGTCAGTCAGTTGGTACTAAATAAAATAAATTCCAAGATGCGGCAACATTTTTTTGAAAATTGAACAAATTTTATCTGGCAGAGCGAGGCAGAAATTCAATTTGGTTTATGAAAATCAGAAGCTAAATAGATATTGATCAAAGTGTATACATGTATAGACAACAGCCAATTTGATTATCTAAATTTGATGTAAATTATAAATTTCCCTTGTCAGTTTCTTAACTCTTTAAAATATTCAATCTTACTGCTGTTAAATTTTTAATGAAAATAATGCATTTTATGTGTAAAATAGCATGTCAGTCAGTCTGAGTCCATCCATCTGTCTGTCAGTCAGTCCATCAGTCGGGGTAAGTCAGTCAGTCGGTCCGTCCGTTTGTTCATCCGTCAGTTAATACGTCCGTCAGGTTGGTTGTGTTGTCTTTGTACGTTAGACATTATTCACTTGTACAACATGTCCTGTAGCATGTATCTGCATTTATTAAACTCCAGAACACCTGTGTTTTACATCCATCATACACATCAGAGGAGTCTTTTTACTGTCTATTTTCAATATAAATTATACATAAAGGAAAAGTATAAATAAGCAGTGCTTTATGGTTCACAGTAACCTTTCACTAACTGTCTAAGTTGAAATTTAACCTAAGGACATATCCTTGTATGAGAAAGTTTAGAACTTCAGTTGTTGAAGGCCGGTGGTTGTTTCCAGGGTCTTGGATTTCCACTATTGTTTAACGTTTCTTGGTTCCAAACATCATTCCTGAACTTAACATCCTAACATGTGCAATAATCTTGCTGAAGTTTGGCAGTTTTTCTCTGGGTACTCAGATTTCCTCCACCATCCAAGAAATATGCACCTCTATATGAGTAAAAGATCTTGACTAGGGTGTAAAATTTTATTACTTTACCAAGGCGCGAATCTATGACCTCCCAATCTCGAGGAGGAAGCTCTACCACTGAACCACAAGACAGCCCAGTATACTGTATCGAGTCTGTCCTGTTATTTGCTATTCTGGTGAACAAATCTTAGCATGATAAAAATTAGTCAACTTCCAATGATTTATTTTACATTTTTTTTTGAAAACTATCTTTTACCTTTAAGATTAACAAAATTCAAGTTCTGAGATCTAGCAAACAGCATTATGATATGCTGGCAATAGCTAGTATCTTCATTAAAAAGACTATATTGTGGACCTATCTGATATTTTGTGGGTAAGGACACCTAGATTTAATTTTTCAAGAAATCGCTGTTGTTTTGGGGAATTTCAGTGGTCAAATTGGGAAATTTTAGTCATTATTCCCTAGGGGAAACTACTTTTATTCAGTAGTAATTTTTAAGCAAACAAAATCATTGACTTCAGACACATTTTTATCAAGTGGAAGCATGTAGCCCAGACCACTCCAAAATCTTGCAAACATAAATGCAGACAATTCTCTCATTAGATCAGTAGAACATACTTGAGCCTCAGAAAAAAATAAACACCATTATTTATTTAGATGAAAGATTTTTGGCAGTTTACATTTAAATAGGAAAAACACTTAATAGGAAAAACATGCCTAAATATATTTTAGGTTTGACAGTTATAATGTAATCTGTTGCTATTTGTTAATCTATATCTAGACCCATAAATACCTGGAGTATAAAAAACATAACTCTCTTTACATTCAATCTAGATCAGAAATTATCCATGTAACATTGACATCTCATTTCTAAGTCAAAATAAGTATCATAAAATAAAAGTTTATAATACAAATATCTTAACCAGATGAAAATTTAATAGGCATCATTACAGTATTGACTATGAAAATTATAACTACGGTACATGCATGTGTCAAAAAAAATTTTGACACAGAAAACAAATCCAATTTCACAGTGAACATATTAAAGTTTCATTGGAAATGCTACCTACTTGTTCACTAAGGATATTCAACCCAAGTCATAGTTACCTTGTTACTGTACAAAAGAACTGGGGGGAATGCCCCAGTCCTTTATTGAGGTGGGCAGAACTGGGATTGTGGATGCATCCGTAGTATTATTGAGGTGGGCAGAACTGGGAAAGTGGAGGCACCCATAGTATATGGAAAAAAACACCAACCTCCAACAACCAGACAAACTTTCTCACACTAGGATATGTCCTGAGTATGATTCTAAGTGTGAGAGGTGCTGTAATCTTTCTATTGAGAACACATGTCCACAAAGACCCTTGTTATGCAAAATAGTCAAACAGAAGGCAAATGCAGCCTTTTATGTTGAATTTTATAAAAGCTCCTTATTATGAGATGAAAGACATTCTTTGAGACCAATGAATCCCATGACACTTGTACATATTCAGACTTTGAACCATGAAACCACCCACCAATTTACAAACAAATTTGTATATTTTTCAGACCACAAGTCCCATGACACTTGTTCATATTCAGACTTTGAACCGTAAAACCACCTACCAATTTAAAAACAAATATGTACATTTTTTCAGACCACAAATCCCATGACACTTGTTCATATTCAAACTTTGAACAGTGTAACTTATTAACTACCCATAAATATATACATTATTTCATGTAAAACCTTAAGAGAAGCACTTCCTGATGACAAAAAGTCATAAAGACAACTTATAAAACATACAAACTTGACTTGTTCTTGACCCTGCTGTTAACTAGTTTATAAACTTGTATATAGATACAGTACATTTAACACTCAGCCAACAAGTTAGTTGAAGAATTAGCTACCCCTTGTTAGCAAAATTTAGACAGCTTTTTGTCAGCTGCTATCTTTATTTTGGTAGCTTTTCAGCCACTAGCTCCCCATTTATCGCCTACTCGGCAGCCGAGTTTCGACTCCTTTTTTCGTGAGCTCTATGTTAAACTTTCGACAGGTCTGTACTGTAGATACAAACATGACTTATAATGAGGATGTCCCGCTTATACTCTTAACAACGCAAAAACGAAGACTTACAAAAGTCAAGTAAGTTACTGGTGGTACTAACTAACAACTACCAATATCCTGACAAAAAGAGGGTTTTAATAATAAATTTATTCCAAACCTTCAGTCTTAAACCATAAACATAGGTTAATCACATCCTATAATTAACATTCTGTTTCATGATGTACATGAGAGCCCTAACCAGTCCTTAGAGCTGATTAGTAGAAGTAGTACGTCAAGTGGCATTTAATGGCAACTGACAAGTGGTCAGTCAAAGTTTTCAAACTTTCATAAACTTTTAAATTTGCATGTACAGTAAAACCTCTTAAAAACCAAGACCACTCCATAATCTTGCAAACCACTGTGTTAGCTCAGTTGGTAGAGTGCTTGCTCCGTATGTGGGAGGTAGTGGGTTTGAACACCGACTAGGTCTGATCCAAGACTTGAAAGTGGGTAGTGAATGTTCTTTCACCAAGCACTTTCGGAACTTAAAATTAACAATTTCCAATTTTTCGTAAACTTTTAAATTTGCATGTACAGTAAAATCTCTTTAAAATGACCCTTCAATATTCTGCAATTCAACTTATGGTGAATACCATATCAGTGTTAGAAATCGGTCAAAATTTCAACCATTCTGTATCCAATAATTTCAACAGTTTCTGTTGTGGTATATTGTAGCCAGTCCTTATCAAAAGTTATGAGTCTCAAACTGTTATTTCCAATACTAGCCATATAATTATTTTTTGAGTCCCACAGTCCCAACATCTATTCCATTTTCGATTTTCTTCAAAATTCTAAGTTCAAACTCATTTAAATGCCAAAATTTGACTTAACAAAGGGTGACAGTCATACAAGGTTTAATTGTAGACATATTAATCATTTTTATGGTAAAATGGCAATTTTATTTTTATAAACTCCAATTAGGTCATGTAATCAATAACGAGCATTGCTTATTCATCAAAGATCCATCAAAGTGTCTATGATTTTGGATTAGAGTTGAGAAGTGTTATTTTACACCCCAGTCATTAGGGTTTTTCACTTACATTGAGGCATTTCATGGATGGTGGAGGAAACCATGAGTGTGCCAAGAAAAATCCATCAACCTTCGGCAAAAGAACTGACAATCTTGCACAAGGATCAACTCAAGTTCAGAAATTGAAATTAACAGGGGCCCAGTAGCCCATGACCCAAAGAAATTTGTCTGGGCCCCAAAAATTTAAACTTAGGCAGTGAGAGATGCTGCACTCTGTAAGTCAGCATTATACTGAAGCCTAGCTACATGGGCCCCAAAACTTCAAAGGAAAACATGCATGAAACTACTATTTTGGATATATAAGTGAAAGAATCTTTGACTAGGGGCATAAAGCATCATTGCTTTACTGTGTTCATTCTAGAAGGGGGTTATGGGACCACTGATCTTTTATTTTGCCGAATGACCCCATTATTAAGGCCTTAGAGGGCCTTATTTAACATTACACAAATACAAAAATATAATATCTTGTGGTGTTTTAGAGAAACATCATTCCACAACTTTTAAACACATTGTACATGACTCAAATGACATAAATACAAAACGGTCCCTTTTCAAAAATCTTTGAATGAACACTGGCTTTACTCTTGCTCTTTCTTTTCTTGAATCAGTCAAAAAGTTAACACTTTCTCTACGTAAAAGGTGTAAAGGTGCTCTATGGACAGAAATAGGGATGTATATATAGACACGCAGGTAAAAAGAAATATCTCTTTTTTACATTCTATATAAATGAATGATGTGACAAAACAAGACAGGTTTAAAGCCTTATGGTCTGTCTTACCAACGGTATAAATTAACCATTGTAACGAGACATGAATATTTAATCAAAACCCATCCCGGGCTCACCAAAGGACGTCAACAAAAAACAGACCATGCACCAAAATATCATCTTGTTTTAAAAACCCTTAAGTCATTAAAACCAACAGATTTAAAAAATATGAGGGAAAAATAGAAATATATTGAACTATTACATTATATATCCATTTTTATTTATTTATTGATTTTATATTTATTTATTTTGTAGATTCTTGAATTTTTCATAGTTATCTCCCTTTCATGATGTTTTCCCCCTCCATTCCATAAGAAAAACAGTATTGTAATTTATGCAAGAATGTAGATACATGTCTTCATTTGCATATAATAACTTTATAAGGTATGATTTTAAAAACATATCCGAGAGACAAAAAAAGCTAAAAATGTTTCTTTAAAGTAATCATAAGTTAATAAAACGTGCTGAAATTAATTATGTGTTAAAAACCAGTTAAAATTATGTCAAATCTTTTCTGTATATAATTAAATAATTTAAACATATTTAACCTACTCAATCAAACATATAGTACATCACTGCAGATATAATGAATCAACTTCATAAAAAATATGAATGAAATAATTAATGTTAATGAATGCAATAGATTTAATTCAATAACATTTCATTTAATTACCAACTACAGTAGGCATGGCGTGATAAAGAACCCTGCTGTATAATGACATCAGTGCAATGCAAAGGCAAAATCTCTGCACCTTCGCCTATAGCTGGTGACTTCTCGATATAAGTGAAGTATTCTTGACTTGGATGTTAAACACCATTACTCAAGTCATCTCATTATGATCAATATACCGTAATCAAAAAATGTCCTCCCAATAACTTTGCCACTTCACTTATGGTCACAATATTTTGAAGTCCCAAATTCTTTTTCTTCTGTTTTTCACACAATTTATCACCAAATCTCTTTATAATGACCATGAAATGAAAGCCATGGTTAGTTTGGATGGGAACTTAAAGTAAACGAGGTCCCCTGTTATGGAAAGCTTGGCATAATAAAGAACCCTGCTGTATAATGCCATCAGTTCAATGAACAGGCAAAATTTCTGCACCTTTGCCTATAGCTGGTGACATCTTGATATATGTGAAATATTCTTGACTGGGATGTTTAAACATCATTACCCAACTCTTAATAATCACCAAATTTGAATGAGCAAACAGTGGTGATGATTTAAGGTTTTACTGTACTCTAGAGACAGGACTTAACATTTAATGGTTGCCATGACAACTAGATAATACAGAAATGAGACACCCCTAATTAAAATCAATAAGATCATCTTAATATATGGATTTAAAAAAAAACACACAACTAAATTAATGACAATATTATAAGGAAGTTATATTTTGCAAAAAAAAAAAAAAAAAGCAAAAGTTTTAAAATTGCTTTAAAGCAAAATATCAGTGAAAATATAGATGGCTAAAATATTAGAAAATTATGTGGTTACAAACGTCCCAAATCCCAGTAGGTTTGAATTTGAAGAAAATACAAACATGTAGGATATGGGTAATTATGCTTTTTCTAGACAAAAGTTGTTATTGGGTTATTTTATGCTGTTTATCTAAATTTCATTATTAATGAAACACAAGATCCCTCCCAACCCCAACCCCCTTAACAAAGCAAGAAATAATTTAGACAAAACCAGAAACAATTCTTGCAGGACTAATCTAAATTCTCTTATACCAACAAGAAAATTGCTTTATTAATTACGCAAACACCGATCCTCCCAACCCCCACCCCAAACAAAACCAGAACTAATTCCCGCTGGACTAATCTAAATTCCCTTATACCAACAAGAAAATTGCTTTATTAATTATGCAAACACCAGATCCTCCCTACCCCCACCCCAAACAAAACAAAGTAAGGACTATTTGATACAGTAAGTAATTTATCTATATTCCTAAGTGTAATAAGCTTAACTTTATCTTTAGCTATGTGTAATCAAAACTTAATAGAATCTAAATAACCTAGCTGGTACTTATCAACATAAGTAAATTACTGGCCAGTATAGATATATAGTCCCAGATATTCCTGATTGAGTACCTCCTCTATTCTAATCAATGTCATGGCTACTCACAGCTCAAATCTTTATCTATATAATACCCCAAATTTAATCACTCTAAAATTAACTTGTATCTCTTAATCCTATCAGCTCTAGGACTTAATCCTCCTCAAAATGTACATCCTTCCATTAAATACTCAAAGAAAATACTTAAGATGAATTCATCAGACACATATTTATAGAAACTTGCTGTTCATTTTAAAGACAAACCAATTAATTTAAGAAATTCCCAATTATAATGAATCTTTGAGAACTTACAAAGTGCAATGGCATTTATTATTCCAATTTAAGTTGCTCAGTTATCAAGTTTGGCTTGAATATTGATTTTGAGTCCTTTATTTTATTTTGAGAAAACAAGAATTGTCAGTGTTTTTCCCACTCCCTGATTTAAATTCATAAGCAACTATAAGCTTAATGGTATCAAAGTGTTTGCTTGAAAGTGCAAGGAAGTCAAAGGTCATCCTAAGTTCAAAGTCATGCACTTGTAAAATATGGACAGGACAAAGGTTTTAGTCCAAAAGTGAGAGCACCATTTGCTCTTCCCTAGTGATAATGAACCATGTTTGTAAACAGAATCGAAAACACTGGTAAAACTGTTTCATCAGACCACAAGCATACCCCCCCCCCCCCCCCCCCCCCCCCATTCTACTGACACCGTATGAGCAAGTTGGATTATGGTGAAATTCTGCACTTGAAAATACATTTACTATAATTTTCATGTTACAGAAAGTATAGGCTTCATTAAACTAGTGTACACATTCCATTGAAATATTTTCCTTCAAGTAACAAAAGCAAAGGTCAAAGCATTAACTCTTGTTAATGGATGGAAACATGCTTAGAGTGCAAAAATAAATCAATAAAAATTGCATAACATAAGTATTTGATACCACCAAAGCTTTGCTTTCAGGTTGATGTAAGCTCTTGTTGATCAACCAATCGTGCAGCTACCCTGTTCAAAAAGAGCTATATGATGAAGAGGCTATGAGATAATCTGATCAACCAGAGCTGTCAGCTGAACAGAATGGCTGTCAGATGACCTGGACAAAAAGAGTTGTCAGATGAACTGATCAACCAGAGCTGTCAGATGGTGTGATAATTAAACTAACTGTCAGATGAACAGCATGGCTGCCAGATTACCTCATCAACAAGAGCTGTCAGATGAAAAGGGTAGCTGCCACATGGCATGATCAACAAGAGATGTCAGATGAACAAGATAGCTATCAGATGACCAGATAATCCAGAGCTGTCAGATAAACAAGATAACTCTCAGAAGTCCTGATCAACTAGAGCTCTCAGATAAACAGGATAGCTGTCAGATGACCCAGGCAACTAGAGCTGTCAGATTAACAGGGTAGCTTCCATATGATCTGATCTACAAGAGCTGTTGGATGAACAGGATAGCTGTCAGATGACCTGATCAACTAGAGCTGTCAGATGAACAGTGTAGCTGTCAGGTGACCTGATCAACTAGAGCTGTCAGATAAACAGGATAGCTGTCAGATGACCTGATCAACTAGAGCTGTCAGATGAACAGTGTAGCTGTCAGGTGACCTGATCAACTAGAGCTCTTAGATAAACAGGATAGCTGTCAGGTGACCTGATCAACTAGAGCTCTCAGATAAACAGGATAGCTGTCAGGTGACCTGATCAACTAGAGCTGTCAGATAAACAGGATAGCTGTCAGGTGACCTGATCAACTAGAGCTCTCAGATAAACAGGATAGCTGTCAGGTGACCTGATCTACAAGAGCTGTCATATTAACAGGATAGCTACCAGATGACCTCATCAACCAGAGCTGTCAGATGAGATGGAAAAATCCTTTGAAATTTGTGGTCTTTCAAAGGAAACTGACAATCACATTGGGTATAACATAGGCTCTTACAAACTATTGGTTTATGTGAACTAAGCTAGGGTCATCAAACTAAAATGATGCAACCATAGTAGACAATGTCAGAAATGGCAATGACCTACAGTGACAACAGAGTAAATAACAAATATCTCTATTGATTTCATTCTAATTAACTAACTTGGGACAGCAGCAAACTGCCTAGGATGGAAGAGACTGGAATTCTAAGACACCAGACTGTCTGGGATGGAAATGGTACTGTAGTCACTAGGCTGCCTGGGATAAAAGAGACTGGAATTTAGTCACAAGACTGCCTGGACTGGAACAGACTGGTACTTAAGTCACCAAACTTATCTGCAGACTTTGTCTTACATAGAACAGACTGGTACTACAACTTGTTTACTATGTAAATATATGCAAATACCTACCATAGCTGCCTGTGTATTCTTCAATGCAAATACTGCACATAACTTTGGGCACGATGTACGAGTTGCTGGGGTCACCTGGGCACTTCATTTATGCCACAGTATCTCAACGTCAACTAAGCAATATTTACACGAGAAATCAACATATGGCACAAAAATATACACAAAACGTGTCAAAATTAAAGATATCTACTGCTGTCTTCCACGAATGATGTCGTAGTCGACACACTTCACTAACTCCTCAATATGAGAAAAATATTTGTGGTTTTTCTGGTGTGACAATAAGATATGATAATATTGTGTACATATATATGTGTATATATATATATATATATATATATACTTTCTAGATAAATATCACATAAATAACAAATCCATAAAGGCACTAAGAGCAGGTGTTTGATTAATCTTTCCGAGTTAATCCACTGTCAAAAGAAAAATATCAACAGGTGGTTAGTCACGATTCACAGACACAATACACTATAAACACTGGGTTCATCTATCTTGTATGCATAATATTTCTTACTGCATAGATTTTTCCGGGATAACATCAAGGGTGCTGATCTTTTTAACACCTTAAATCTTCACTTTTTGTAACTTATGTAATACGAGAGGTTATTAAAGATAGACCATACTATAACAACCACCAGGTACTGCCGGTATACTCTTCTCCGACAATGCCAGATGTTGGTCTATACTTCAGGAAATAATTAAAAACAAGAAATTTTGCTTTTATGCCAACAAGTTTTTCTTTTAAATCCGCCGGTTAATGTGTGCAGCAGGAGAATCTTTAGATTCGACACTAACAAAGCAAATATCCTGCCGTCAACCAACCAACTCTTTATAAACACTGAGAGGAAGATTGTTTAATTTATATGATGAAGATTTCACAGACTTCAGTTCTACTGCTGGTAATTGTAACTTACTTTCCTAACACGTAACATAACACAAGGCACGGCTAGCAAGCAGAGAGAGAAATCGTGTAATTTAAGATTCTAAGATTCTCAATCCGCATGTAGATTCCAAAACTACGAGTTTGAAAATAAAAACCAGTAATATTATAAAAACAACTCCCAAGTTAATTTATCTATTATATGGTCTGTCGTAAAATCTTGTCGTAAAATGTAAAAATCTATATCTGTTACACAACTTTTACTCCGCTTAAATCCAACTATTTCAAACTAATGCACTGCGGGTGAGAAGGAATTTCAAGAGCTCTCCTAAATGACTGAATTGTAAACAATGAAAATCATCAATTTCAATTTTCCCACCTTCTATCGCTAAAAATAGATGTATACATAACAATACGGCACATGTACGCCTGTGTGAAAACAAACTATAAAATTTCCATTCACAAATCAACTTTTCCAAATATGTCCTTTTAAACCACAATGCATGTGACTGTATATGTAGATTAGTAGACGACACTCTCCGTCAAGCTGTATTTATGAATTAATAACTTTCATTAACGCAAAATGTATAAATATCCACTACACATTCAGCTAGCTACATATTTTAATATAACTATTTCCTTCTATATGACCTGAATACAAGTACTTCTCTCCAGCTCTTTAAATAACCACAGAATTATTTATATAATAGGCATAAAAGTTAAATGGATCTTTTCATAAATGAGTGAACTTCCTAACTGCTTTTATAATCCACATATATATGTAATAATATTAAGTTAAAAGGGAAAGAACAATAACTTGATACAACCACTCTTTAAGGAAAACTTTATCTTTCCCATAAGTTAATGATTAAAAGGTGATTAGATCCTCCCCAGGATAATCATCGGGGTTAAATGAAGTCCTTGTTTAAAATCAGACATCTATATCCATCTATACTGATATCAAAAAACGTGTGATCTCTTAACAGTCAGTCATGACTCTCTCTCTCCATCTCTGTGTCTTCTTTACTTATATATAATATATGAAGGTGGTGGCATTCCAGAACTCATTCACACTGGTCACTGATGCATGTACAGGTAGTATCTATCTGTCTATTCTTGACTGGCTGACCGACCTGATAAGTTACTTATATACAAGTACATTTATATATATATATATACATACTAAAGATCTCATATATAGACCATATTAATTATACAAGCAGCATACTCTTGTTATATACATAAAGTAGTAAGAGAATTTTTCCTAGTTCATCATTATTATGACTCAGTCAGTCACTGAGATATACTGTACATACATATACACTACATCTATTGGACTTTGATCTACAGCCAAATGTATTCCATACAAAACACTTCAGAATTCATTCATTGTCTGAATCTTTGCCAATTTTTTCTTTTATATAAGCCCCAGATTACCGTTTTCCGTGAAGAGGAACCACTCTTTACCTGTCATATCATGCTGCGATTCTAAACAAATTATCCTATTTATTGATTACAGATGTACCAAAAAATATTACAGTAAAACACGCCTAAACACTCAATCTTCACGGCCATCTGTACAGGTACACGCCTAACGCTCCATCTTCACGGCCATCTGTACAGGTACAATTAGATATCATCTGTAAAATGTCTTATCATCTATATCTCCAAATGATTCAGAGGCAGCAGTAGCCCGTCACTGCATGCGAGAAATATTGGGGATTCCCCCTGGTCATAGATCTTTGTTGATTGGCTCTATAATCTGTGACATTTACAGTTGGGGGTCAGTGTACTCTAAAAGCCACAAAACCACAAATAATCACACAACTTTATGCACCACATGAACTTGTTTATAGATGAAAAAACATGCTGATGCAATGTTGGAAAATATACAAGCAATTAACCCAAATATCTGCAATGTAATTTAAAACACACACAGTCCCAAAAACCCACAAAGTAAATGTATTCCTAAAATACAAAAGTCCCAAAATCCACAAAATATCCTAAAACACAAAGAGTCCCAAAATCCACAAAATATACTAAAACTCGATAGGTCCCCAAACTCATGTATCCTAAAACACAAAAGGTCCAAAATCCACAAAATATACTAAAACTCAAAAGGTCCCAAAATCCACAAAGTATCCAAAAACACTAAAGACCTAAAAACCCACAAATTACCCTGAAAGACAAAAGGTCCCAAAATCCACAAAATATCCTAAAACACAAAAGGTCCCAAAATCCACAAAATATACGAAGACTCGAAAGATTCCCAAACTCATGTATCTCAAAACCGAAAGGTCCCCAAACTAACAAAGTATCCCAAAACAAAAAAGGCCCCAAAAATCCAAAAAGTATTCTAAAACACTAAAGATCCAAAAATCCACAAAGTATCCTAAAATACAAAAGGTCCAAAAACCTACAAAGTATACTGAAACACTGAAAGTCCAAAATTCCACAAAATATTCTAAAAGACAACAGGTTCCAAAATCCACAAAATATTCTAAAAGACCTAAAATCCAGAAAGCATCCTAAAACACTAAAGGTCCCAAGTTATTTACCAAATTGGAGTAACTAGATCATAATCATTTAAGAATGAAGAAAAATACTGTTACTAAAGAACTTGAACCACGAACTTCAGGTAGGAATTTAGTCTTACCAAAATTTACATTAAAGCAAATCTATGTGATTCATAATTGGATTGGTTTTATGTCCCGGATCACCAAATTTTCTACTTAAGACTAGTAGGGGTTGTGGTGGCCCAGTGGTATTAACTTTTTTCCAGGCACTCCAGTTTCTTCAGAATCTTGGAACTAATTGCCTCAATATAAGTATATATATAAGAATTTTGATTGGGGCACAAAACATCATAACTGTGTTGCTGTTTTTTTTTTTTTTTTTTTTTTTTTTTTTTTTTATTATTATTGATTTATTGATTGATTTATTTTTCTTTTTTTTCTTTTTGCAAATTACTGTAACTACGAGATTCACCACATTTGTTTTGGACCAGTAGAAAGGCTAAAAATAATGTTTTTTAGCCCTGATGTCTATTTCCAATTGTGGGTATGCATGCACCATGATGATGCATCTGCTAGGCTTTAAGAAAACATAGGGGGAGTTATGTAAGTAACTTGACTAGAGTAATCTGGTGTGTTAAATAATCAGGCTTGTTACAGAAACAAGTTTTAATTAACTCCAGATATCTTCAAGTCTGTATACATCACAGAATCAATTATGTCTAATTTGTGTAATTATAATATATATACCTTTATCTAACAGAATCGGACTTTCTGATTTGGTGCAGTTCTCACCAATCGGATCCAGTCTTACATCAAGATCAGAGGCCGCCAGTAGGGGGTGAAGATAATTTTAATGAAAACCTGCCAAGTTTGACACCGGAGAACTATAAACATCCTTGACAAAGGAGAACACATTCTGCATGTTTAAAATACATAATTCAGACTTAGAACATTTCAAAATATTTATATAATTTGCTAGTTATGCCAGTTAAAATAAGTTTCAAACCTATCTTGTTATTTATCTACAGTACTTGAAACAAATTGTAATATTATGATTTCCTACTCAAATTCTGCAATAAAACTTGCAGAAAACGCATTTTAAGATTCTATAAAGATATATGGAGACTGCACTTACAAAGTTCATAATAACATTAAATTCTTATCATAATAATGTTTTAAACAACACAAGTTCAGGTTTCTATGTCATGTGCATAATTCTTTCTGAAACATACCAGATACTTGAGTATTTCACTGTCATCAAATTTCAAAATTTCAAAGTGACCTTGAAAAAAACTTCAAGATTAAACATTTTAAATTGCCCTCCCGGGGTAAAAAAAATTATGTAATCAATCCCAACAACAAAAATTAGATATTCATCTTGATCATAGTAGGTTCTCCTAAGAAAAGAAAAAAAAAACTTGAAAATCTACAAAAAAATTGTGAACATAAGGGAAAACACATACATGCAACAGAATTTTGAATGAATTATAAAATGTCAAAGATCAGCTTGTAAAATTTGTATAACCTGACTTTAAAGTTGATGTAGTTTTTTTAATGATGTTATGGTAGACTTGCTCCTGTAATATTTCACCAACACAGATTTGTCACCAGCTACAGGTGATTTCACCAACATCATTTCATTCCAACTTATACATAATTTCACAGAAGATTTATCACTAGCTGCAAGAATTTATTGACATGAGTGAAATCATTGACACAAGTGAAATCATTGACACAAGTGAATTCATTGACACAGGTGAATTCATTGACAGTGATTCTCTACTAGCTACAGGTAATTTCACCGAATAGCAATTCACCACAATACCAATTCACCACATTAACAATTCACCACGAGCTATAATAAGTGATTTCACTGACAATGGTTCATCACCAGCTACAGGTATTTCATCAACTCTAAGTGATTTCATAGACAATCATTCATCACCATCTATAACCATTTCACCAACATCACCAGCTACAAGTGATTTCACCAACTAAGACCAAATCATCACCAGCTACATGTGAAATTGCTGCAGTAATAAGCACTGATAGATTAATTGCAGTGGATTTTTTAACATGATTTTTGGGATTGTGTCACATCTCTGGCATGAGCATCAGCACAAGTCTGAATTAAATTTAACAAGTTTTAGATTAAATTTTTTTTTCAAAGCTAGATTTCTCCTGTCTTTTGAAGCTCCTGTTTTATTGAAAAGCAAGATTTTCACTGAGAGTTGAGTTAAGTTGAGTAATGGTGTTTAACGTCCCAGTCAAGAATATTTCACTTATATCGAGACATCGCCAGCTAGGGGAAGGTGCAGAAATTTTGTCTGTGCGTTGCACTGATGGCATTATACAGCAGGATTCTTTACTGTGCCAAGCCCACTGTGACACGGGACCTCATTTATTTTAAGTTCCCATCTAAAAGAACCGTGACTTTCATTTTGTAATGCTGAGTGCTTGGCAAAAGAACAGTCACTACCCACTTTGAAAAGCAAGAGATTTTCACTGAGAACTCAAAAAACAATAAACAAAAGTATTCTTGTTTTCCACCCTTCTTATATGACTGATAAATATCATTTTGAAGTATTTAACTTTTCTTTTTATTCAATTAACCGCCTTGTAATTGATAAGGTTATTAACCCTTTGTGTACAAATAAAGTCATTAAACCTGTATAATAAATATTATACACAAACAACATTGACCTGTCTGTTTGACCTTTGATTTATGTTTTCTATGGACAAGTACATTTATCTTTAGGGAGCACAAGTACACACTGGGAAACTAAGAGTAAGTACATGCATTCTGAATGTACTAACTGTGAATCCTAACACTATCCTTATATTGGATTGATCCTTCTGTATGAATATTCCTACCAAAAGGTCAAGCAGACAGGTCAATGTTGTTTGCCTATATATATCCTTATACAGAACACATCAAGACTGGGATAAAAACACTTTTATTTTACACAGAAAAATAGACAATATCATTATTAAGGTCAGCTGACTAATTGCATTTAGGTATCCTATTTTGTTTTTTCTGGTAAAACCACCAGTAACCTCTAGTACATGTATAAAACTTGTTATAGCTATAATTCCAGTCATTTATTAGTTGATAATTAACAGTAGATCTTATCTTGTCACCCCCCTAAGTTGATAATAGACCTGACTATAAATTGTTGGTGGGTTGTAACTAATTTCAATTATTAGGTCTACTCTCTATTATGGCCTCCCAGGCAGATCAAATTTACAAATAATTTATTGGTAATTTTCTTCATAATTTATGTTAAACACTGGCTGTTTGAGTGCAAGTGTACTGAAATATATTTGTAGTCTCTTCTAGTTTATATTAATTTGGTTTCTAAACCTCAGAGATAGCTTTCAATAGCCATCATGACCTCCTCTGCCATGGTGTAAATGCTGGCCTTGCTGGTTCATGTTAAAGCATTCATGAAAAGCATTGTAGCAAATTTATTTCTCAACAAATATATCAATCCATGTCCAAATCACAATCCTAAAGTAAAGTAAAATCTTTGGCAAATTAGATTAAACACATAAACTTCCACCAGGGAAGTGAGGTCAGGTGCTCTAGAAGGATAAGCAACTCCTCTTTAGCAAGCTACAACCGCTATCAAACTGAAAAGGGTTTCGGCAAAAGTCTTTATATCATAAATTATCTCCCTTTGCATTTAAGGCATGCTAACAAAAAAGTCATTACACTGGAAAACCTCAGAAAACAAAAGACTTGGTAATTAAAACATAGATAAATTCAAAATGACTGAAATTATTCATCAAAAGAATATTTAATTTTGATACTTCAACAAAAAATCTTCACATGAGTTACTTCCCCTTGACATTTAAGAAAACCTACAAAAAGCTCTTTTTATCTGCAAAACTTCAAAGAACCAAAAAACAACTCATTTATTCAAAAATGGATAAATTCCAAATATTTGGATTTAAGTTTCTCTTTTTTTCAAACAGACATTTCTTTATGTGTATAGACACAAATATTTAAACCTGATAGCATTGTAAATACAAAATGTCAATTTCTCCCCTTTATATAAATATAAGTAGTTAACATAACCAGACATTGGAATATATTCAAGCCTTTTTTGTACTATCAGAGAAGACTTATAACACAGTGTCAGCTGTCAGACTATAATTGAAGCATTTAGTACTGACATTACCAAGCCAAAAAAATACACCTATTGAAAAAAATTACCTAGTTAAAAGTTTTGCCAAATCCCACTTTTTGACCTTATTATAGAAATTGACAACTGATTGAGACCAGACACCAGGATACATTATCTTGTCAAATCAGCGTAATTGTTTTCTGGAAAATTTATCCTATAAAATTTGTTTTACCTTGTAGGTAATTTACTGTTTTTAATACACCAAGTTAATGTTTAAATCACAGTTTATATAGCTTACATAATTTTACCGTAATTCATAATCCGTCTTGGCTTTTAAACGAAATCCTTTCACTTCCTGGTTTCATTTTGTAACAAGAACACTACAAAAGCTCAATCAGTAGAGTGCTAGCTTCATAATTGGGAGGTCTTGGGTTCAAACCTCAGCCATGTCACGGCAGGCTTAGCATGTTAAATAACACTCCCTGCCCTAAGTATACTGCAAAGGTAAAAAATAATTTGCTATTTCATCTATAGCTGGTGATGTCTGGATATAATGAAATATTTTCAACTTGGTCATAAACCCCATTCAATTAATCATTGTAACAAGTTATTTCCACATCAATTTCTGGTCTGACCCTGATCAGATTTAGAGATTTGTAAATAAGTCTTTATCAATGAATATACAATAAAAGTGTCACTATATATAAATCCTAATATCCCAATCTTTAGTAATCTTTGTACATGACACAGCAAAATATTGTTGTTGGATGGTTGAATAGTCTTAGCTTTTTTTATAAAATCAGGAACTTGGGAGTAAGCCCATGACTCAAATAGGTGTGGATAAAGGATTTTAATTAAATCAGCTCTGGGTAACTAGAAGTTATCTTAACAGTTACAAATACTTGACTTAATTCCATCTCTCCTGGTGGAGAATTGGGCACAGTTACAAGCCATTAACGTCTATATTATATATTGTATAAGAAGAAACATCTATTTTTCTTCTACCTGGAAATTAAAGTCACTTTGGTCACTGATCGAAATTTTCAGATGCAATGATCATCAGTATTCATTCTAGAAGAAGCCATTGGTCCTTTAGTTTTATGAAATAGCTCCATTGTTAAGGCCTTAGTGAGCTTTATTTAATATAATATGAATGCAGAAATATTGATTTTATGTTGTTTAGAGAAAAGTTTTAGAACATGGTCTCCTCTAAAAAATCCTAGATTAAACACTGGGTCATTTGCCAATGGTGAAACCGATACTTCAACCCATAGTCCAATACTTTAAATACATGCATTTCAAATATATCTTTACATGTAGAAAAGTTAACATTCACAGGAGATAACTGGGTCCTTAACCAGATTCAATATATCATCATGATGGTTGTCAGTGTCAAACACTATTGTACAAAGACTCCTATAAACACTCCTGATAGCAGTTATAAAAGTGACTTTTTATAAATCCTTGACCTCTGACCTGTGTTAAAAGATTTATCATACGTGTCTGTCTATTTATAACATCAACTAGGGATTATATGACCTGGGTATTTCCAATATCCTTTCAATGGGTACTGATTGAGGTGCTCCAGACAGTGGTGGGATTTCCAAATCAAGAATTGCACTAGCAGTTGCATATGTTTGTTTCTAGATATCATCTGATAAAATTCCATGACTTTTCAACTGCAATGACTTTTCCTAAAAAATCAATATCACCGACTTTTCCGTAAATTGCTAAAGTTCAATTACTTTTCCAGATCTCAACAAACCCTGACTGATCAACAAAGACAAATATACACATAGTGTGTTACTGATCTAAGTGCTCCAGTCTGTGGAGGGATTTCAGTGACAAAGATGAAGTTGTGACTGTATGTTTTAAGGTGTTGGACATTGCTTCCACATTGTCCAGGAGTGTAAAAATGTCAACTTAAAAGCCAAGGATTGCAAAATTTATCTCTTCTATAAGAGTGTCTTATTTAATCTAACCAAACTTGCATAAAAAATATTTGGCATCAAATACTAAAATGTTTGTCCTCAAGAGTTCCTCTATTATTTCTAAAATGTATGCAATTAATTTTTTTTTCACTTGTATTTGAGGGCAAAAGGGTCAAAATCACTAATCTACTAAACATCAGGCCCATAGCTAAAGTCATCACAATTAAAATACTTTATTATGCTTATAAAATACAAACACAGGGAAGAGGAAAATCATAATGACGACGGCAAGTAAATCATAAAATGGTATAATAGCGATATAAAACAGTTTTTAATTGATTATGGGTAACCTGGAAAGTCCCCTCCGAGGTTAAATAATGGCTTCCTTACATACAGTACTCCGATCATTTAAAATAGTTATAGGAGCACTGTTTCCAATAATCATTAGGTGATAACTTCTTACGTCTAGACTTTATGTGTCAATAAAAAATTGTCTGTCTCTAGTAGCTGAGTCAATTATCAAACAGGAATATAACCCCATATAATAATTACTTATAAAATTGTGCAATATATGCAATATATTAAATAGGGACACAAAAGGGCCTGTGAGGATCACCTGGATAAGGAACACAAAAAGAGTTGTAACAATCACCTGGACCATCTGACAACTACAGTACACAAAAGGGCCTGTGAGGATCACCTGGATAAGGAACACAAAAAGAGCTGTAACCATCACCTGGACCATCTGACAACTACAGTACACAAAAGGGCCTGTGAGGATCACCTGGATAAGGGACACAAAAAGAGCTTTAACCACCACCTGGACCATCTGACAACTACAGGACACACAAGGGCCTGCGGGGATCACCTAGACAAGGGACACAAAAAGAGCTGTAACCATCACCTGGACCATCTGACAACTACAGGACACAAAAGGCCCATGATGATCATCTGGACAATCAAACATCTTTTAAAAGTCCAACCCCTAGCTTATAACAGGATTGTATATTATATATGCAATATATTAAACTTGGACTCAAAAATTATTTTTCACAAACTTTTAGTGGAGGATACAAAGGGAAGTCTTCCCAAAAGTAAAGTACCACTATGGTACCTAATTTGGTAGAGTGCTTGCTTCATGTGTGGAAGGTGGTGGGTTTGAACTATGGCCAGGGTCTGACCAAGACCTGAAAACAGGTAGTGACTGTTCTTTCACCAAGCACTCTGCATTAAAAAATGAAAGTCACAGGTTTCTTGGGAGACCTTACAAAACCAATGTCCTGTGTCATACTAGGGCTTGGCACATTAAAGTTCCCTCCCTGCACATTGCCCAGAGCATACTGCAAAGGTAAAAATTTCTGCCACTTTACCTATAGCTGGTGACATCTTAATATAAGTGAAATATTCCTCAGTGGGACATAAAATCTGATTCAATCGATCAATCTTTCCCAAAATAAAAGTATCATCCACTCACACCTCAGTGAATTTTAGTAGACCTTTTTCATTAAATATGGGCAATTTTCTTCATTAATCATTAATCAAAGGAAGCACCTGTTAATAAAAATGTTCTGTACATCTGACACACATGTTAAACACTTGATCGTGTAATGAATGGATTTTTAATTTTCACGTCTATTGTCTGTTTTGCTGACTTCAGGCCACATCCTTGATTTTTAAATCGGCTACTAGTACACATGTATAAATGTATAACTCACGATTTTATAAAACACCGACATGGCTGTTACTAAGATTTATTTCTTTTTGCCGACATGCAGAACTTGATATGGAAACAATCTTCTTTTTTCAAGGGTCATATATTCACATCTATTTTGATAACCTATAAAATGTTTTACTTCTGTTTGAAGATTTTACTCAGGGGTGTCGGATTACCACAGAAGTGAGGGAGGGCATTGGTCTAACTGGGTATTGACATTATATGTAGGAAGGACAAGGCATCCCTGGTCAATCACCAGTAAAATAACAAAGTTCAAACTTTCCATATTCCAATAAACAAAACTGTCCATCATCATCAAGAGTTACATCATTTAAATGTGGAGGCCTATAGAGATTATGCCTGATAAATAAATTCAAAATACAGCATTCATTCTAGAAGGCGGGTCATGAGATCATTGATCCCTAATTTTGTCAAATGACCCCATTGTTAAGACCTTAGTGTGCCATGAATGCAAAAATATTGATGTTATGGAGTTTTAGAGGATTTTGTTTTTGAAAATGGCCCCTTCTGAAAAATTTGAAGAATGAAAATATTGTCTAGATATTCAGTACAATAAAATATTCAGAAAATGGAGTGGAGTCCAGTAATGGAGTTTTATGTCCAATCAAGAATCTTTCACTTATATCGAGAAAGGAGTGGAATGGAGTAATGGAGTTTTATGCCCCAGTCAGAAAACCAAGGTGGTAGTGTAAAGATATTTAATTTTGCGTGTATTTATTTTCGTGGTATAGGAAATTTAGACATATCCGTGGAGTTAAGTTTTTCGCGAAATTGAAATGTGCCTCATAACACAATCAACACAATATAATTTTCACTCGGTTTTAATTTTCGTGCAAATCAAACGACCGCGAAATAAGCAAAAACTAGTACACCGCGAAAATAAATAAGTTTACAGTAGGTTCAGGAATTGTGGATGATATTGGAGTGCCCAGAGAAAAGTACAGTTCTTCAGCAAGTGAACTGACAAACTTTCTCAAATCAGGACCTGTCCCGAGTGGGAATTAGGACCTGTCCTGAGTGGGAATTAGGACCTGTCCTGAGTGGGAATTAGGACCTGTCCTGAGTGGGAGTTCAAACCTAGGCAGTGAGAGGACCTGTTATCTATGAGCAAACGCTTTAGACCACTCTGCCACCAAGGCCTTATAAAGAATATTAAGAAAATGAATTGGATAATCACAAATTTGGTAATTTTATAGCTAAAAAGAGAGAAAATAGAATTAATGTAAAAACCTCATGCTCGTCGTCATCATCATCACAAAAGCCACTTTAACGGATTCTCTGAGCTGGCCTAAACTTAAAGAGTTTATCAGCAAATATATCTAAATTGAAGGAAATATAATTTTATAACATATCTAGGGAAATTAGTTCCAGAAAGAACGAAAAACGGAAATTATATCACACAGTTAATGGATTTTTAACTGAACAAAAATTACAACGTGGCAACAATTTTATTTATTTATAACTGCAACATACTTTCAATTTCCCATTTAATGAATGACAATTAAGTAACAAAAAACATGTTAAAATCTGAATGAACTGATTTTATGGTTGCATACTGAAATTAAATAAAAAGTTAAAGACAGTTGGTCTGTGGGTTTGCATGACTGACGATCTGACTGCATTTTTGAATAATTTGATTGGTCTTTATATATGTCACTGTTTGAATGTACTACAACAATTAAATTTAAATTAAATAGGTTAATCATATTAATTAAGTAACTAAAATATGTCAATGAACTTTCTAAGGATTGAACTTTCTATTAAAATTTTATTTTTCACTGAATAGGCTCACATGACAGAATCAAGATATTGGGAACATTTCTTAAAAAAATAATTTTTCAAAAACTCAACATAAAATTAAACAGGTGGGGGATACAAAAGGAAGACTTACTGGAAGGATCTTGGCTGGGGCATTAAACACCATTACTCCACTGTGTTTGAATTTGATAACTTGACTTGATCAACCAGAATGCATGAGTTTGCCACTAAGCTTGACAAAGCTCAGTGGTTTTCTCTGGGAACTGTGATTTTCACCACCATCTCTGAATTGACCACCTTGATATAAGTGAAAGTATCTTGACTGGGAGTAAAACTCTATTAATCCACTACACTAATATAAGTCGAAGTCAAATTCTAAGTCCTGTGAACTGCAAGTTATCAAACTTTCACTATATTTCAATTCAGACAGGTTATAAGTTTTCTCAGAGTTCAGTTAAGTGGATTAGATTGGAGCGGAGTAATGATTGTGTCTACAGAGTCAAGATGGTCAATTCAGGGAGGAGGAGAAGACTGTAGTGCCCGGAACAATCCACCAATCTTGTGCAACCCAACTGACAAACTTTCTCCAACTAAGATGTGCCCAAAGTTGGATTTGAACCTCGGCGAAGAAAGGCATTGTGGTCCATAAGAGTACACTTTTAGAACACTTAGCCACTGAGGTCCCGTTCAGTCAGATTATAGAAATTAACTTACCTACTGTAGTAATAGTAACAAACCTTCTCATCTGGATATGATCTGATTAAGATGGCTTAATGACAGCTTTTTTGAGAGAGAGACAGAGAGCACATACATACACTTGTGCCTTGAATTCATTGAGTTGGACTTAAGTTTTCACATTGTTCAAATTAGGTGATAAGTGATGACTTATGACAAGCTGGAGGTAAAGAATCTCAAGTCTAAGTTGAAGCAAATTAACACTTGTCTGGATAATGATTCAGTTTCGCTATTTGGCACAACTCCATTCTGAGACAAACATCAGCAATGACATCACCAGGTCTAGAAGTGTTTTTTCTGATTGGTTTAAAGCTTGTTCTCTGTCATAAGTAAAACAAGTGGGACAGGTGTCTTAACACTCACCTGAGGATTATGCCCTATGCCAACTGTAGGAGTTATATAACCAATTACAAGGACCATAAAAATTTTAACCAGTTTTAGCCTAAATGCCAGGGTATTTGCAAATCAATTATTGCTTGTATCAGTACTAAGAATGCTATATCAAGTGCTAATTCTAGAAGAGGAACCATTGATCCTTTTTTTCAAATGACCCTATTTATAAAGCCTTAGCGGGTCATTCTTAACATGACATTAATGCATATAATTTGGTACATTTTGGGGGTTTTATTGAGGATTTTTTTTTTGAAAATAGACCCTTCTAAAAAATCCTAGATTTAACACTATACATGAAAACATTAACAGTCTAGCTCATGTATACAGTCCAACCTGCTTTAAAGGCCACCTCTATATAAGGGTCACCTGCTTATAAAGGCCAGTACAATTGTATCCTAATGGTTCTTTATTCACATTATTTGAACCTGTATATAAAGGCTACCTGCCCATTAAGGCCACTTTAACTGGTTCCTTTGAGTGGCCTTTATAGACAGGATTGACTGTACCTATAAAAAGCTAAAATAGTAGCAAAATTACAAAGGTAAGAATAAGCCATTTTAATATTCTTATAATCGTTAAACTTGAACTTTGAACCCATGACCTAATTTTCAAACATTTTAAGGACCTTGCACAGGAAGTGAATCCCCTCATAAGACAAGGGCCATGCACAACAGTTTAAAGCACTGTGATCTGTAAGAACATGTTTTACACAACTCCACCAATAAGTCCCACCCCTCAAGAGAGTACAACCATTGGTTATATTTCATTAATGCTTACATTAGTGAAAAAATAATTTATTATTCAGTTCATTTCGTAATTGTCATAATATTGAGTATCTGATGTTGTTGCAATCTTTGAAAGTTTCATTCTAGCATATTTCAGGTCATTTCAAAATACAAAATTGTTTATAGCATTTATCAGCAATTGTTTCAACCTTTGACAGATTGCAATCTATTTCCCCGATGAAGAAGTAGGTGTTGATTTTCAAGGTTTGCATGTGTCAAATACAGGTGGTAATTGACACGCCCACTTGTATGAATGGCCCAATTAGCAACTTCTAAGTAGGGTAATAGCCCTGCAAAATGAAACAAAGTAGGTCAGACCAGAGTGATAAAAGAATCACGTCCAACTGCAACTGCAGTTGAATTGAGTATTAGAGTTAAACATCCCGGTCATGAATTTTCACTTATATCGAGATGTCATCAGCTATAGGAGAAAGGTGCAGAAAACTTTGCCTGTGCGTTGCACTGATGGCATTATACAGCAGTGTTCTTTATTGTGCCACACATAACATGACATGAGAGACCTCGTTATTTAAAGTTTAATCCAGAATTTTAATTTTCAAGAATTAAAACCCATAAAAGATTACCGTAATTTCAAGACCTAGATTTTCATGCTGATGAAAGATTTACAGCAACATTTTAATTTTTTCCATTTTAATTCCATACTGAATTTCAAGGAAAAACAAAGAAATAACATCAAGACTAAATAATGTTTTAGTAACGTTTTGCAAAAAGTATGACCCTCTAGTATTTTATGTGTGTCATTTCTCTTTGGTAAACTCAATTTCAGAAAATGCTTAAGAGATAACCTAGTTAGCAACCAATGGAATTTAATCTTAAAGAGCAAAGAAAATGTGAAAGAAGTATGGAATATTTAGGTCAAACACTCATGAGCTTTGCAGATGTTTCTCGTATGACAATATAAAATATCAACTTAGTATGGTATCTAAGAAAATGTGGAATAAACTAAGGGGACATTATACAACTCTGAATTATGTGTTTATGACTTTTACGGTGTTTGATACTTTGGCTAAATATTGGGTGTACAGTCCAGCTCTGTATAAGGGCCACCTGCTTTTAAAGGCCAGTAAAATAGTATCTTAATTGTTCTTTATGCATATTATTCTGTATATAAAGGCCACTTTTACTAGTTCTCTTGGGTGGCCTTTATAGATAGTTTTGATTGTAATTGCCAACACAATAGAAGAACAATTTAAACCTGAAGAGCTGGCTTAGTTACTGTGGAAACTGAAATTCAGATTCTGGCCAGGTCTGATGAAGGCTTGAATAATAGGAATATTTGGCTGTTCCTTCGCTAACAATAATAATATTTACAGATCATTTACACTACAGACCCTAAAAGCTGACCAAGCACAATTAAACACTTACTCTTCATTGCTTCCACAGCTTCCCCTATAGCTTAACTAGGTTTCCACAATTATTAGTCCAAAATTTGTATTATTTCACATATTTGTTTAAATAATTTACTCTTTGAAAGAATTTCACAGAAATAAGTACCCAATGGCAATTTTGGCAACCAGGAATGGAAACATAGGCTCAAGATGCCTTGCTATAGGTTAACCATCTTGACAAGAACATAAAACATCATCTTAGGGTTCAGTTCACATTTTACAATATACATCATTGCTAAGTGAGAGAAATCTGGCTACCAGGAATGGAAACATAGGCTCAAAATGGTTTGCTATAGGAAAGCCATCTTGACAAGAACATAAAACATCATCTTAGGGTTCAGTTTATATTTTACAACATACATCATTGCTATGTAAGAGACATTTGGCTACCAGGAATGGAAACATTGGCTCAAGATGGCTTGCTATAAAGGAAAACCATCATAGGCTCAAGATGGCTTGCTATAAAGGAAAGCCATCTTGACAGGAAGATAACACCCCATGTTAGGGTCCAGTTTATATTTTACAATATACATGATTACTATGTGAGACACTTATATATGCTAGCGATGTTTTATGTGTTTTAGAACAGATTTCTGTAATGATAAGAATCTGTATCAGGAGTAATACATTCCACACACTCTCTGATGGCCACACACTCTCTGATGGCATAATGTTAAGTCATTTACCATGTCACAGTTTACTTGACAGAGCCATTGGTGCATAACCTAGTCATATTCACATCCACATGTAGAGCTATTTCATTGATATAAGATGATGCAGAAAATACCAATTATTATTATTTCTTACTTTGCTCAGTCTGTTCTTTGTAAGAGTCCTCTGTAGCTACCACAGGTGGCCTACTCTTTTTCGAACTCTACAAAGGTGTCTTTAGCATGCACAGAGACACTGTACCTCAGTTTTGAGTCTCATCAGAAAAGACTAGTTCTATTACTTTACACTTTTTACAGATCTAGTATGGACAGGAGATGAAAATCATTTCAGAAAAATTCCAAGTCCCGAGTGAGGTTCAAACCCACAACCATTGACTTCGAAAGTCAGTGGCAGTATGTCAACCCATATTAAACGATAACATTCTGTAAAGACACAATCTATTTCAATGTGACAGCCTAGATGAACATTTACACATGGTATGAGTTAAGGTAAAAAAGCCCATACATCTCAGAATATACTACAAACATTGCTACAGATGCTGGGTGATGGATGACCTTGGGTCATGTTAAAGGTCACACTTTTTAGAACATACAAGACATTGCTACAGAAGACAGAAGATGGATGTCCTTGGGTCATATTCAAGGTCACACTTTTCATAATATACTAGACATTGCTTCAGTAGATGGAGAATGGCTAACCATGGGTCATGTTCAAGGCCATGCTTTTAAGAACATACTAGACATTGTTACAGAAGATATAGAATGGATTACATTGGGTCAAGGTCATAATCAAGGTCACATTTTCAAAACATACTACAAATATGGAGAATAGATGACCTTGAGTCAAGGTCATGTTCAAGGTCACATTTTCAGATTTAATCTAGGTTCCAAATCATTATTTTATATCTTGAGTTTCCTATTTTTTGTAAACTTATTTTATCAAATTCAGTATATACAGAAAAACTACATAACTACAGGTGGTATACCTTCTGGCTAAATAATAATAATTGTCAAGCATGTGAGAAACAGGTCAAAGGTCAGATCATGTGCACATTTATCATGGTTCACCTTCATATGCTATGTATGTGATCAGTATGACAGACTGTAGGTATGTGAAACAGGGTCAAGATTGATTCAGTTATATTAAGGTGGTCAGTGTTGGCATGGTGGAGGGAACTGGAGAACATGCAAAATACCATCAGAAGTATCTAGCTAAGACCTGCTAGAATGTGACTACTTTTCTTTGACAAAACTGACAAACTCTCTCATACTGGACTATGTCATTTTTTCTCAAAAAGGGTTCAAGCGTAAGTTTCAATAGAAACTGTTGCCATTAATCGAGTGCTTCAGACCAGAGTGCAGTGGAGTAATGGAGTTTTATGCCCCAGTCTAGAAGGCAGTTAGTACAGGAATGGTGGAAGAAAACAGGAGTGCCTGGAGTACCATCAATCTTCTGTAAGCAAACAGACAACATATCTCATAAAAAGATCTGTTCAGTATGGGGTTTGAACCTAGGCTGTGACCCATAAGCCAGAATTTCATACCACTTGATCACCTAGCCCATCCTCTTTAGAAAGAAAGATCCAGAGAATGCAGAATAAAACAGATCTATTCATTAAAACTTGGTAGTTATGGTACACTCCGTAAACAGGATATGCATCTAATCTTAAATAAAATCAATCTAATGACTTAATTGACTGCCTATCCTATCCTAGTCTATTTGTACTGCACTACACCAGAGGCAGTCAGCAGCAGTAGCAGCGGTACTGTAATTAAAGTTAATTGACAGACAAACTTCCAGCAGGTGGTTGTGTGGAGTAATCACAAATAACATCAGAACCTTTTAACCTTAGTTATCTATATTGGTATCTCAATTCTCCTGGTATTTCAAAAAAACATATCAGAGGATGCTTTATCTCTGTCCCAACCCCATCCCTGGCCCCCTAGTTCCAACTTAAACACTCAATGGGACATAGTAGTTCCTTCTTTGAATATATACACATCATAAAGTTTGTTATTGTACATGTACATGTATAAATTTCTAAGAACTCTCTCTTTCTAAAATAACCACTGCGGTAGCTCAGTCGGTAGAGTGCTCGCTCCGTAAGTTGGAGGTCGTGGGTTCGAGCCCCGGCCGGGTCTAACCCAAGACTTGAAAGTGGGTAGCGACTGTTCTTTCGCCAAGCACTCGGCATTACGAAATGAAAGTCATGGTTCTTTCGGATGGGAACTTAAAATAAACGAGGTTCTGTGTCACGGTGGGCTTGGCACGATAAAGAACCCTGCTGTATAATGCTGTCAGCGCAACGCACAGGAAAAATTTCTGCACCTTCGCCTATAGCTGGCGACGTCTCGATATAAGTGAAATATTCTTGACTGGGACGTTAAACACCATTACTCAACTCCAACTCTTTCTAAAATAATAGTGCATACTTATGGATCACAATGCCTCTAATCATCTAGGTTAAGGTAATTCCTAGTGTGAGAAAGTGGTTTTCTCTGGGCACTCATGTTTCCTCCATAATCTCTAAACTGATCGCCTTGATAAAGGTGAAAGAATCTTGGATGGGTGGAAAACACCATAACTCCACTCCAAAATAATGACACTAATGAAAGCTTACAGGACAAAAGTATCATTGTTTCTAGTAATAGACAGATTCTTGTTCGATATTGGGACATTTTTTGTAGCTACATGTAAGATCTAGTAAGGGATCAAACCCACGAAACTAAACCACAATGATACTGAATGACCTTTCTAAACTGACCAGTGTTATATTTATACAGATTGATGACCTTTCTACATCATTAAAAACCTATATATATACAGCATGTTTATTTATGTGTGATCTATCAATGCCATAATGATTGAATTAAAAAAGCTAAAACAGTGGGAAGATTAATTCTAAAACAACATTTTCTACTTAAGATTTCAGGCCAATCTTAAATGTCTGGCTATACAAAGTGACTGTCTGATACACATGTACATACAATAAGTTCTCTTGAAAATTGAGTCATGGCTCGATTGTCGATTGTCGAGGCGAGTGAATGAGATATTGACAGCTAGTGGCCAAAAAGTGACCAAGCGATAGAAAGCAGCTGCAAAGATAAAGTTAAGGAGGATCAGAGATGACCGTCGATTCGGCACAAAGTCCTTTACTTAGTGTTAAACTTTCGACAAGACTATACTTATGTAGGAGATCTTCTAATTTAAATTATCCTCAGTCTGACCAGAAACATCAGTACAGGGGGTAAACGAGATATAAAGTGGATTTAGTTTCACATAACAACCAGACAACTTTATTATAATGATCAAAATAAGAATATATGTATATTCATTCCTAACCTATCTGCACTATGCATGTCTGTGTCACTAAATTTACATGTAATACACTGTAAAAACTAAACAATTAAATGTAAAAACAAACAAGCAAATACATCTAGTCCAACCTGCCTTTAAGGCCACCTCTATATAAGGCCACCTGCTTATAAAGGCCAGTAAAATTGTATCCCAATTGTTCTTTATTCATATTATTTGAACCTGTATATAAAGATCACCTGCCCATAAGGTCCACTTTTACTGGTTCCCTTGGTGGCTTTTGAAAATGGGATTGACTGTAATTGTAAGTTATTAAATTGTAATTCTGTGTTTAAGACACAATGATATTTGTTTTTCTGGGTTTTTAATTTAATTTTTAGTGTATTGCAGTTGTACTTTTTTTAATTTAAAAATCAAAATTTTGGGTGTTGCATGTGTGTGCAGGAGGGGGGGGGGGGGGGGGGGGGGAGGGAGAGAAGGGGCTTGGGTGGGGGTGGTCTCTAATATACAGCCTTTGTCTAAATTCAAATGATTTGTTTAGAAATTTTACAAACTTACCTGTGTGGCAAATCTGATTTTTTAAAATTTATTTTAATTCATGAGACATGACCTGAAGTATAAACACATGTTTATAAATATTGTGACAACTTGTAGATTTTGAGGATAAAAATATACCTGAGAACCTAAAACTAAAAACTAAGAGTACCAGTATGTCTACATGGCCCCAGTGTGTTATCAGATAATGTAGCTATTAGTATCCAAATTACTTTAACTTTTACTTTAACTTAGAGGTAATCAAATAAATCTGAATAACAGGTGCCCTCCTCAACTTTAATAGTAAAAGTACATACAAGTAACCAATTGTGAGAAAATTACAACACAAGACACAAATGATACCCATGTTCAAAGGGAGATAATCCATAAAGCATACATCCATCAGTTCAGTGTAAATACATTCTCTTGTAATTCTCAAATATGACACTAAGTAATTCTTTATTACAGTCCTATACCACGTCAGTGTGGCACATACACGATCACATGAAATATGTGGTAAAACCAACTTTGTTGTGAAGATTAATATAAATTTTAAATTTACTATCAGTGGATACACACATATGTAATCAACACAACCACTTGTTATTGGTTTCTCTGGATTTTCTTTTTATAAATACAGAAGAACCTGCCTTTAAAAGACACCTGTATATATGGACCACTGGTTTATAAAGGCCAGTACAATTTGATCCTCATTGCTAAAACTTTTTCATGTTATTTGATTCTATATATAAGGATCACTTTTACTGGTTCCCTTGGGTGGTCTTTATAGAGTTTTGAATAAAACTCTTTTCATATATTAATTGAAATAAATTCCATTTCTCTTTTTATCTTGTTTCTGTACTTTTATATATAAAGTCAGCTGCACATGAAGATTCTAAGATACAAATTTCTTCAATTTTGTTTAGATGATGTGGAAAGTGAAGAAAATCTGTGACCATGTTTACTACAGTCCAGTTGAGTTGACTCATGGTGTTTTAAGCCACATATATTGAGGTGGTATATTCATCAGTTCAGGGATGGTGGAATAAAAGAAGACCCTAAAGAACACCACTAATCTTTGGTAAGTGAATTGACAATCTTTCTAGCACAAGAATCTGTCCCCAATGGGATTTGAACTCAGGCTGAAGTGGAACTGTGATCCATTAACATATTTTACACCTCTCAGTCACAGAGGTTCCTCCCTGTTTAAGAGATTACAGAGATCTGCTATTAAAACCATGTTTAACTGTGAGTAATGTTAATATTCAAGTTGTCCAATCCTGCATCTGACGACATAAAGCACTGGAGAACCCGGAAACTGGAAAAACCTCTATATCACCGGAAATGAGTGGCTTGTGGTTTACATGACTTGGTCACAGAGACCCCTCCCAATATACCACATACAACTGTGAGTAATGTTAATATTCAAGTTATATAATCCTGCATCTGGCGACATAAAACACCGGAAATACCGAAAACCGGAAAAACCTTTACATCACTCAGTCACAGAGGCCAATATACCATGTATAACTGTAAGCAATGTATATATCAAGTTATATAATTCTGCATCTGATGATATAAAACACTGGAAAACGGAAAAAAATTCTATGGAAACTAGTGGCACTACGATGGTAACAGCAAACATGTGCTTTACATCACTAAGTGGCCTTATGTCCCACCAGGGATGAAGAGGATAGGTTACATCACTAAGTCACAGAGGCCCCTCCCAATATACAATGTATAACTGTGAGCAATGTATATATCAAGTTATATAATTCTGCATCTGATGACATAAAACAATGGAAAACCTGGAAACTGGAAAAAATTCTATGGAAACTAGTGGCACTACGATCGGTAACATTAAGCATGTGCTTTACATCACTAAGTCACAGAGGCCCCTTCCAATATAAAATGTATAACTGTGAGCAATGTACCGCGGTATATATCAAGTTATATAATCCTGCATCTGATGACATCAATACAATGGAAAACCCGGAAACCGGAAAAAATTCTATATCACTGGAAATGTCATCCATCAGCTGCTTCAGCTGCCATCAGGACTCGAGGGATTACGTGTGTGCATTAACAATATTATAATCTGATGTATTACTTAAAACAAATGGTTGTTGTATGAAATATTAATTATATTAAAGCATGATGTAAATCATGACATAGTGACATCAAGTCATATGTATCTGGTTACTTTGGCTTGTTTCAATATTGATTTTTAACTCAGTATGGTGAAAACTGTAAATAACCTTATGTATTATTAATATTTCAAACAAAACTGTAAAAATTATATATGATTTATGTACTGTTCAACACGTACGAGAAACCGTTAAAACAGTTACATGTAAAAATTAATGATCAGTAATTTGTGTATACTGTTGATTTATTCAAAGGGGAGGCTTCCTGCAAGCCAAAGACAACACAATATGCTATTCCAAGAAAATAAGCTGCTCAGGAAATCCAATCGACTACAGACCTTATGACAATGCCATTCAGTATTTATCCAACAAGAATGCTCTGCAACGCCACACGAAATCCATAAGAACAACTCAAAACCTGGGACCAGCAGGATATATGGTGTATAATACACCAGTCACGTGAAAACCTTGATAATGCATTCCTGCATCATACACTGAAAAATCTGTATTTGTTGCATCAATACATTATAAGTCAACAAAGCTTCTTATTAGTAATACGCATGAATAAGCAATCTCTACATCATACATCAAGAAACCTTGTTTCTATGCACGTTGCACCCATACATAAGTCAACAAAGCTTACAATTTGTAATAAGCATGCTGAATGCAACATTGCAGCTTAACTAAAAACATCTTGTGAGCCTATTTTGGGCATCAATGGAGACCTTATCAGCATCTTTGAGGTGACAAGGAATGTTATGCCCCAGTCAACATTTACTTGAAAAAAGAAGTGAAAATTGAAGTGCCCGAAGAAAAACTACTGTTCATTCGTCAAGACACCTTTCAAGCATGTTTTAGACATCATTACATCATCACAAGACAAACCTTGTAAGCATACTTGTTGCATAAAAAAACAATTAAAAAGGCTAGAAAACTTATCAATATGTTTCTATAAATGGCTATAAGCCATTGTCAAGGCACCTTTAAAGCATGTTTGGGGCATTATTACATCATCACACGAAAAACCTTGTAATCATACTTGTTGCATAAAAAAACAATTAAAAAGGCTAGAAAACTTATCAATATGTTTCTATAAATGGCTATAAGCCATTGTCAAGGCACCTTTAAAGCATGTTTGGGGCATCATTACATTTGGGGCCTGTAAGCTTACACTTTAGATTAATTGACCACCAAGGCCCACGCATGTTTGGGGCAACATAGGCTATAAGTCAGGTTTGATCAGCGAGTATTATATGACTGTCCTGCTGTGTGTACTCCATACCTCAGTACTACATACAACCCTTGACTGGGTTAGAACCCACGATCTCCCACATACAGATGGACCACTCTACCAATTGAGATTACATCAGAAGAGAAACCTTGTAAGCATACATGTACTTGTTGCATAAGAAGCAATAAAAAAGCTAGAAAAATTTATTAATATGCATCTATAAATGGCTATAAGTCATGTTACAACAGCAAGTATTGTATGAGTGTCCTGCTGTCTGATGTTATCACTGTCTACTTTATACCTCAATACAATATAATCAATACCATTACTTCACTTAACTTCTATTTCTGGGAGTAAGTGCTCTATTTTAAATCTAATTATATCAAATCTTATCTCGATACAAATTCAGTCAACAGCAACAGACAAAAGAGTTCCGTTACAAATGTACTTCCAAATGTTGTAAAACAAAGGGAGATAATTCCTACATCTGCCAACATTTGCATTGTTTTAAATAGAGCATATGAGTCCTGGATATACATGTACAAACTACAAACTAATGAAAATTGAAATTATAGTAACTAATTGTCTCAGAGTTGCCTAATGGTGATTAACAAACCAGTCAAGAATATTTCACTTATATCAAGACATCACCAACTTTAGGCAAAGGTGAAGAAATTTTGTCTGTGCATTGAGCTGATGGCATTATACAGCAGGGTTTTTTATGGTACTACACCTACGGTTACATGGGACCTGGTTTATTTTAAGTTTGAGTGCTTGGCAAAAGAACAGTCACTATCCACTTTCAAATCTTGGGTCAGACCAGGCCAGGGATCAAACCCACAACCTCTGACGTACAGAGCGAGCACTCTACCAACAGAGCTACCAAAATGGTATATTTGTATCAGCACAAACGCTTTGGTCATTGTCCTCATGGTTGGTGGCCATCACCATTCGCTTTGGTGGAATCTTAGTCACAATGTTACAATTGAAAGAAAATGAAAATAAATGATAAAGCGGATCTGACCTTGGACAAAGATATTTTGACAATATTAAACCAAGACTTGTTGGTGTGCTATAAATAGCTTAGTTGGGGTCTGTAAAAATTAAAATTGAAATTCTGAATATTTGAATTTGGTCTACAATAAATACATTCATAACAAATACCAAATTGTCTTGTCTAGCAAAATCACATAATATGAATATAATATTTAACTTATTATCTTCAAAATTGAAATTTACATATTTGAATTTTGTCCACAAAAAATATAATCAGGAAAAATACCAAATTGTCTTGTCTGGCGAAATCACATATTATGATCATGATATTTAACATATTATCTTCAAAATTAAAATTTAAATATTATACAATCATGAAAAATACCAAATTGCCTTATCTAGCGAAATCACATAATATGACATAACTTAGTATATCATAATATTTAACATATTATCTCCAAAATTAAAAATTAAATATTTGAATTTTGTCCACAACAAATATTATACAATCATGAAAAATACCAAATTGTCTTGTCTGGTGAAATCACATACGAGATATGACATAACTTCGTATATCATAATATTTAACATATTATCTTCAAAATTTTGTAAAATTATGTTAAAATTTGTTAAATTTTGTTCCGTTCTTAATTTTAAATTTCTAAAATTTGTGACCTCAGCATATTTATAGTACGACATACGTACTGTATACAACTGTATGTACAAATGTATGTGTATGTATAGGATAAAAATTTGCATATGAACCAGTAGCCTAATGACATACATTAAAATATGTCAATCAAATTAGCTGACAGAAGTGACAAGTAGGAATTTATACTGTCTATTAATAACATGGAGATTATTTACATCAAGTATAGTGCATCAAATTTGACCTGGTCGTTTGACCTTTAATTTGAATATTAAATTTAGCTAATAGACTATGTCAGCATGTTTCATTCCTTTGAACACCCGATAACCATTATTACTATCATCTAATCTTATATATCAATTTTGTATAGCCCCCTAAATTAAACTATGGATATGTCTGTTTTAATACTCAAATTAAAGGTCAAAACGGCCAGGTCAAACTTGATGCACTATACCTGTTTAATGATGATGAATCTTAAAACAAATCTGAAAAAAGAAGATTCCTTAAACTACAAATAAAGTCTCTGTATGAATAATGTTATGGATTTTTTTTTTTTTTTTTGGTTAAATGATGGTTAAAATATGATGGTCTGGTAAAAAGTGTAAGAAAATTTGGGTTTGTAGGAATAACTTGTTGTTATCACTGTGACTATTTTGATGATTGATAGTTAAAATATGACATATGGTGGAGTCTGGTGAATACAAGTTTTAGCTGCATAGAAAACACAAGTGGTCATATGATTAGGCTCATAGCCTTCTTACTCCAGAAAGACGGCAAAGTGTAAAATGTGGATTGGATTGGACTCTTTGATTGGATTGGACTCTTGGACTGGATTGGACTCTTGGACTGGACTCATGGATTGGACTCTTGGGCTGGACTCTTGGATTGGATTGGACTCTTGGATTGGACTCTTGGTTAGAATTGCAGACTAGACTTAAAATTGGACTTACATTTTTTATAAATAATAAAATTAGATTATATCAATACCAAATATATCTACTACTAATGTCTGTTCTTTATATATGCACCCCAAAGAAAAACACAGCTACCATGGATAATAAGAATTAAGTTCATATTCTATGCCATGTCTAAAAAATGACACAAGTCGTAAAAGGTTGCAATTTTTTCCCCTAACGCTGTTTTTGATTTTACAAACTCCTTAATGTTTTATCTGGAATGATGACAGGTTGTTGATCTTAAATGAGGAAACTTTAGAACCACAGAAACTGATACTAAGTAAGATAAGATGTTGACAACTACAGGATATACAGTCGAAACCACTTAATTGCATATCGGATAATTGCATAAACCAGTTAATCGCATAGGATTTTGAAATCCAAAACCATTTCTTATTTATTCTATCGAAAATTACCCGCATAATTGCATAGCCAAAAATGCCCAACTCCGGTTAATCGCATAGAAAATTTCCCGACCCGATCCCAAAACCCTAGGATTTAAAAAAAAAATATCCTAATTTTTCTTCAAAATACGATGTGCACTTCATTTCATTTCCAGGTTTTGTGACAAACCCAAGATCGTCACCGTTATCGAGAGAAAGTATCAAATATGTATATTATACAGACGTAAAAGAACATTTTTATTTAATGAATAAAATATGTTGTATAAATTGTGTTTACTTGTTTATGTTTTGTATTTTTTCCTTCTTTCTGAACATTGCGGTACTCCAGTAAAACAGCCGCCATTTTGAATATTTTATTGGTTTGTCTCCCTTATCTGAAACTTACTAAAATGTGTATCGCCGATGACACAAAACCTAACAGAACTCAAGTATTTAACTTATTTACAATGGGTCATTCTGATTAGCCATTTAGAGCTGTTTGAAGTTTATATTGTGTAAATATTCTGATACAAACAGCAGTAACTTCAGTGACATATGTCAGTTATAATTTTAATTGTTAAAAAAACACAGTGGTAGGTTAAGAAACTGAAACCAATGATAGTAAAGTAAACATCAGGGATTATTCTATGATCACAGGAGACAACACTTTGATTATTAAAATAACAACGATTGGAATAAAAACTGCTTTTATTATTAGAAAAAGTTCTAATGTTGTTAATCACGATCTTTGATGGTGATCCGAAAAAAGAAGGAACTTACAAAAAGTTCAGTTAAATTACTTCACCAATAGACAGAATTTATTTTCATGCAATTTTTCCTAAGTTTCTTATTTTACAACTTAAAAATTATTACAACTTAATAAAATTATTTCAAAAAATATCGTTTTAATAACTTGATGCAGATGCCGTTTCATGACACATTATCGAGCACATGTTACACTTCTTAGTAAAACTCTGAAAACGGAAGTTATCAAGTTTTTATATTGTATTCCATTCAACTCGTGGCTAAAAAAACGACAACAACAAACACTTTTTAAATTATTTTATTCTCTGGATTATCGTCTTTCTTTTTGTTTAACAAGAAGTGTAGACATGTTACTTATTCTGAAATTATATACAAGTACAATGTACTTGATGACAACTGTAGATGCAGATGCCATGCCCCCTTATCTGTTAATCACATATATCGGTTAATCGCATATAATTTTGAATCACGGAGCCTATGCGATTAACCAGGTTCGACTGTATATAATGGTTCTGTAACAATTACAGTATTTTGTGATGTAATACATATAGTAATTTTTAATTAATTTAAATAATCAACTGACATAAATGAATTCATTAATTTAATTCAATTAAACTAATTAATATTTTTGTTTATGGTTCATGGAATCATTAAACATAACTTTAAAAATTTTACTAGTGACGTTTCATAAATAGTATCATATTGCATAGTTTTCTACAGCTGTTGTTTATAATTAGTTTTAAGCTGTTGTGATGTTATCTCTACAATTCATGCTTCGAGTGAAAAAATGTTTCAAAGACATGGGGTATCATCACCTTTAACTTTCCGACCTAGCATGTGTGACTTTTCAAATGTCAAAAAATCTCTAACCAAAACATTAACTTGATAAATGACATCTGAGAAACAATCTCTTTTGAAATAAGATATCATCATAATAAAGAGGAAATTAAACATTGTAGTAAGTATTGGTAAAATCACAAATGAAATGTAGTAATCACCAAGTCATAACTCAATTTGATTTATACAAAACTTTGAGAAATCTTTTTGTTCAATAACAAATGATCAAAATTTAAAAAAATGTAAAAGAAACATAAGAACTTGGTTAAAAAATTCAACAGTCCAATGCAAAAGTCCCAGTCTATGAGTTCAGTTCAAGAGTCCAGTCCAAAAGTCCAGTCCATGAGTCCAATCCAATACAAGAGTCCAATCCAATCCAAGATTCCAATCCAGTCCACATTTTACACCAAAGTCCAATCCAATCCAAGAGTCCAACCCAGTCCACGGGTCCAATCCAGTCCACATTCTACACTTTGCCCAGAAAGACGACTGTGGTAGCTCAGTTGCTCACTCCATAAGTGGGAGGTTGTTGGTTTGAACCACGACCAGGACCTGACCAAAGTCTTAATAGTGGATAGTGACTGTTCTTTTGACAACTATTGACTTATAAACTTAAGAGTACATTGTGGAAAAATATGCATCAGTTGTCTCAGTATATGCATCAATAATGGCATACCTGTTATAATAATTTAAAAAAAATTATCAACTTCCTTAAAAGATAAGGCTGTCCCCTTTGTTAACACATGTCAATCTGACTTAATACACAAATCACCAGCACAAATGTGAGAAAGGTAACAGAACTTAATTGGATTTATTTTTCATTAATTAACTTTTTTAATTTTGTCATCCTATTCCTAAGCAACAGAACAACATAGACATGTATGTGAAACACCATTTCCCTGTTTAATAGATATAAAGTTTATGTAAAGTAACCCAACCTACCTGTCAATAAACTGCCTACACTTACACTAAATCCTCAGGCCAGGCAATATGTATCTATTCTACACATGTATGTTTGCCACTTCATAACCTTTAAAATCAATATTTTTGTCTGCCTAGAGAATTATCTCCCTTTATCCTTTTTTTTTACACATGCATGATGGGCATTATTTTACATTAAACCTCTTCAAAATCAATATTTTCATCTGCCTAGAGAGTTATCACATTTTATTCTTTTTTGGCAGTTATACATGTATAAAATGTATGAATTATTAATACTTATTTATTAAAACACAATTTAAACCTGGTTTCAATGGCTGGGGAGTTATCTCCCTTTATTCTTTCTTCAGGGCAGTTACGGATGTGTAACATGTATGAATTATTAATACTGAATTAAAACTGATTCATTTGCAGGAGGAGTTATCTCCCTTTATTATTCTTAATGGCAAATACATATCTCCCTTTATTCTGTCTTCGGAGAAGTTATTCATGTGAAACATGTTTAAATTATTAATACTTATTAATTAAAATGGAATTAAAACCTAGTTTCACTGGTTGGGGAGTAATCACCCTTTATTTTATCTTCAGGGAAGTCATATACATGCTGGGGAGTTATCTACCTTTATTCTTTCTTCATAATATATATATATATATATATATATATATATATATATATTATGTATGACTATGATTTATTAATAACACATATTGCATAAAAATAGAATTAAAACCCAGGCAGCCTCATTGTCAACAAAATTAAAACTCAACAATAGTATAGACATTAAGTGTAAGTTTAGTATATATCTGACAGATGTGACAATCCGTAAAATTTTATATCCATAATACTCTTCAGGAACTTCAGAGATGAGACATAATCAGATTTCAAAGTTTAGTGTTCTAATGTTTTTTTATTAACAATAATGAATCAATAAGTAAAGTTGAACCTGCCTTAAGGGCTACCTCTATATAAGGGCCCCCTGCTATTCTTACTGCAGTCAAACCTGCCTTAAAGGTCACCTCTATATAAGGGTCAACTACTTCTAAAGGCCCATAAAAGTCTATCCCGATTGATCTTTATTTATGCTATTTGAACATGTATAAAGGCCACCTGTCTATTTAGGCCACTTTTACTTGTTCCCTTTGTCAACCATGTGCATGATTTTCCCAACCATGTACATGATGAATATAGGAATAGCCAATGGCACACCTATTCCACCCAAAGATTGTTCTTTGAAGTTTCATTAAGATGTGTTAAATAGTTTTTTCGAAAAATTGGCTGACAAAATGTTGGCAGAAGAATGGAGTTCACCACTGTACCAAGTGATACCCTCTAACATTTGTGTGGAATAGTTATTTCCATTGGGTATGAAATCGCATATGATGATGTATTCCAGAAAAAAACGATGTTATTCCGGTACTTTGCTGCATCAACGTTTTCCAAAACCTTCCGCAAAAATGTTAATAGGTATTGGTCATGTGGTACTGCAGCGACAAACCCCATTGGAATAAACACTGTATGTCCTCCCACTTTGTTTGGGGACATAAGTATTCTAAAGGTTAGGCTAAGATTCTCTTCCTGGTTCTGGAGATAATGTACATCATGATATGTACAGTATCATGATACAGCATCTAGGTATCATAAAATATATATCATGGTATATCGTGATACACAACTTTGATAATACCCATCCCTAATAATAAATATTTTACCCATATAAGTTGAACCTGTGTATAAATATAAGACTGATTAATTGAAAAAAATCACCAAGACATCCTGCTGTACAAAACGCCAACATCACTGAAGAATATGCCAACATCATTATTCTATATTTATCAAAAGAAGGATAAGCAATTTCAAAAGAGTTCAAAGAAAAAAAAAGTCTCTTTAAAATCATAAAAATAGGAATACTACTTGATCACACCTGAAATAAAATGCCTCGCAATCATATACCGAAATAGGTATTGTTATCTACGAAGATGTAAATATGGTATGTGATGACCAAGCAATCCCATGTAATGACGCAGACTTATATTGTCAATGACGAAACAAAATCAATATTCCACATCCAGGCTTAATATATATGTGTACTCCTCCTCCTACTATTATCATATAGAAATCCAATACATGATTCTCAAATGTGTATCGCATTTCTAAAATATACACAAAATCATAGACTTTTATAGATTATCTCAATATTAATATCACAATATCTAGTTACAAGTGCCTAGTGATCAATGAACTCCAAGAGTCTGGTTGTGTGTGAGAGAGGAGAATATGATAATCAAAGTACTTAGGGCGCTGTCGGCAATAATAAAAAATTTAGTCTGTCTAAAACTGATGCTGATGGTCTTTTCCTGGCAATATTCAATAATAATTGATACTGTTTGAACTTATAAATTCAACAGGTGGTTAAAGGTTACATTTTCTTTTTTTATCTTATTGTGGAAATATCACAAAATCAACTACTTGACAACCCAAAATGTGGTTTTTATATACAAATCTACCTGTTGATATGTCATTAGGAACAGATTATTTGGTCACTCCTTCCTTTCCTAGAAAATCCCAGGGTGATTACCATACATTACTCTGCTAAATCAAAGTACTGATGGCACTGTATGGAAATTTATACCACTGTATACTATATATTCCATAATCATTTTTATTTTCAATATATTTATCTGTAAATCTAAACAGGGTCGAAACTAACACTAGCCCGAGGCTAGTTAAAATTGGTCAAGGCTAGTGAATCTTGTATTACCAGTAGCCCGGACATGACCGAGACTACTTAACTTCAAGCAGGGCTAGTGATTTCAAAAGACTACTAGCCATGTGGGCTACTGTTGAAAAAAAATTAGTGTCAAACCCTGTTAAAAGTCTGTTATATATTTATATATATAATATGTTTATGTATGTATATGTATATGCCATAAAACATTACAGAATGTATCAATATAGATGATGAATTGAACAAAATTACAAATACCAAAAAAAAAAAAAAATTAAAATTAAAATATTTTTCAATATTAAATGTTTTGTTTGGAGGCATTAGTTATTGACCATGTAGGGCAACATGTACATTTTATAGACCCTACTGTAGGGCAATATTGTGCTTTATCGACCCTGTAGGGCAATATCATGTAATTTAACCCCTATAGGGTATTATCATGTTATATAGAGCCTACTGTAGGGTAATATCATGTTTTATAGACCCTACTGTAGGGCACTATCATGTTTTATCGCCCCTGTAGGGCTACATGTATGTTGTATAGAACCTACTTTAGGGCAATATCGTGTTTTATCGACCCACCAGTTACATGGTGCAATGTTTTGACAACATCAATCAGACAGGCAGTTGAAGGATAACTATGAGAAGATAATCAATAAATGCATTATATACAACAATACAAAGTCTAACTATAAAATAATTACAGAAGGTCAGACAGTCAATCTGTCTGTATAAAATTAACACATCTATATACCTGTAGGGATTAATCACTTCTGGGATACAAATTAAAGCAATCTGTTTGGTATGAGGCAAATTCAAATATATTGCAACAGGACGGGGATGTCAGGATTTAAGTTTAGACAATCTGTTTGGTATGAGGCAAGTTAAAATCTTTTACAAAGGGATGGCTAGGTTTCCATAAATTTAAAATAATTAGTAGCCAAATTTCCAAAACTTGTAAAAATATGGTCCTTTTTACATTATGTTTCCACAAATTTGCTGAAATAGGTGACTTTTTGAAAGAATTCCTCAGAAATTAGTAGCCAATGGCGATTTCGGCTACCAGGAATGGAATCATAGGGGTGGGGATGTCAGGATTTATGTTTGGTTGCCTTGAAAAAGAAGCATTATTTCCTAGATTATGTCCAAAATTATACCATTTGCACTGAAACATAAACACTATAGCAACAATGATCAGTATGGCAAAATGTCAAATAGATACAAAACAATGCAAAATTTACCCATGTCTCTATTAATATTTTTCAGCATCTCATAAAGCACTGGCAATACACAATGCAAAAAGAAAATGACCTTACCTTGAATGTGTTGTATTTGATCTCCAACTCTGACTGAAAATGTTTCACCTGGCTGAACATGAACGTGAACTACATGTTGATGATTTGGTGGTGAATGTTGACCTTGTGGACTTGTTCCCCTTGGCGATGACTGTGTGATGGGTGAACAGTTTCCATGGTGATTATGGTTACTATAGGAACCATTACTTAATGATGAGGATGCAGATGAAGTATTATTGATTCCGTTAACTGAAGGTGCCACTTGCTGCTGTGGTTGTGGAGAAATGTAAGTAGGTGCCACCGTCACGGCTGGCACCGCACCACTAGCAGCTCCGTTTTGTCCATTTTCACCACAATCGGCACCACTTTTTAATGAGTTTGTTGGACTAAGATCACCGTTTTCTTTAACTTCCTGTTCACAGGTTGTCATGGAAGCTGAACCATGGTTACTGTGGTTATTATTTTGGTTAACATCGACCTCTGGCAATTCTGACAACTTGTCCTCTGTAACCTCTTCCATCCTGTCACTTCTTTTAAGTAATTTTCTGAAAGCAGAACAAGTAAACTTACAGAGCAATCTGTCTAAATTAAACAATGCATTAAATGTAAACAAAACATACTAGGTAAATTCACCTGTGTATACAAAAAGACTTTTCTCATTAATATTCATCCATTTTCTGTAAAATTACAATTTCTTTTAACCTCATACCTAGTATTCATTTAGAATGGGCCATGGAGACATTGATCCCTTATTATACCAAAAGGCTCCACTGATAAGGCCTAGAAATAGAATGAACACTGCATACCTGATGTACCTTGCAGTATTTTCATACTCTCACAGAAGTTGGTGGCTAGGGAAAACATATTGAGTTTTCTTATAGGAGTTGAGTTGAGTTGAGTAATGGTGTTTAACATCCTAGTCAAGAATATTTCACTTACATCGAGATGTCCCCAGCTGTAGGCGAAGGTGCAGAAATTTAACCTGTGCGTTGCGCTAATGGCATTATACAACAAGGTTCTTTAGCGTGCCATGCCCACTGTGAAATGGGATCTCTTTTATTTTAAGTTCCCATACAAAAGAACCGTGACTTTCATTTCATAATGCCAAGTGCTTGGCAAAATAAAAGTCACTACCCACTTTTAAGTCTTGGGTCAGACCCGGTGGGGGGCTCGAACCCATAACCTCCCACTTAAGGAGGGAGCACTCTACCAACTGAGCTACCACAGTGGATTTTGCTTATAGGAAATAGTCTCAACTGCTCTAAAATTTGGCAGTTACCTCGACAAAAACTGGGCCCTCAGAGAAGTACATGTAAACAAATGTGTGTTAATGTTGCACACAAGTAGCTCACCTGACCTTTGGCCAAGTGAGCTAACAAGAGTTGTGAGAAGTTTTACTGCATTGTGGGAACCTACATTGTATATATAGCATCATTAAAATTATAAATAGCCAAATTTCTGAAATTTGTGAAAATAAAGTGTTTTTTAAAGTAATTTACAAAAAAATTGCTAAAATAGATTACTTTTTACAAAATTTCTTGGAAATTAGTGGCCAATAGTAATTTGGCTACCATGGAAACAGACAATATCTTGTTCTGTAATCATGTAGGCTGACTAGTAAAATTTGACTAAAAATAACTCTTACTTAACTTCAATACTTATGACAGTTTCAAAAGTCAGAAAACAAAATCCATTATTTTTTATAAATCCAATGATGTATATACATGTATATGATTCAGGAAGTTTATTTTTATAAAGATCAATACTTATAATGAATTAAATACAAGTATTGTACAGTAAAATGACAAATTTGATGACTACATCTATTATTTATGAATTGTCAGGAAAATCAGGCTAATTTTACACTTCCTAACAACCCCCAAATGTACACTAAATCATACAGATTGCATATTTTTACATTTATAAACCGATATATGATATAGTGGTAGAGTAGAATGGAGGAAGTAAGGGGGTTATCTGCCCATGTCAAAATTCATTCTCTAATATTAAAACAGTCAGTTCAGAGATGGCAGAGAAACCAGAGTGTATGGAGGAAAACTTTGGTAAGCAAACTTTCTCACACATGCAGGATTTAAACCTAGATGGTAAGATGGTGATCAATGTGATCCACAAGCAGAGACTTTAGATCACTTGGGCACTGAGGCCCCTCTGCTTTGGTTCCATTCCTGGTAGCCAAAATCGCCATTGGCTACTAATTTCTAAGGAATTCTTTAAAAAAGTAACCTATTTTAGCAAATTTGTGGAAAAATACTTTAAAAAGGACTATATTTTCACAAATTTTGAAAATTTGGCTACTAATTATTTTAAATTTGTGGAAACCTAGCCTCTGTAAATGAAGTCAGAGATAGATTGAATGCCATAAAATCTAAATACAGTCAAATCTGTCTATAAAGGCCACCCAAGGGAACCAGAAAAAGTGGCCTTTATGGACAGGTGGCCTTTATATAAAGGTTCAAATAATATGAATTACGGTAAGAATAATTGGGATACAATTCTACCGACCTTTATAAGCAAGTGGCTCTAATATAGAGGTGGCCTTTAAGGCAGGTTGGACTGTACATGTAAAACAGACAAAACCAAGCTTGCTCTAATAAATTAAATGTCAGTACTTGGATATATTTGTTGCTCAAATATTAGGTTCAAAATGGAAAACAGCAATTGGCCTCCTATATTTACCCTCCAATTGAATTGCACAAAAAGAGACAACATAGCACCTGTAATGCTCACTTGGTTTAACTCAGTACAATTAAGACTAAATAAAAGTGTTATGGTAACTGACTTAAGAAAAGTAAATGAGGTAATAAATTAAACTGTATTGAATTTTAATTTTAGCAAAGAAGACTTTTACTAGGTTTCCATAAATTTAAAATAATTAGTAGCCAAATTTCCAAAATTTGTGAAAATATTGTCCTTTTTAAAGTATTTTTCCACAAATTTGCTAAAATAGGTTACTTTTTAAAAGAATTCCTCAGAAATTAGTAGCCAATGACCATTTTGGCTACCAGGAATGGAATTATAGCTTTCAAAATGTCAGAGAAATTAATATTTATAGAACCCATCCATATAGATTTTTAGCATATAATTTGCATATTCTGCTAATATTTAGCCAAAGAAAACATTATCAAAAAGCATGTACAATGTACATTGGAGAGAAAGTATGACTAGTAGACATGTGCAGACACACTATATTATAGTTATTTTAAATCAGTCTTCAAAATCAGCACTGGTCCTATGACCCGAAGGCCAGCAACATTGGATTGTGGCATAAATCCCAACACAGATTTATCATTTGAATAGTAAATGATATTTAAATCTAGAAATTCTTGCGACTTGTGGTCCAGATCTGTAAAACAGGATCTGTTACTGGCCAGAATGGCTAATAACTGTATAAACCTAAATTCTTTGATTGTTAAAATGACTTATCCAATTCAAAAGTATTGATTTCTTTCATTTTTTTCCTCAGTTTTAAATGGTCTAAATTATAAATAAGTACCAAAGTTCTGTAAACACATACATTGTCTTACTTACGTCATAAACGCTAACTTCTCCAATTTTCAAAGAATATTCCATTTTAAACATTTACTGAATTTAAACAACGAGTGAAGTATAGATGGCAACACATCAAACGTGTCTTTTATGTCTCCTGAGTAGAAGTTCACAAATTAACAGATCACGATGTGTTATTCTGTTCAAAGGTCTACAGACGTACAGCAGACTGTGGGCGACAAATTATAAATCAGAAGTATCATAGTACCTGATACTAGATTACAGAATCCCGGAAATCACAACAATGTCTGTACTTACCGGTAACCAGAATTACCTGTAATTCAGGGTTGAAGCTTAACTATTTTGAGATAGAGGCCCAGCCCACTTAAGAAAAGAAGTTTTAATAGTAATGAATAGCTAAAATGCTTAAACATTTAGGAGCCCAAAATTATTTTTAGGAGCCATGGGCTACTGGGTCCCTGCTTATCTTCATCCCTGTAATAGTATGTCCTGACATTTCTAAGTTCCAATTTGGTAAACCATCATCGGACAAGAAGTGCAAGATACTATTCCTACATCTAGCAGCCAAAATTGCAGTAGGCTACTTATTTCTGGTTGGTTGGTTGGGTGGGTGGGTGGGTTGGTTGGTTGGTTGATTGATTGAATGGGAGTTTACACACAAGTCTAGAATATTCCACTTACATTGAGACGTCACCATCTAAAGGTGAAGTGAAAATAATTTTACCTTAACAGTGGCCTAAGGGCAGGGTTCTTTAACATGCCATGTGTGCAGTGACATTTGGTAATGGTTTTTAAGGTCTCTTCCCAAGGACCTGTGACTTTCATTTCTGAATGCAGAGTGCTAAGAAAAAGAACAGTTACTACTCACTTTGAAATTATGGTCAGACCACTGCCACGGTCCAAACTCCCAACCTCCCATATATTGAGCCCTTGACAAGTGTAACATACCTAGGAAATGGCCATAACTTCCAGGAAAATGAGAAAACAAACTCGGTTAAATGATATACACATTTCCTATCAATGTTGATGCTTTGAACCAAGTTTTATAAAATCGTGCTTTGTAGTTTTGGAGAATTGCTATGGACAAGAATCTATGATTCCATTCATGGTAGCCAAAATAGCCAATGCTTGCTAATTTCTGAGAAATTCTACTAAAAGTAACTATTTTAGCAAATCTGTGGAAAAAATACTTTAATTAAAGCATCTAATGAACTATTTATTTGCCATAGGGATAAAAGTCAGATTTTTCAAACCCTATGCCAATAATTCCAGAGAAGGCACTTTCCTGTTCATAAAAAGGACTATATTTTCACAAATTTTGGAAATTTAGCTACTAGTAATTTTCAATTTGTGGAAACCCAGAGGAAGTATCTTGAGAGACGGAACCAGGACAGAAGTTTCAATCTAATATATTCCTCTTTCTTCAAAAGGCGGAGGATGAAGATAAAAGTTAAATACCAGATATTAAAGACTGATTGACTTACAAGATGACATTTTATTATCAAATCAATATTAAGATATTGTTATAATGTGTATATCTTAACACTAGTACCTGAAGCTAGTCTTTTATGTAAAGTGTTTAAAGTCTGCAAGCTTTACTTCATCAAAATCAATGAATTAAATATCAACAGCTGGATCATGCCTCAAATCCACATATGTATGTGAGAGAGAGAGAGAGAGAGAGAGAGAGAGAGAGAGAGAGAGAGAGATTTCACTCCTGATCGACAAAAAGAAAGACAGAGAATGGCTTTAAAATGAACAGCTGTATCATGCCTCAAATCAATATATGTACGAGAGAGAGGAGAGAGAGATTTCACTCCTGATGAACAAAAAGGAAGAATGAAAATGTTCTATCAACAGAATACAACACCAGGCCTGTTGTATATCTGTATACAAATGAGAGAGAGAGAGAGAGAGAGAGAGAGAGAGAGAGAGAGAGAGAGAGAGATTTCACTCCTGATGAACAAAAAGGAAGAATGAAAATGTTCTATCAACAGAATACAACACCAGGCCTGTTGTATATCTGTATACAAATGAGAGAGAGAGAGAGAGAGAGAGAGAGATTTCACTCCTGATGAACAAAAAGGAAGAATGAAAATGTTCTATTAAGTTAAAAGAATACAGTTGCATAAAATATATTTATGAATTGATTGTTCAAATGTTTACAAATAGATTAACAATTTTTATAGTTTTCATGCATTTGATCAATTGATGAATGTCATAATTCTACTAGGTTACAAGTTAACAAAGATAGGCAAGATCCACAGGAAATTTTCATTCATTAAAACTAAAAGTTAATAATTGACAACTCTACAACAGGAGGATCAGTCAGGGGTCTTGCTGGGCCATTTTGGGGGCTGAATGCTGGCCCCATTCCCAATGGCACAATGGGTACAGTAGTTTTTCTCAATTTCGAATAGAAATTTTTCCAGAAAATCCTGTAAATAATTTTTACAATTACAATTTAAAAGTTTCCTAAAATTGGGTGAAACTCCATGTATTTTCCCAATTCCAAAGGCCCCGTAACCGTTCCCAAAGAAGGGAGAGAGAGACCTCTGTCAATGATTTCAATAAAGCCAGCAAGCTTGTTTGGATTTGGATTAAGTTTGTTGCCTACTTCCATTAAGTTTACATTTTCTAAATTGGGTTTGCAATACATATTACAAATGTTTTCTCCAGCTTTTTAAATATATGGGTCAAATGACCCACCTGCTAAATAAATTGGGGTCATTTCTAAAAATATGGGGTCATACAATGATTTGATTTTTTTTAAACATGTCAATTTTGTATGTTTGAAGTAGGTGTAACTGTGTGTGATGTTAAAGTGGATCTATTTATTGCCAAAATAAAGTTATGCAGCTGGTAATGTACTGATCAGGGGTAGAAAGGTAACAGAAGAATGTCATAGTAATACATATAGTTCATCAAATAATAATTTTGAACATTCATGATTGTTAATAAAACTTTAATGCAACAACTTGTTTTGAAATTTTTGCAACCTGCTGTAAAAGTATTGTTTTTTCCATACGAGACACATATATGACAGTACATGCTCTTGTTCTTGTAACGCAATCACATGTTTTCTTTGAGCCACTTAAAAAATTCTCACAGCCGAGCTAGTTGTTTTTTCGCTTTCGTTTTCAAGTTCAAGATTGCTGTCAACCTTATCGTCATCGGGTTCTGTAATTTGCATTGTAGTTTTGTTAAAAAAAGAAGTCAGTCGCCTGTGTTTCAGTTTTGACATATCCAATGTAAACAATTTTTACAAATCAGTGTCAGTGACAAGCTTTATATGTTATAGAATGCATATTGAAGCTTCTCGAAGAGCAAGACTCAAAACAAGTGATGCATTCTAAAAGTTGGTTTGGACACAAAAACAAACAAGTAAAAATAGCTTTTTTGGTAAACCATTAATATGCAACAGGTGGGTCACATCTGACGTAAAACGTTGAAAAATGTGGGTCATCTATAAAAATATTGCACCAAAAACACAAAAACGTGCTCTGGAGAAAACACTGAATATTACTCCATACTTGCTATGTTTCCATTCCTGGTAGCCAAAATCGCCATTGGCTACTAATTTCTGAGTAATTCTTTCAAAAAGTAACCTATTTTAGCAAATTTGTGGAAAAATACTTTAAAAAGGACTATATTTTCACAAATTTTGGAAATTTGGCTACTAATTATTTTAAATTTATGGAAACCTAGTACTTGCTGCCTACTTTAAGAAATGTGTTTTCTAGTTTAAAATTTACTGAAAGTGCTGAAGATTCTGGTGTAGCAGTAAACAATTTTCCTAACTGGATGATTTATCCTTCATGGTAAAGAGGACTGTGTTCAAACTTTCCAGTCAAAACAAAAGGTGTCTCATTGTTCTGACCCTGGTCAACCATGTCTGTGCTCTCATTTCAGCTGATCAGAAACATTTGCACAAACTTATACATTACATAATCTTTAGTTCAAGGGTTCAGAATTTAGTGGATCTGGAGACCAGGACCTATTGATTTTACATTGGGACCTTTGACATTTAAACTAAATAAGCCAGATAGTCTGTCATTTTTTACAAGGAAAACATTACATTTTTATGTGATACTATAATTGCACATGGGCCTTTCAAAGATGATATTGGACTTTCAAAATTTGGGACCTACCAAAATTAAAGGCAAAAGGCCCTGGACCTTCCATTACAAAATATAATTGTGAATCCCTGGTGTCTTAAAATGAAAACTAATTGTGATAATTTTACAGCAGCTTTCACAACCAAAGATTCGGTAATGAAAGTAAAGTAAAACAACATGCAATGAGCCAACTAGCATAATCATGGAGGCCAAACTTTAGGAAACTCCTTGTTCAAACATAGGGTCTAATGTACAAGCTTACAGATAAAAGACCATCCACTGCATATTTTTAACAACCACTGCAGTAGCTTAGCTCAGTTAGTAGAGTGCTTGCTCCATAAGTGGGAGGATGTGGATTCGAACCCCGGACTGACCCAAGACTTGAAAGTGGATGGCATTTTGTTTGAGATATTGAAAGTCACAGTTATATCTGATGGGAACTTAAAAAATTATGTCCCATGTCCAGCCATGGTAGGCATGGCACCATAAAGAGCCACTACTGTTATCATCAGCCCAACGCACAGGCAAAATTTCTGCACCTTCACCTCTAGCTGACATGATCTCGATATAAGTGAAATATTCTTGACTGGGACATTAAACACTATTACTCAACTTGGCTTATGTGTGAATCATTCTCCGACAGCTACTAGTGTCAGAAAAACTTCAGTTCCCTTGTCAAGGGGTCAGTGGATTGCTCATGGAAACTCAGAAACTGATAAAGCTTTTTTAATATGCCAGGTATAAACCTTTAGTTTTAGTATATAATAATGTTTAATGCTTTAATGTTTTTGGTAGCTACAGAACCAGGAATGAAGCTTAAGCTGTTTTGGGTAGCAACAGCATCAGGGATATAGCTTAAGTTTTTTGGTAGCTACAGAACCAGGGATAAAGCTTAAGTTTTTGGTAGCTACAGAATCAGGGATAAAGCTTAAGTATGGTAGCTACAGAACCAGTGATAAAGCTTAAGTTTTTGGTAGCTACAGAACCAGGGATAAAGCTTTAGTTTGGTAGCTACAGAACCAGGGATAAAGCTTAAGTTTTTGGTAGCTACAGAACCAGGGATAAAGCTTAAGTTTTGGTAGCTACAGAACCAGGGATAAAGCTTTAGGTTTTGGTAGCTACAGAACCAGGGATAAAGCTTTAGTTTGGTAGCTACAGAACTAGGGATAAAGCTTAAGTTTTGGTAGCTACAGAACCAGGGATAAAGCTTAAGTTTTGGTAGCTACAGAACCAGGGATAAAGCTTAAGTTTGGTAGCTACAGAACCAGGGATAAAGCTTTAGTTTTGGTACATGTAACTACAGAACCAGGGATAAAGCTTTAGTTTTTGGTACATGTAGCTACAGAACCAGGGATAAAGCTTTAGTTTGGTAGCTACAGAACCAGGGATAAAGCGTAAGTTTTTGGTAGCTACAGAACCAGGGATAAAGCTTAAGTTTTGGTAGCTACAGAACCAGGGATAAAGCTTTAGGTTTTGGTAGCTACAGAACCAGGGATAAAGCTTCAGTTTGGTAGCTACAGAACTAGGGATAAAGCTTAAGTTTGGTAGCTACAGAACCAGGGATAAAGCTTAAGTTTTTGGTAGCTACAGAACCAGGGATAAAGCTTAAGTTTTTAGTTTTTGTCAGAGACAGAACCAGGTATAAAACTTAAGTTTTTTTAGCTACAAAACCAGGGATAAAGCTTTAGTTTTTGGTAGCTACATAACCAGAGATAAAAGAATATTCCAGCAGGCTTTAAGTTATACATCAAAATGTTAAAGCATAGAAATTTATAGTATCCATATATCTTATATATGTTGGCTGTTGGTTCATATAGATAATTATCTATTCTGCCACTATAAAATTGTTAAAAATGTGAAATGTAAGAAAATGTTGCTGCTGCTTATACAAATGTATCTACAGATATTTTCAAATACACTTTACTTACTAAAAGTGGTATTCATCTGATACATAAATCGGATATCCATTCTTAAGAAGCACGGTGACTGAGCTTTAATAATATACAGAATGGATTGATTGATTGACTGAATGGAGCTCAAGAATATTTCATCAACAGCTATAGGTGAGGTGGCAGAAAATTTGACCTTTGCAGTGTGCTTGGGGCAATGCACAGGGAGGGGTTCTTAAATGTTCAAGGCCTGTCATGGATTTTAAGGTCTCTTCCGAGGGACCCTGTGCCTTTCATTTCAAAATGCTGAGTGTTTGGTAAAAGAACTGTCACTACCTATTTTTAAATCTTGGTCAGAACCCAACCTGGGTTATAACCCATGACCTCCCACATGAAGCGAGCACTCTACCACTTAGCTACCACAGTGGTTCACAAACAGAATGGATGTTTATACGCAAAGACAATTTTCAAGTTGTTTAAAAAACAATAAATGAAAACAACATCTGAAAGAGGTCACAGAGGCAACAAATTTTGATAATATCAGTCATATAGATTGATTGACTGAATGTTGTTTTACATCTCAGTCAAAAATAATTCACTTATAACGAGATGTCACCGGGTATATATAGCCTATAGGTGAAATGGCAGCAATTTTTACCTTTACAAGTGCACTCAAGGCAAATTGCAGGGAGGGTTCTTTAACTAGCCAAGCCTGCCTTGACATGGGCATTGGTTTTAAGGTCTCTTCCGAAGGACCCAGTGACTTTCATTTCTAAACGCCATGTGCTTGGCAAAAGAACAGTCACTACCTATTTTCAAGTCTTGGTTAGACCAGGCCTGGGTTGGAATCCACAACCTACCACATACAAAGAAAAGTTATGAGAATGCCCCATAAAGACTAACACCATATTATAACGACCAGACATGTAAAATCAGCAATAATTTACATTTACCAAAATAAAAAATCTAAAACTAAAATGTCAATTTTGTCATGTAAAAAAATGAACATTTCCTTTCCACCAAAAAAATTTAAATCATTAAAGTCTAAATGTTCATTTGAACTTGTTGAACATGTATGTATTCTTTAAAGGTTAAAGCAAACCATGACAAAATGAAATATTTTAATACCAGAAATGTCATTATTTCATCTTACTATAATTTTTTGACATTATCGTCTTTTGTGGCTGGAAAATATTTATACACATTATAAATAGATGAGTCCAAATTTATTTAAAAAAATAAAACCCTGTTGTTATGTGATATTTGTAAAATGAGTGGTAAACTGTATTATCAAAATGGGTAATTTTCTTTCGCAGAGAAAACAAGATAGTTTTGCAACATATTACATGTTATGTGAAAAATATCAAATGCAGCACAGATAAAAAAATTACAAATTATAATCATTAGTATTATGTGATAGAATAATAAATTTATAGGCTTAATATGTTGATGGTAAAAGTCATATAAGAATAAGTACACAGATAAACATGGAAGTATTAATCCTCAATTGTCAAATTTGAACAAAAATTACAAATATTCCATTTAAAAGTTGAGGATACATAATTTAATGTGACCATATGTTACATTTGAAATTTGAAAAATAACTTACATTTTTACCATGGCTGTTGAAATACTTAATCCCTCCTTTCAAAGATGATGAAAATTATGAAGTGGAATTTTTTAAATAAAATCACTGACCAAAAAAAACCGTCAAAAACTATAAAAAAAAATCAGGACATTCTACTGTGACAGAACTGGTCATCTAAATGTCAACATATTACAATCTTGGTTCATTGTCATTTTCACCTTGAAATCAACATCAATCAATGAATGAAAATATTAGGATTAATTGAAGCAAGTTAAATCTACCACGCTCCCATTCTTGTTTCTACGGCATCTCCCACGCACTTACGTTAAAATGTTTTATTCAACCAACCAAAGGATACAAGTTAACAACAATACTCTTGTCGCTGAATCTATTTCATAATAATCAATCGATATTCACAAATCACTTCATTCACGATCTTTTTAAAAGACCGGACGTACGGCTCCTTTACATGTGGATGGAAACCCATTCGGTTTTAGCACTATTAGCAATTTAGCGCAAGAGAAATTAAACGTCCAAGACATAAAAATATACTAAGACGATACATTTCTGTTCAGTTTGCATAATTTAAATAATATATCAGGCTCGAAAACAGCTGACGACGGCGATTGGGACATTGGTTTGTCTTGCATATGTTTCGAACGATAACGAATTAAACTGAAATTTTGAAACAAAGCATTCATTTAATGTGTTCAAATAGGTTTTAAAATGTTGAAAATAAATTATCAATTAAATTTTCCATTTATGTGTTTGTCTTGAAAAGGTTTTCTTTCATCTGTCATTTTTTAAAATGCGTGGGGGTTTCACACTGTCAAAATTTCAACGTGTCAACTGTGGTAGTTTAAAATGAAGTTTAAATATAGTTTGCGGTTATAATTCGACTTGAAATGAAGTGGGTTATAAAATATGAAGCCAAAATATGGTTTGCACTCCTAATTTGGAAAATATCATTGACAAATAAAATTTTTGCAAAGAAAAAATAAAGAAGACTCAATTACCTGAAGCCTTAGTCCGCCATTTTGAATATTTTTAGGACATAGAATTGTGGGATTTGTGTTTTGACATTTTATTTGGAACTTCTCTGGTTTTACCATAGACAAAGACGATGCACCAAAAATAGACATTTTTCCGAAAGGTCGCACATGTATTTGTTTACATTTTTTAAAAAGACATTTGGTGATGAGCCAATAATGCGGTTAAATTTGTTGTCATTTAATTACTTAGTCACATAAAAGTTAAAATTAAATATATTAACATTATAAATTGTGTTTTAAAAATACCCTATGTAATTAACATTTGGAATCACAATATTTGATGTCCATTACATAACGAGAACCACAAAGATCATTATTGAAAAGAATGGTGATGCAAGTGGAATAAAAATGTAAAATAAATAAATAAGGATGACCGCTACAAATTAACCATGTATCATTAAGAACGGTTCAGACCAATTAATACAGGCTCAGACCTGGGATCCGAAGCCTAGGGTCCCATGTACTTTTATTATAGGAGTAGGTGGTAGACAAAGTGAACGCAGACAGTTCCACATAAGAGAGAGAGAGAGAGAGAGGAGGAGGAGGAGACGGAGAGTCTGTAATATTAACATGTTACAGATTTTCCCAATCCACGAAAACTGTATAATCGTGACAACTATGTGCCCCCGGTTGTGCTTATAACCATTTGGTTAGCTTAAATTTGTATTTTGTGTTAAAGAGAATCATAATTTCAGATTTTTTTCCCCAAAAGTTAATGAATACAATTGTTCTTATCCAATAGAATCAGTTAAAGTCAAAACTTTATTTTATATAAAATATTTTTTATTTCAATAACATTTTGAATTTTCACTAACCACCTTTAACCTGTCTTAAAGGCCACCTCTGTATAAAGGTCACCTGCTTATAAAGGTCAGTAGAATTGTATCCTAATTGTTCTTTATTCATATTATTTGAGCCTGTATATAATGGCCACCTGTCCACAAAGGCCACTTTTTCTGGTTCCCTTAGGTGGCCTTTATAGACAGGTTTGACTGAATTTAGTTACGCTATCTGAGCTTTGAAGCAGTGTCGTACATAAATGAGGGGAAAAACATTGCACGTTTTTTTCCTGTTTGAATTCGAGTAATTATTCATTTGTTAAAGACGATTATTTACGATTTAGCTTGAAACACGTTGTTTGTTCTATATAGACTAAACTACATTCCTTGCTCACGGTAATCTGTCACTTGGAGGAGAAATAAATGAAAGTGTTAATTTTTTTTAGTTTACTTATTTGTGTTAAAACTGATACCTGTGACACTGTTAATTAAACAGTTGGTTTATTGTCCTAGATAATTTGACTCCCATAGTACTGACAATATTTTGATTACAAGTACACACGCGACGGGTGCATTTATACAAATTATGTTTCATATACACCAATATTTAATATATATACAGTTATATATGTATATAGTGTACGTATTACATTGTATCGTAGCCAGAGTTCCTGGCGAGGTTTACGGGACGAGATGTTACAGATGAGCCATTAATGGCCATAAGATCAGATACCCCGGAAGTGCAGTTTTCTGCTTATCTATCAACAGTAGCATGTAGTTTTATCGAACGAGAATACTATCCAATGTTAAAACTACGTGACTCAGATTGGTTGTATACCAGGTGAGCCATTAATGGCCCTAAGATAAGATGTCCCGGAAGTACAAAATCTCCTGCTTAGCCAGCAACACTAGGATGTAGTTTTATCGAACGAGAATACTATCCAATGTTAAAACTACGTGACTCGGATTTGTTGTATAGCAGGTGAGCCATTAATGGCCCTAAGATCAGATACCCCGGAAATGCAAAATCTCCTGCTTAGCCAGCAACACTCGCATGTACTTTTATCGAACGAGAATACCATCATTGCGTGACTCAGATTGGTTGTTATTCACGGTCTGACTCACGGTCTAACACATACTCTGGATAGTTGGAATCCCAGTGTGTGTGTGTGTGTGTGTGTGTGTGTGTGTGTGTGTGTCATGGCATACTACATGTATTGTCTAAATTTTCTGTTATTTAAAATCTGAAAATCCTAAAAAACACTAATGCGTACTCCCTCATGCAAAGTATTTCCTTAGCTAAATTTGGTAAAATATATTTTTGTCTTTTCGATATTTTTTAAACCCCTTGAAAAAAAATTTGTTTCACAATTTTGGTCCAAGCACTATTGATGAAAAGACTTCCGAAACGACCGTTTAGTGCTGTAAAATTAAAACTGGTATAATATGTAATTACAGCAGATGTTGAAGGTGTTCTACGGAAGGTTTTCCATGTGTACCCTCCATATTTTTTAAAATTCTACTTAAAAACCCTAAACAAGACGGAATTAATCAATCTACTGAACATTTCTTTAAAAATATTAGTCAATCTTTCATATAATTTAACGGATGTGGTACAAAAGGGAACTATACCAGAGGAATCCAGCGTATGTTATCGGCCATATAAGAAAAACACACAGACACAAAAAACATATGTGTCATGTGCTACTTTTGAATGTATTATTTCATAAAAATTCAAAAGTAGCACATGACATATGGAATAAATACGTGGAAACTATAAAAACAAAATGTGTATAAAACTCATCTGGACAATCTGGATGCATATGAGAAGAATTTTTGATTGAGATCATAAAGAAACCTATCACTTTACGAAAATTTCAAAATTCATCACAAACAACTCACAACCCATTTTTCGACAGAATGTCACGAAATGAAGTCAAAAATAATTATATTACAAGGATTTTTTTTCTCTCATCATGAATCTGTTTCGTGGGAGGAGATTTTTTTAATTTGAATACCACAAGCCACTGCGTCCTATTATTGTTAGTCACGACAATGCAAATCTAAATTGCACCGGCCCACTCATGCTTCTGATCAACAAGTTTCGTTGAAATCTGCCCAGTAGTTTCAGAAGAGTAGGAACTTAATCATCATCATCGCGCGCGCATATGTGAACGTGTGTGTGTTTTTAAGGGGCCATTAGTCATCGGCTGCTTTAAAACCAGTGTGTGATTGTTGGATTGTTAGACCCCTTATATTATATTAAGACCATAATACTGGTTACCATTTAGTGATGATCCGAAGTCGGGGAACATTTTGTCTCAAACGTGTTTATACTGTCTTGGTAATCCATTGTTGTGTCACATTTTTTTTAAAAATTGCTTTCGGTCGATTGTTTGAATGTTCTTTTACGATACATCAGTGTGTTTTTTTGCACGTGTTGTGTGATTTTTATGCAAGTGTTTCTGATCTGTTGTGTGCGGCTATTTGCACTTATGACAGTGTTACTATACTTGTCAACTATGTAAGAGACCATTCAGTCCATTAGCACTAGCAAATAGATGCTTGTGACAAAGAAGATGCGTATGACCGGGGTCAAAAGAAAATAGACGAAAGGATTTGGAGTTCAAAAGACGGGCGCGCTAACCACTAGAAAGCGATTTCATTCAGTATTTTCTCTAACTACTCGACAGCGGTTTCATTTTGTTGTTTTCCATAACGACTCGCCAGCGGTTTCGTTTTGTTGTTTTGGGTATATTATTTTTCGAAACATCCTATAATTATCTTCAATGATGATAAAAAAGGGAATGACTGATTAAATGAATTTTAAAAAAGAAAAAACCCAGACATTCAAAGAATATACAACTCATCAAAACTACTATGGAAACGGGTTATAATATAAGCCTTCTTTGGCTTGTTCCTGGATCCATTTCTATGTGTTTGTATGTTGAATTATATATATTGTGTATTGCTTTTTTGAGAATTAAATATTGTTTAAACTAAAACTACCTCTCTTCGTCGAAAGTCATTTTCCAATATACTGATCCTTTCTTGTCGGGTAGCTGATTACACTAGATCAATCACATCTGTGTGTATGGTAGCTGGGATTAAAATACTAGTTCCAGGGCGAGTTACTCATCTTGAAATTTATCTTAAAGAAAATATGAAAATATGGAAATCCAAATATCTGATTGGTGTCTATTAATAAAGTTTAAACCATGCTTTAAAATTTCCGGAATCGGAACTATTGCGTAATATTAAGTAATCAAATTGAATTAGGAAGTTCATTGAGAATATAAAGAATTTGAATTATGAGGCTCCAGCCAGGTGATAATAAAATAACAGGGACAAGTTTATTAATAGAAAATTTGATTTTTTTTAAACATTATACTCTTTTTATAATAAAATATACAAATTATCGATTTAACCCCCCCCCCCAAAAAAAAACATACTCGATGACATATTTATATTTTGAAATTTCAATAGAATCATCTCAAATTCGAATTCGACATTTAATTAGACTTTTATGATAGCTTTATAAACTTACAGCTGGTGGCGTCTGAATATAAATCGTAATAAAGGCACTGAGGTGTAAAAACGAAATAAATCATGCAAATGACGTGTGTGTGTGTGTGTGTGTGTGTGTGTGTGTGTGTGTGTGTGACTTCAGTTACAACTACAAGCACCTATTGATTGATTGATTGATTGATTGATTGATTCATTGATTCATTCATTCAAAACTGAAAAATCCCTTGAATGTACAAGCAGAAGTTCAGTGGCTTTTGGTGCAAAATTTTTGGAAAACCCTCTGCCCAATCACAGGTCTAATGGTTTGTTATTTTTAAAAATTTAGCGAATCTACGAGATACGACGTTGTCAAACAATATTAATATCTAAATGCCTAGCGCTTGACGAAAGAACAGTCACTACCTATTTTCAAGTCTAGGACAGACCAGGCTGGGTTCGAACCCACAACCTCCCACACATGAAGCGAGCACTCTACCACTGAGCTACCGTAGTTGACGTATCTGAAATGAAATTTTAATTTTAAAAATTCCCCATGGACCACAAAATACATACATGTACTTATGGAAAAAAATGAAATGAGTTTGTGCAGTGATGACTGCACACATCGTAAATGTAATCTGGTGATTTTAAGCATAAAATCTACCCACATATCACCCCTTCCTTTAAGTTGATAAATAATGATAACGATTTAAGGTATTTTTTCCACCTTTAAATAATGTTATTGGACAGGGCATAATAACGGAAGATATTGTAAGTTGTGGTACTTTAAAGGTCGGGTTTTTTAAAAATATTTCTTGAATTTTAACTTATTAAGATTGAAAGGCTAAAAAATCGATGTCACGATTTTCAAAAAGTCTGAAACACATAAAAGCTGGTTACTGCCATATATAATTACTGAAAATCTATAGCTGGGCGTCATCACCATTGTTTTACTCATTGTGTTATAAAACTACTATAGGATTTTACAACTAGGTTTAAGAGATTTAAATGATATTTGAGAAATAAACACCGTCGTAAGTTACGTAACATGTACTAATTTGGATTTCCCTTTGGAAAAACCTACTTCATTTTTAAGAAATACCTCTCTGAATGTTTTTCTATATTTTAAAGTCGAATACCCAAGGACAATACAACACGACCCACTCATTTCTGATATAATCACTATGTGCCGATTTGGTTGTAATAATTTCATAACAGTGGGTTATTCATCAAAACCAACACAAAACAAAACAGGAAATGGTTTCCAAGTTGTTATGCGTTAAAAGGGTATTTCCCATTTTCGATTTCAAGTGGAACTCGATGTACCAAGATGCGAAATTGAAACTATACGCCATCAACCCAGTATAAGGGACCTCGGGCCAGTGATCTAATGCACGTTTCAAGGATCAAAGCCCTCGGGCATATCCTAGTGTTAGTAAGTTTCACATGGCCAGTTTCCTTGCTGTAGGCGGGTGGATTTTTTCTGATAATCCGAATTCTGCAACAATCCCAGAAATGACCGCCTCGGCACAAATAAAGGAGATAAACAGGATGCCACAGGCTCGCCCATGACCAGGTCACGATACCTATTTTTGTGAACAAAAATGTGTTTGCGTACATTTGTGAACAAAACTCATTGTCCATGCCATGTGAATGAAAACAACACGTTTTCATAGCAATGGTCACAACTTGTTTTCGATAAAAATGAGCGAGTGCAACAATGCTCACAACGTTTTTCATACATATTTTTCATAAGGTTTTCATACTTTTTCATACATATTTTTCATAACGTTTTTCATACATACTTTTACTTAACGTTTTTCATACATATTTTTCATAACGTTTTTCATACATATTTTTTCATATCAATTATCACAACATGTTATTAAATTATCGTTCACAAAATGTTTTTCATACCATTGGTTATAAATTGCTTATCCTATGAATGGTCACAAACATGTTTTTTATATCGATGATCACATGTTTTCATGTCAATGATCACAACATGTTTTCATATCAATCACGACATGTTTTTCATATCGGTGTTCACAATATGTATTTCATGTAAATGATCATAACATGCTTTTATATAAATAACCATGATAACCACAACATGTATTTTATATAAATGATCACAAAATGTTTTCTTATCAATGATCACAACATGTATTTCATATCAATCACGACATGTTTTTCATATCGGTGTTCACAATATGTATTTCATGTAAATGATCATAACATGCTTTTATATAAATAACCATGATAACCACAACATGTATTTTATATAAATGATCACAAAATGTTTTCTTATCAATGATCACAACATGTATTTTATATCAATGATCACAACATGTATTTCATATCAATGATCACAACATGTTTTCTTATCAATGATCACAACATGTTTTCAGACCAATGATCACAACATGTCAGATCAATGATCACAACATGTTTTCATATCAATGATCACAACATGTATTTTATATCAATGATCACAACATGTTTCATATCAAAGATCACAACATGTTTATATCGATGATCACAACATGTATTTTATATCAATGATCACAACATGTATTTATATCAATGATCACAACATGTGTTCATATCAATGATCACAACATGTATGTTATATCAATGATCACAACATGTTTCTTATCAATGATCACAACATGTATTTTATATCAATGATCACAACATGTATTTTATATCAATGATCACAACATGTTTTCTTATCAATGATCACAACATGTTTTCTTATCAATGATCACAATATGTTTCATATCAAAGATCACAACATGTTTTCATGTCAATGATCACAACATGTTTTCTTATCAATGATCACAACATGTTTTCTTATCAATGATCACAACATAATTTCATATCAATGATCACAACATGTTTTCATGTCAATGATCATCACATGTATTTCATATCGTTGATCACATGTATTTCATATCAATCACAACATGTTTTTCATATCGGTTTTCACAATGTTTTCATGTTAATGTTTATAGCATTCTTTCAATGATCACAACATTTATTTTCATATGAATGTTCAGAGGTTGTTTTTCATGTTCAATGACCATCCACTGTCAGAAGTTTTATCATCGTCCTCCGTCTTATCTTAATGTTTCTGTCATGGTCTATACCATTGTGCTACATTTGTTTACATGGATTTTTATATCAAAACCAAACATACCAACCGATGTCAAAAAGTTTTGAAATTTGGAATTAAAAAAGTTTGATTTTATCATTTAATTCTGACACCTGTCACATTATAAAATAAAAAATTTCAAAAGCAAATTAAAACTTTGAAAACTGACAAATTAAATTAATCATGCAAATCTTAACCAAAAAAGTGAGACCCGGTGCTCCGGAAGGGTAGAATCACTCCCTGTTTAGCTAGTAATAAAAGAAGCATAAGGTACACCTTTCATTTGCATGTTAAATTATCATATATATTTTTTTGACAGCGTTTGTGTTATAAACAAGTCATGTTTTCAGTTAACATGTATCGATTGTAGCGTTTTATATAGAAATCTAAATATAGAAACTCGTCGTTATGTAAATGGTTTACGTTTATCACGCACAGTCACATTGTTTGTGTAAATAAAAGTTAACTTACTTCGTCATTTGATAACAGAATGCACCAAAGTTAGACGAATGACGTCATCAACAACACGCGTTTTAATAAGTTTTTCGCGTCTTTTAAATATCGACTATACATGACGTCATCAACAACAAGTTATTCGCGGCTTTCAACAAGTCTAATATCGACTATCAAAATATCCATAGTAGCAGACAATGATCAGGTCAATGTTTTCACAATAAGTAGCTCATGAGACTTTCATTCCTTACCTAAAATTTTCCATTATTTTTAATCCGACAACTGATTTTGTAAATCCGTTAATTGTTAAGGAATTTCAAAAATCACTACAAGCTTTAGGAGAAAAACACTTTTTATGTTGTTGTGTAATAATAAAGTTTATTTATAGATCTGTCATGTGCTACTTTTGAATTTTTATGAAATAATACATTCAAAAGTAGCACATGACAATTAGCACATGACAGATCCAAAAATATTGCTACAAATTTATTTAGTTTAAAGTTAAGGAAAAGTTTAGATAAAAGTAAAGAGTGTTATTTTTTTAAATGTCAGAAACAAGTGCCTGTGGAAAGTTCAAACTGGGCCCCCATTTTCGCAAGCAATCCTTAACTAAGATTTTTTTTAACTTAAATGAGCAAATTGTGGCAATCTCTTTTGGAACTATGATATCTATGGATGCACATTTTTATGACACTAAATACAGATGACATAAGCTCGAAGTGCATGGCTTTAAATTCCTTAATTTGCAAAATTGTAAAGATTTTCAAATTTGGCAGTGTGTTCAAGGGCCTTAAATTTTAGAAGTGATAAAAGGGCCATCTCCTGTCCTTGCGTTTTTATATCAATTTTTTCATTTCCTTAGAGATTTTTTAAATCAAATATTAACAAAGCTCGCTGTTGAATTTAAACTGTGAAAAAAATGATATATTGCGTATACATGATTCCGTCTGAACACGATCTGTTTGGTTTTTATCATATTTACATCGGGTATATTTGATTTTCCATAGGGGTTTCCACATGGCTGCTATTCTTTCCGTTTCTGTATAAATTTAGGTTGCTTTGTGGGTGTCGATTGTTTGATATAAATCAACGTCACCTGTGTTTTCCATGTATGTTTCATTTGTTCATTTACATGTTCAACATGCGTCATAATCTTTCAATATGACACAGGCGTTAATTCCCCCGTCTATGAAACAGAAATAGTCACTTAGAGTGAACTGTTTGAATCTACAAGGTGTATGATGGGTACACGTGTACTAATAAAAACAAAACCACGTCCGAATCACTTTCCAGAAGCGAAGTAAAAACTTTGAAACAGACTAGTCACGTGAAACACGCGAACTTCCGACAGGGAAGTGAGGCCGGGTGCTCTGGAGGGCCAAGCACCCCGCTGCCAGCCAGCCACACCACCCACACTCGTAACAAAGAGACACCAAACTTGTCGACGATCATAACACTTTGCACCTTGTACATTACGTAACCAACCTACTTATGAAAGTACCACTCAACTAGTATTTAAAAAAGTTCACGCTCGACGGGTTGAAGTGCACTTTTAGAAAGGAGCGTGTAGTTTTTCATTAACAAGTTAGGAACACATCAATAAGGCCAGCAAACAGTACAGGCCTGTTGAAAGTTTAACACTGAGTCAACGAATCGATATAACTCATCTCGGATCCTCGTTAGCTACTGTAAACGTATTTAATTTCATGTGTATTTATTTTCGCGGTATAAGAAATTTAGACATATTCATGTTGTTAAATTTTCATGTTTTTGAAATAGACACTTTAACACAACAAGCATAATATAATTTTCGCTTGGTATTAATTTTCGCGCAAAACAAACGATCGCGAAATAAGCGAAAATTAGTACACCGCGAAATTAAATACGTTGACAATATATATCATGACAGCATTTTTGGCAGCTGCCATCTTAGTCTCGGCAGTCATTGTCACTAGCAGTTCTTATCTCCTCAGCTCCTTTTTGTTAGCTCAGTGTTAAACTTTCGACAGGCCTGTTCTGTAATAATTTATACATCATGGGGAAATACCTTCCTGGGGAAGAAGTAAGCTATTTAAGACACATTCGTGACTATATAACACGTCCGCAGTATAAGTATATAAATAGTATGCAACATATGTTTCAGATTTGGGGGCGGGAACTTGTAGGCATTTTGATAAATTTGCAATACTTTAGTTTTATGTTTTATTTGATAAAAAATAATAAAATAAACAGTAATATTAAAATATAAATTGAATAAATAAATAAATAAATAAAAATAAAAAAGTATTGAAATAGAATAAAATACCGGTAAATAAAATAATAAAATAAAAAAATAAAAATAAATAAATAAATAAATAAATAAATAAATAAAATAAAATAAAATAAAATAAAATAAAATAATAAAACAAATCGGAAACATGATCTCATCAAAATCTTATGATAATACTTGCACATGGAAGTGTCTCGATTTTTCAATGATCCAATACCTGCGAGGCATTTACATATCAGCTCTAGGGTCCGGTTTGCCATTTCCTTTAAGTGTATGACAAAAAAATCAGCAATATTACTTGGTAATTTTTTGTACTATTTATCCTATTGGTAGTACAGTCCAACCTGCCTTAATGGTCACCTCTATATAAGGACCACCTGCTTATAAAGGCCAGTAGAATTGTATCTCAATTGTTCTTTATTCATATTATTTGAACCTGTATATATAAGGGCCGCCTACTCATAAAGACCACTTTTACTGGTTTCCTTGGGTGGCCTTTATAGACAGGTTTGACTATAAATGTAAGTTAGTAATTGTTTAAAGTAATTAATGGTTGGTTAAGTGGTGGATGATTGCTGAACAAAGATGACGAGTGTTTAGTTGGTTAATTGTCCTGTTAGTTAAAGTGTTGATCTGGTTGAATATTAAATGGATGCTTCAATTTTGTGTCAAGTGGCCCAAAGTGGGTCAATAATCGGAACAGAATACTCGTGACAAGTAATATTCAATCTCATTGGATACCTCTTTACATGTTAGATTTTTAAAATTTAATGAAAACTTAAACCAAAAAAATTTAACATTTATTTATCAAAACTTAACGTGGGAAGTTGTAAGTTCGAACCCTAGGCCTGGTCTGACTACAAGGTAGTGTAGACTGTCCTGTTGCCAAGTACTTGGCATTTAAAAATGAAAGTCACTGGGTCTTTCAGAACAGACCTTGAAAGGTGTGGCATGTTAAAGAACCCTCCCTGCACATTGCCCTGAGTGCACTGGAAAAATTTGTAAACATCTATAGCTGGTGATGTCTTGATATAAGTGAAATATTCTTGACTGTGAAACCCTAATCAATCAATCAATCAATCAATCCATCCATCCATCAAAACTTAACTATAAACTTTAACACTGAACTGATAGCATCACTGGCACCAGTTAAAGGTAGAGGAATTAGGTCCTTCAGTACGGATGAGCTAACATTGATAAAAAATTCAAACAAAGTCATTTTCAGAAAATATCTTTAATATCATGTTAGCAACAGTATCAAAAGTGACAACAATATCAGATTCAATTTTACAATATCGGCATACAAATCAATTTTACAAATACAGTCAAAGCCCTCTATAAAGGCTGCCTTAGGGGAGCAGTAGAAGTAACCTTTATGGGCAGGTGACCCTTGTACGTGTGTACAAGTTCAAATAACACGAATAAAGAGCAAATGGGATAAAATTTTACTGGCCTTTAAAACCAGATGTCCTTTATATAGAGGTGGCCTTCAAGGCAGATGTAAATCATTAATATTTGCAGGATATCAAATTTTTTATTACTTTCGTTGTTTAGTGAACACATCCAAACTTAATCTTGATCAAATATTTTTACCTTCCGTTGGAATTAGTTTTCACAAAACAAGAATTTCATGAGAAAATCTCTGCCAATGAATTTTGTTTTCAATCACAATGAATTAATTTAACCCCACAAATTATGACAAATTATTGTTTTGTTTGCATTATAAAGGGTTTTGGTGATAAATGGAAGGAGACTTAAAAAGAAGAAATGAAAAAAAAAAAAAAAAAAAAAAATGAAAAATCACAATTTTAACCCCACAAATTTTAATGACTCTACAGTGTATAAATAATGTAGGCGTCTTAAACAATAACATACTGAGCATTTATATAAATAAAACAAAATAAATATCACAGTTAACTATAGACAAACAACATTGACCTGTCCACTTGACCTTTTGTTAGGAATATTAATATAGGATGACCATGTGGGTAGTGTTAGGATTAGCATTTAATACATGCACAGGGTCCTTCAGAAGAGACCTTAAAAATGGATGTCCCATAACTTGGCAGGCATGGCACGTAAAAGGACCCACCTTGCCCTGGGTGCACTACAAAGGTAAAAATTTCTGTCACTTCAACTGTATCTGGTGACGTCTCGATATGAGTAATATACTCTTAATGGGATGTAAAACTCAACCAATCAATCAATCAATCAATTAATAATGCATGCACAATACATGTGTTCAATCCAAAATTAGTGTTTCCCATTTTGTTCCCTGTACATATATGCACTCGTCCAGTTAATATTCAAATTAAAGGTCACACAGACAGGTCAATGTTGTTTGCCTATAACAAATGATTTGATTGTTTAACAAAGATAAAATAGGTGCTACCTGTCTAAATGAAACAACTACTGGACTGAAAATTTGGTCCAGGTAAGACAGGTACTTGTCCATGTATTTTATTTGGAGCAATAACATATTAGTGAGAATGACATCTAACACAGGGTTCGAATTTGGCACTGGCATACTGGCAAAATGTCAGTGGTTTTCACAAAGTGCGAGTTTAAAATCTACTTACATGCAAAAAAAAGCAAGTGCTTTTTTTTCCATGAAAACTTTTACTATTAACTGTAGAAAGCATTTTTAGTGTGAAAAAAAAAAAAATTGTCAGTTGAAAACTAAGAATGCCAGTAGAAAAATTTTGTATAGAAAAATTTTGTATGGGCAAACATTTGGGGAGAAAAATTAAACTCTACCTGTGTAACAATAAGTTGATATTACCATTTCATGCAGAAAACTGGAAACCATGAAAATATATGAATTCACAGTATATCATCATTTCATGCAGTAAACTGGAAACCATGAAAATATATGAATTCAGTTTCTCCATAGTATCATGAACATTCCACAAAGTTATGAACTAATCCTCATTCTATAGCAGCTTAAGGTAAAAAATAAATAAATAAATAAAACATTAAACAAGAATGGAAGCACTAGAAGATAAATGAATAAAGCACAAATAAATACATGTATTTAAAAAAGTTTTAAAAATGTATAAAATAAATAAATGTAGTCATTTTTTTCATATATGTCATTAAGTTTGAGCATAAGTTAAACATCATGTCATGAATTGGCACACCAGAAACGTGGTTACTTTTTTTTTTAAAATAATTGTCCTGAGCCAGTCATAGCATTCAACATACTCAGCATATGTCATTTGGTTTGAGCATAAGTTAAAAAACATGTCATAACTTGGCACACTGGTATATTGGTACATGTACTTTCAAAAAGTTTACCCTGAGCCAACAGCCCTCATAGGTACAAAGACAAACGATTACCCAGGATTTATTGACCGAATGCAATACTCCTTGGATTGAATATCAGTCCTAAAAAGGGCCTTATGTAAGGCCCATAGGATGTGGAACTTACAATATCACTGATTAGCTATCAAATATTAACAACATAAATTTTTTTATAAAAATAAAAAGAAAATAAAAGGAAAGGATTACCATTTCAGCATCTAAAGATTTTACTGCAAATCTTCTGAAGATAAAAAACGATATTTTTTTTTTAAAACAACTTGTATGGGGCTCAAATAAAGTACCTAAAGACCACTTTGGAATGTTTGCACAATATAAAATAATATTATATATAACAAAATAAAAATAAAGTTTTTAATAATAAAAAAAAAGACCAGTTCAGCATGTTAAGATTTTACTGCAAATATTCTGAAGGTAAAGTCAATAGTTTTTTTAAAACAACTTATATGAGATTCAAATAAAATACCTTAAGACCACTTTAGAATGTTTGCACTATGTAATAACAAAAAGATGAACACAAATTTAAATACAATGTCTGAAAATATCACTAAATTGTTTTCATTTCATTTTTTTTCTTCTTTACTGATTCAGAAAATTTTTATTCAAACAACTGAACAATTCTGATTTATCAATATTTAACAGCAATTAGTACATGTAATCTTATCCTCTTTCCATTATGCTTCTTTGAAAATGGTGAAACCCATATACACTGTCACGTTTTGTTAGATCATCCAATTCTGTTTTTACAAATATCTTTGAAACAAATGTAAAACAGGGTACTATGAGGGTAGTCCATTTTCCTCGAAACATCACAGCTGAGACAAAATTCATTTTTTGACACTTTAATCTCCAATTTAATTTCTCTGAAAATTGGCTGCAAATGCCAATAATAAAGGGAGACAAATTAATTCTCGTAAAATCATCTATATTGGTAGTGAGATGTGCCAAATTGTTACGTAACAATAGATTAGTAGCAGTCATCTTTTACATGTTTAACTGTAAAAACTGGTGGCCTTTGGCAGAGATTAATTAAAACCCCTGAGATAATACCCTGTAATGATATCGTTTCTACACAAAAATGCAAGAGCTATCAAACATTGATTTGGTAAAATTTAACGAGACTGTTAATGTCCATTTTTTTCCCTCCAAACTTGATATTTCATTGACTTATGCAATACGTGACAATTTTCAAATTCCATACTACAGAACTCTGAACTTGAATATCAGCTTCCAATTTAGTTCCTCCAAACTTGATATTCCATTGGCTTATGCAATACATGACAATTTTCAAATTCTATACTATAGAATTTTGAACTTGAATATCAAGTATCAATAACTGCTCTGAATATAAATAACTTGAACAATCCAAAACGCCAAACAAGGTCCAACACATTATATCTAAGCATTTGAAGTATCACTGTGGTTCATGGTGAACTTGTTTAACTTTCCGAGTACCGGTAATCGTAGTTCTGCTGTTGTTTATAGTAACATTGGCGAACTTTCCGAGTATTTGAACTTTCACTGTGAATTATCATGGTAAACTTGTTCATTTTTCTTCCATATAAATGTTCCAATGTTTCAAGCAATATGACTTTATTCAAATTTGTCTGATTTTCACACAGCCAGAAACATCACAGTCACATATAAATAAATAAATGCAGTTTGTGTTGATTGGCAACAAGGGACATAACTCTATCACTATGGTTACTGAATAGAACATGTTTTGGAGACCATTACATTGTTCTGTTTTGACAGTCCTTTCTTGAATATCATAGCTTTGCCTGAAATATAAAAACCAAATATAACATTAAGTTGTGTACTTAATGTGAAATTCTGAGGATAATGGTTAACCCTCTTGCTGCTAAATTGAATTTCAAAACAGTGTTGACAGTGTCAAATTTAATTTTAAGGCAATATGAATTATTATGATGCCACATGTGTTTTTTAGCCATTAGTTAGTAGTCAACATATGCTTTTTATTCGCTTTACGAAACGATTATAAGTATCTCTTTTTCTTGTAATCAAATACAAACATACTAATCCATTTCCGAATCACAATCCAGAAGCAAAGTAAAAACTTTGGAACCGACAAGTTAGGTTAGACACGTGAACTTCCACCAGGGAAGTGAGGCCGGGTGCTCCGGAAGGGTAAGCACCTCCTGTTTAGCTAGCTACACACGCCACGTGTGTAATCAAAATTGTGTGAAAGGAACATGGAACTATGAGACGTCAAATATATCCAAGGCAATCCTGGACACAGAGACATCAAACTTATCAACAATACTGTGATGACGGCCATAAAACTTTTTGAGGGCCTTGATAAGCCTAGGCTTGCAATATCCCTGAGTCAACAATTTATTTGCAAGCAGCCTACTTTGTTGTACAAAGTCCCCGTAGTGGGAACAAGCTCTACCAAGCATTGTCAGTTCATGTGAAAGTACTTCAGCCCCTGTGACAGATTACCAGTAGAAGACTATAGTAGACTTACTATGACTTTGATAAAGCTTGTTGTGAAAAATTCTTTGAAATTAAAAGACCAAATTTATTTATATCTAAATCAAAATCAAAGAGCAGGTACAGCATATTAAAGTTGGTGATGACACATCCCGTCTTCAAAGTTCACTAGTAAAGTCTAAGGGAAATAACTCTTATGAAAAAAATTCAATATTGCTTTACCTAGAAAAAAATCAGTTATAAGTTATTAAGTCTATTTGTAGTTTTAGATAGCATGTTGTTTTTATAATATATAAATATAGTGTACCTGTTTTCTTCATTATTTTATCAACCACTAACAGATATTCATAAAAATCCAGTGTTTGTGAATGGTCCATGTCTACTTCATCCATAGCTTCCTACAATATCAAAAGAACAAACACACTGAAGAAAGTGGCAAATGATTAACATGGATTTGGCAATAACCAGTTGGAAATAACAGACAGTCCCACAGTCTGAGACTGGTAACCTTTTGGAAGGACTAGTTACTTTGTTTAAAAGTCTTTTATATACCACAATAAAATGTAGAAAGTATCAGTAATTCATAGAATCGAAAGTTTTAAATCAGACTTGCATACTCCAATGTTTGATCACCATAGAGATCTGAAATTCATAAGAGTTATCATCAATTCAGCCTAGCTCTTTTGCACAAACTAGAAAATTTCTGAAAATAGAGAAGTATCCATGCAGCAATAATTGTCCTGGCCACAACATACAGAAGTTAAAAAGGCCAAGCTAGTGCAGCCTTGAAGGCTGACAAAAACGTTATTCATCCACAGACAAAGGGAACAACATAAATTTTTAATAGTGTACATGGGACCATGTAACTTGCCAAAAAGAGTATGGCTTATATTGTATGCTTTAACCAGCTAGTTCTCAGTGAAATATTATGCAACAGTTTACATGTAACTCGATTATTATGGCATAACTTACAATAAGTTGATCAGGAGTGTACTCTGTACCTAACAGCCTTAGTATCTTCACAACCTGTAATAAAAAATAATGTTTTAGATTAAGTTGTCATGGTTATAAACAAGCTGACATGGCTGACATGAGGTAGTTAATAAAAAACTGTAAACAAAAAACAAGAAGCATATTATTCCATAAAATTTTTTAACTTAAAATGTTAATATACTGAAAACATATTTATTTTTGTGGTGAACTAATTTGCGCTTACCAGTATTTCACGTTTGTTTGTTTTGTGCGAAAATTAATACCAAGCGAAAATTTTATGATCCTATTTCGTTTATAGAGTATATTTCAAAAACGCAAAAATTTAACTTCGCTGATATGTCTAAATTTTCTATACCACAAAAATAAATAAACGCGAAATTAAATACCTTTACAGTAACACAAATGCTTGTGAGCTAAAATGAACTAGAGTTACTTCAGAAACAAATACCCCCATTTCCAATGGCTAGATGGACAGACACTAAATTTGATATGCCACACATCATCTCATTTTGATATACATTTGTTTTAAATTTGATCAAAAGGCATCTATATAAGTGAAATAATCTTGACTGAGACATAGAATGTCACCATTATATTCTACTTCACTCCTTCAAAAATTTTAGTCCAATTTTCCACAGTTTACTAACCTCCGTAAGATCTAGCTGACCGTCATTATTTTTATCGTACTTCTTAAAGCTACTCCAATGATCAAGTATCTGAAAGACAAGAAAACATAATGTAAAACCTCATTATAATGCCCCTTAAAAATTGCAACCTCGCTTATTGAAATCCCAAAATGTGTTTCTTCTATGATTTTCTTTGTACCTTTCCAATTCTCCATGTAATGCCAAAATCTGACATAACAAATGGTGGCAATGAATCAAGGGTTTACTGCACTAATGTACAACTACCATAACTGTCAGAGAAATGGTTGTTGTTATGTTTTAAGATTATACATGTACTTTAATTTGAGAAAATTTTCACATTCTTTTTCTTTTTTTGAGTAACAATATGCAAAAATAAAAATTTTGTGGATTTATATTTTGATATAGTTTTCTTGCATCCGCACTGACAATTATTTGACAAACATGAAAATGAAAAGAACACAAATATCTTAATCATAGCAATTTGCAAAAAAACCCTATAAATTGAGTTAAATATAATACATGTACGTATACAGAATATCTACTTACAAATCCTTGTGACATATGTGGGAAAAATTTAAGGTACATCATGCCATTCATCTTCCCTGTGGCAGGATCAACAATTATCGGGTTTTCCTCTGAAAATATAAATTATCAGTAAGTACTAAAAATGATTTCACTGGTTAAAGGTTGGTTGGTTGGTTGAATGTTGCTTAAAGTCGCATCAGCAATTTTTCAGCTATTCGCGACGAGAACTATTTAATTAATCTCTATGGCTTAATCTATGAACAATTTTCTGTATGCATGTGAAGTGCGAGTATGTTGTATGGTCTGCCTTGTACTAGCACACACTCAGGGCGACTTTACCGTGCTAGCTCACAGAGTCAGTATGCTGCAGACAAGCGTACCACTCCCCCAGTCCATTATACTGATACCAGGTGAATCAGTAAAGGCCAACAGCAAGGAAAATTCACTTACCCACATGTGGTCCGAGCGGGACTTGAACTCACAGCGGTGAGAGACCCTGGATTTGAAGACTGACATCTTATCCATTAGGCCACCGCGCCCTCCACTGGTTAAAGGAGTGTGGAGGAAGTACATTCCAATCTGCCTTAAAGGCCACATCTATATAAGGGCTACATGCTTAAAAAGGCCAGCAGAATTGTGTCCCAAATGGTCTTTATTCATATCATTTGAACCTGTATATAATGGCCACCTGCTTATAAAGGTCAGTCGAATTGTGTTCCAATTGTTCTTTACTCATATCATTTGAACATGTCTATAAAGGCCACTTTTACTGGTTCCCTTGGGTGGCCTTTATAGACAGGTTTGACTGTAAATGATGTTTTATGCAGCAGATTCTTTAACTCATATGAAGACAGTCAAATCTGGGTTGGTGGAGTGGTGTAATGGTATTTTATGCAAAAGTCAAGATGATTCTTTCACTTATATAGAGACAGTCAGTTTTAGGGTGGTGAAGGAAACAAGAGTACAGGGACAAGTGCTGTGATCCATAAGTCTACGCTGGTGGAACAAAAACTCTGTTACACATGAACAGCCTTAAACAGTACCTGATTAAGATGTATCGTCAAAAGTTATCTCCCTTTTATTAGATTTTCATACAAAAGCCTAGCTCTACTGCACATGTGGTCCATTAATATTGTAATTAAAAACTCTAAAATTGGAGGCTGATATAAAATATAACTAGAGCAGTCTCTTCAGTGACAAACACCCCTGCCCCAAACATTGGCAAGTTGTTTTTGCTAAGTTTTGACCTATATTGAGCCATATTGTCTCATGTTGGTTTACATTGGTGACAAGTTTGATCAAAATCCATCCATAGACATGGAAGATATGGAGTGGACATCATATTACAATGGATGGCCAGATGGTGGACTGACAGACAGACAGGGTGATTGCAACATACCTCTCTAAACTGCATTTGAATGGGATATAAACCTACTGTAAATGTTGTAATTATAGCATGTACTGTTAACCAATTTTTATTTGTGGAAACTAACTTTTGCGATTCTCTTATTAAAACCATTTAACCTTCGTGATATGGAAATTAGCTGAATATTTGGTATAAATAAAACCATTTTCAGAAACAAATTCGCGTCGATTAATTTATGTGATTATTTTGTCTTCGGGAAATATGCGAAAGTTAATCGCACATGAATAAAAGTTGGTTTATAGTACCTATTTTAATGCAATTATAATTTGGATATAATCACACGGATTTTAATCAGCATAAATCTCACTAATCAACTAGTGCACTATGAGCCCATTTAATTTGCTGATTTTAATTAGTGCTACTTTTTAACCACAAAAATCATTAAAACTAGTACAGGCTGACCAATTTGAAGGATTGTACAACAAATCTGGATATACGGAAGGATAAAATAAAAAGGTCAAATTAGACAGTTTTTTTTTTTTTTTAAATTGGGACTTTTTTGTATGGAAATTGTACCAAAATCAAACACTTAATGATGAAAAAGTATCTAAAAGGCAACCTTGCACACTAAAAATGTACCAATCTGAACAAATAAATTAATTTAATTGATCAGCCTGCTGGTACACTGCTAAAATGAGTACTGGTACGTTTGCAGTATAAGTTTACAATTCCTGTGTGGACATCATACCTAGAGTTGGCATGGGTGGTTCTGTCAGTGTCCTCTCTGGTTTAACAATCTGACCATTGGTTTCTTTGTTATTGTCAGGAATTGACGGTAATTTACTGAAAAAGAGAACAATCAATCATTAAATATGTTGGGATTTACATATACACATGTTCTGCCTCTACACTATTTATATTTAATACAGAGTGGAGAGTGGAGTAATGGAGTTTCATGCCATAGTCAAGATTCTCTCACTTATATTGAGGCAGTCAGTCCATGGATAGTAGATTAACCTTTATACCAGGAACAAAGCATCAACCTTAGGCAAGAGAACTAACAAATTTTCTTACAGTTTTGAGTGGAGTAATGGAGTTTTATGACCAAGTCAAGGTTTTTTAACTTATATTGAGGTATTCAGTTCATGAAATGTGGAGGAACCATTGTCTTAGTGCCCAGAAAAAACACCAATCTTTGGCAAGTGAATTGACAAACTTTCTCTCACTAGGATCTGTCATGAGGGGGATTCGAACATAGGTGGTAAGCTATGCTGTGATCCATTAGCACATGTTTTAGATCACAGACCAATTGGCCACCAAGGCCCCTTTAAGCATCAGTTTGGATGTTCAAGTTGGATGGCAATACTCAAGGTTATTATCTTTTTTTCTATCTGGCATAATACATACATATTATACAATGTGTATGTACAACCTTCGTCATGTCACTATGCTTCGTGCTTGATATTTTTATCTAAAATTTCCAACTAGGTTATTTAAAATAATAAAAAAATCAACACTATATGAAAAATTATATTTCACCACAGAAAAACACTGAAGATGTGATGACATTTGTTCTGCAGTAATGACGTCATTAATATTACCCAATGACGTCACAATGAGAAATCCAACTAAAAGTGCATGTATACTCTACTGCCAATGTTGTATCATCACATGTGGTTCTGTATCATACGTGTTTGATAAAACTTGTACTTTGTCAAATCAGATAGAAAAACAAGAGGCCCAATAGGGCCTGTACCGCTCACCTGGGTCGTTTACAACACAAAAACACAATAAATACTACATTTAAGGAGCAATAACTCTGATGTGGATATTTAGATATTAATGAAACTTGCTACTCGCATCTGTGACCTTGACCTTCGAACCAATGACCATAATCTATATATTAAAATGATCATTGCATCAATACCAACAATATTCTAATATACATGCCTATACAAAAAGTTTATAGTTTTCAAGATAATGAACCATTTTGGTATTGATTTGCTACTGTGACCTTGACCTTTGGACCCATGACCTTTTTCTATACATTAAAATGATCGTTGTATCAATACCTACAACATTCTCATATATATTCTTATACAAAAAGTTCATAGTTTTCAAGATAATGAACCATTTAAGTTTTCTTTCGCATCTGTGACCTTGACCTTTAAACCAATGACCTTAATCTATATATCAAAATGATCGTTACATCAAAACCAACAACATTCCAATATACATGCCTATACAAAAAGTTTATAGTTTTCGAGATAATTAATGATTTTGGTATTGTTTTGCTACTGTGACCTTGACCTTTGGACCCATGACCTTTTTCTATACATCAAAATGATCGTTGTATCAATACCTACAACATTCTAATATACATGCCTATACAAAAAGTTGATAGTTTCAAGATAATGAACCATTTCAGTATTCTTTCGCATCTGTGACCTTGACCTTTGAACCAATGACCTTAATCTGTATATCAAAATGATCATTACATCAATACCAACAATGCTCCAATATACATGCCTATACAAAAAGTTTATAGTTTTCGAGATAATAAATAATATTAGAAAAGTAAAAAATTAGGTCATGACCTTCATAATTGACCTTGACACCATTTTGAAGGTAATTACAAGAATATGTCAAAACTGAAAACCCCATGTCATTATCTGGTCATATAGTCAAGTTATAACAATTTAAAAATATTTTACGATTTTTTCAAAATTAAACACAAAAACACGTAACCTATTTTTAAACCAAATTTCATGAAATGAACAAACTTAAAGGTTAAGACTATGTAGAATCCAAATATCACATTAGTTTTTGCCTCCAATGAGTGGTTCAACAGAAGAAGATTTTTTTAGGTTTTGTCTATTTTTAGTAACAGCGGCCATCTTGGATATTCGATCGCCATGATTTGAACAAACTATAGTTAGACTCTGTCAAGGACCTTCCATAGCAAATTTGGTTTCAGTTGGCCCAGTAGTTTCGGAGGAGAAGATTAAAGTTTACTGACGCACGCACGCACGCCTCGCCATGCCATAAGCTCACATGGCCTTTGGCCAGGTGAGCTAACTAGTTTAATAAGATGGTTATCCAACCATCATAACTTTCTGTGCAGGATAACAATCTGAATTTCTTTTAAATGCCAGTAAAATGTTATCTCAATTGCTCTTATTCATGTTATTTGAACCTTTATATAAGGACCACCTGCCCACTAAGGCCACTTTCACCTTTAGGTGGTCTTTATAGACAGAATTGACTGTACTTTTGTTTTAATATCCTTTAATGAAAAAACTTATAATTTTCAACAAAAACATAAAAAAAGAACTTACGCTGCATCAAATATCTGAGAATTTGATTTTGCAAGAGATAATCTTCTGACTCGTTTAAGCCGCAATTCCTACAACATTAAAATCAAATATGAAATATTATATATGTATTTCAGATGATACCATGTGTCTCATACCAAATTTAGGTGCATAGGTTGAGGGTCAAGGTCACAGGGTCAAATCTTAGAAATAACAACTTGGCAATGTTGGGGTGGGGGTATTTGTCTCTAAAGAGACTGATCTAGTTTTATTTACTTATTATGCTTAGTAAGACTTTGGTAAGACCAGTACTGCTTTATGGAAGTGAAACGTGGAAAATAACAAAGAAAGATGAACACCTTATAGACACCTTCCAAACAAAATGCCTTAGAAGGATATGTAGAATAAGATGGTAACAGAAAGACAAGAATGGAAAAAAATGGAAACAGCGAGACTGCACAACATAAGCTGTGAGATCAGAAAAAAGAAATTGAACTGACTGGGGCACATACTGAGGGGACAAATGTCTGCAAGACAGCACTAGGGAGGCAACCAGAGGGGAAAAGAAATAGGGGAAGACTTAAGTCTGTACTTACTGTATCAAAGAAGGTATAGTGTGGAGGTAGTGTAGTTTTGGCCTGAAGTAGGACTCCTTCTGCCGCTGCATTGTATATTTTGTCTAGCCGTGTTATTAATTTAACAAACTCTGGATCACGACTTTTGGTTGATTCATCATAAAATTTTTCATTAAACATACTGTAAATGAAATATCAAAATTAATTATTTAACAAACTGAAAATAAAAAGTCAGTCTCTTGGCTATTACAAACATTTGTAGCAAATATAGGTTTACAAGAAAAGTATGATTACATATGTGGATTTGTAGTATCATTAAAATTTCATGTAAAATTGAAGTGTAATATTGAGACAATTTGAGATGGTTGGGAATTATCAAATAATTTCATATTTCAAGATAAACAAAACATTAAAAACAAATGGAAACAAGTGCTGAAAAAGTAAGAAATTGTCTCCACTGTAAACATACAATTCAGAGATTTGATCCCTCGGTTTTTGACATACCGGTACATAACTACCTGTAGTTAAATTCTGTGGCAGCAAGTTTTGTCAAGATTCATCGAGAACTGTATATATACAGTTGATACAATTGTGGTGGTCAGACAGAACAACAAAAATTATATGCTCCCAATGAAGTTTGCCAGTGAACCATGCGATCAATACCCCTTAATGTTTGCGTGGAATGTTTTGGAAAATGTTAAGTTGCTGATTCCTGCAATAACGTTGTTTCTACAGGAAAATGTCGACTGATTGGATATCCAATGTAAATATTTGTTTTCCACAAAAACTTAATGAGGTATCAAGTGGCTCACTGGCAAAATTTTTTTTCAGGGGTAGTGTTGTTGGGGGGGGGGACACATAACACATTTAAAAGTAAAATACTCAAGATAAAATACTCAAGAAGAACTCTGTATAAATATATAAAACTTACTTTACATCTGTCCGTATACCTCCCACCATTCCTAGAAATAATTTCTGTTGAGCAAATACTTCTGATTCTAAATGGTTAATATCCTGTAAAATAATTAGATACATGTACAGTAAAACCTGGTTTAAATGCCGCTTGATAAATTTGTTACAACAATTATAGCCACAGTATTTTGAAGTATTTAAATAATTTCTTCTAATAAAAACTAATGTTTTAATGACCCTTGATAACTTTGCCACCTAAATTATCGCAACAATATTTTGAAATCCCTGATGAAAACAATCAGTTTTGTTACAGATGACAATAACAATATAAAAACATTTATGATTGTAAATATTAAACTAAAGGATATTACCTTGTCTTTTAAAAATGATTCTCGTTTAACTTTGTCCATCTCATTTGCAACTTCTGAAAAGATATAAAATATATAAACTTGTTGGACATTTTGATACATTTAATTACCCTACCTCTGACTAAAATCTACAAGACTAATTGGCTAAATCTAATCACGTGACCAACCCAGTATCATTTCGTACATAGCAGCAAAATTACTGGGTCAGTAAGGCTCATACTGGGTGGGTTAGAGTAACGTCCCCCTGTCTAACATAAACGTCAACCAAAGTGGCGACTGTAAATAAAACGTTTGTAAAACCTTCTGCTGAAGATAGTAATTTAAAAAGCATGAAAGTATCATTATAAGCACTGAAAGCCAACAAAAAGGCCGCTAGACTCCTGTTAGTTGGTATCCATTTGAATTTGCTGTAGTATTTTAATTTTATTGTAGCCAGATAATCTATTTTTATTTCGATCTACCTTCTTTCATCGACATCAATAATATTTTTAAAACTTTTTCCAATAGTGCCAGGTCATTGGTAGGGTAAAAAAGTTAAATGATTTGTAAGTGTCCGGAACGGAATGATACAGGATCAGTAGGAAACATACCAGTTTTGGCTTCAGCCTCACTCGTTATCTTATCTACTGACCCTGTATCATTCCGTACTGGACACTTACAAACCATGTAACTTATAATACCTGGAGGTCAATATCATATGATAGATTGACAGTAGACTCAACAGACGATAGGCAATTAAAAATAATTTTATGTATGAGAAGCCTTGTATCTCAGTAGACACTGAAATTAACAGCTCATCTGCATATCTATTCATTAACAATTTACCAAAATTTTCAACAAACTTGCTGAATTTGCTTGTTTAAATCTCTTTATTACTATTACTGTTACTTACCATCGTCAGCAGGGCCCATTTTTTCTTGTTTTAATTTCAACAATTTTACTTTGGAATCCACATCCTGCAAGGCAATAAAAGAGATATTGTAAATCATAGCTTTTTATGGTGCAATGTTCTAAGTATTCTTTGATATTCTGCCCACAAATAAAAACTCCCCACCTTTAAATCTTACACACTGAATCAACTGGAACCTGTGCAATTTATACTGTAACTATTATAGCAATGAAATATTTTGCATTTGTTGCAAGGCAGGTGACAGACAAAATACATGATACATTTCGTGTTTTTTTATTTAAGTTCCTGTTTTGAATCATTCTGTTACTCAGAATATGTGGAGACTATCTGGACCAATGCATTTTTATTTTCACATTAAAGAAAAACTAGTTGCTAAATTTATCACCTGGGTCAACTTTTAGGTCACAATTTTAAAAATTTAAGTTTAACTTAGCACAAATGCACACTTAATTTCGTAGCCCAAGTTGTTGCATGAAGCATGAGATATCCCAAACACAGTAATACCTTGTTTAAATGTCCATTGATAACTTCATGACTCTACTTATTGCAATACTATTTTAAAGTCCAAAATTCCATTTCTTTTATGTGGTCTGCCTCAATTCAATGCAAAACCCCTTAATAACATCAAAATCTGACAGATTAAATGGTGGCAATGAATCAATGTTTTCCTTTATTAGCGTACAAAATTTGCAGCAAAAATGTATTTTAGAAAGTAAACTACTTTTATATTAATATTCTGATTCTTTGCCATCATTCCTTTGGTCAAATTTTGGTGTTATAAGGTGGTTTGATGATAAATGGAGGAAGACTTTAAAAGGAACCCAAAGAAGAAATGGACTTTTGACTTTAAAATAGTGTGGTGACAAGCGAAATTATTGAGGGTATTATTACAATGAAAATTGACTGTACTACTGCTGATTATTCAATTATTCAGTAGTATTTTATTGCTGTAATACTTACAGACATTTTTCTCGTTATTAATTGTTTTTCTAGTTTCATTGATTCTATTTGTTTTTGTAATGCTTCTATTCTGAAAAAAATAAAATAAATAATGGATTAATAGTTATGTTATATGTAGAAACATTTGCCACTTTAAGTTTTGCAGCTTCAGTAGCTACAATAACTTTATATGTTCCTGTCTGTATACAATTAAAATTTTATTTAATTTATTCATGTATGTGATACATTTAATTTTGTGATGTATTTACTTTTAGTTAAACGACGACAACAAAAACACAAACATTAATTGTGGTTAAGACAAAATCATGATTCTTACACTTGAATTCATTAAAAATTCCTTAACACTTTTCTAACATTTCACTGACAGAATTCCATTTTGCCCTGACATTCTAACACACTTCAAAGCAAGAATTCACCAGGTGGAACAAGATACAACATTTACATTTTATCCATTAAACAAATAAAAAAATCCCTAACAATTCCCTGACATTTCCTTAATTTACCAAATTCCCTGACACTGCTTAAAATTCCCTGGAAATAGAATTACAGTTAAACCTCGTTATAATGCCCCCTCGATAACTTTGCCACTTTACTTATCGCCACACTATTTTGAAGTCCCAAAATCCATTTTATGTTTTTCTTTATCCGCCTCCCCCAATTTATTGCTAAACCCCTTTGTAACGCCAAAATTTGACTGAACAAACAGCGGCAATGAATCGAGGTTTTACTGTATATATATTCTACATACTTTTTATTTGAATCTTCTAGAACTTTTTCTTTTTCTTTCTCCCACATTGATATTGCACTAACACGCTGAAATCTGTAAAATAAAATGAAGAATGTAATGAGTGGAGTGGAGTAATGGTGTTTTATACCCCAAGACGTTTTAATATTGTTTCACATATATTTCACTTAAATACAAACTTTGTAACACTACTGTAGGAACCACTGTGACTGTGACAGTGAAATTCTCTTTATATCCATAGAAAATCAAATAAATTTGAATAAAGATCGATATTTTTCACTTACTTGTACCTAGTCGTAACAGGAAATCTGTATGCACATCCGCGATTAGCCCAAAATATATCTGCATACGGAAAAATGTTTGTGCTATGGGGATTTAACATGTTGAAAAAACATTCAAATGGCGGCTTCTGTTGCGCATATGACGTAAAACATCACCAAGGACATCACTTCCGATGTAAACATCGTCATTTTGGCATGTGTAAAATCCCCATCCTTTTTAAAGACATACTTTATGACAATCGCGGATGCGCATACAGATTTCCAGTTACGACTAGGTACAAGTAAGTGAAAAATATCAAACTTTATTCAAATTTATTTGATTTTCTATGGATATAAAGAGAATTTCACTGTCACAGTCACAGTGGTTCCTACAGTAGAATCTACCTGGGTGGAATTTAAAATTAGTTGGAGAGAAGCACATTTTTACAGGAGGCCAAAGCCAGTAAAAAGTCAAGTAAATCAACAATGGATACGGTAATGTTGCCAAGTTTTGTTATTACGTCTACCCAGTTTTTGAAAACATGGGCATTGCTTTTAAACCTGGGCCAACCACAATTCTGAATTGAACACTGAACCCATTCTTATATCTCCTGACAACTGCATAAGAACAAGAGGTAACAAATCATTATATTTAATAGTTGCATACTCAGCAATTTTTTCTGATTTTTCTTTCGCTAGTTGTTCAAAATGCTGTAGTTTGGCGGTATTTCTGGCTGCCTCCTGTAACTGCCAGTTTACTTTCTGTCGTTCATCTAATAGTGTCTTATATGCTTTGTTAGCTTCATCTAGAATAGACAAAACAAGTTGTTAAATCAGCACAAGAAAAATCTGAACAAGGCATTTGAGTTCTAAAATATATGTAATCAAGTTGCCAGAATATCAATTCACTGCCACCATTTGTTCAGCAAGAATTTGACATTATAAGGGGGTGTGGCAAATAATTGACGGATATTTATAAAGCAAAGCATGGAAGAAACAGAATTAGGGATTCCAATATACTGGTAATAAGCGAGGTGGCAAAGTTATATTGGTACATTATACCCAGGTCTGATTGTATTTCAATTGATAGAAAAATGATTTGACTTGAGTAATGGTAATGGCGTTTAACCTCCCAGTCAAAAACATTTCACTTGTATCGAGACATTGCCAACTATTGTTGCAGAAAATTTGTCTGTTTGTTGCACTGATGGCACGATACAGCAGGGTTCTTTATGCCATGCCTACGGTGACACAGGACCTCGTTTATTTTAAGTTCCCATCTGAAAGAACCATGACTTTCAATTCACAATGCTGAATGCTTGGCGAAAGAACAGTCACTACCAAGGGGATGGAACCCATGACCTTGCACTTAAGAGCCAGCACATTACCAACTGTGACACAGTAGATTAATGGGTGTATGAATCAATGGAGAAAATAGCTGGGTCTTTTCATGACTGAACAAATGAATTACAAAAAGGAAGAATAATAGATAGATATGCTTGAGCCCTGGTAGACAAAACTTACCTTTTGCTTGCCGTGTAGTTTCCTCAGCTTTTTTAACATCTATGTGTTTTTCCTGTAAATATTAAAACAATATACATAAACAATTACTTTCCAGCAATTAGTGTTGTATTACTGTGACTGTAACCTGATTGGGTACTGATTATAAAGAAGTAACATAGTGTTCAAAGTGTTTATCATTGGTTATGAGTTGCTCCTAAGGACAGAATCTGTCCCAAGTTAGACTCTAACGGTGGCCGTGAAGCACACTGTGATCCGTAAATGCTGAGTTTAGAATATATTTGACAATTCAATTACCTAAAGTTGGCTATTCCAGTTTTCCCACCATATTCAGCATTAACAACCTCAATATGAGTGAAATAATCTAGCTTTGGGACTTTAAACATCATTCTATCCACTCACTCTCTCCCTTCCATTTTTACCATTATAACTCACCTCAATTTTCTCATACATTCCTTTTTTACAAAGATCTAGTCCATTAATTAAATCTAATAAAAGTTTGGCAGGATCTTTAAGTTCATTATCTTTGTATTGTCCGTGTCGATATCCAAACGCATCATCATCCAAATACTTTGTCCGGATTTCTTCAAATTTTATTTTTTCCTGAAATTATACATTTTAAATTATTTAATTCCATTAAAGTCTGTGAATGCACAATTTTAATATTTGTGGGATCATATTTTTGTGTTCTAAGTTTTTAATTCAGTTTATAGTTGTTCCACACATTTTTTTAAGGTCTCATCCAAAGGATCTTCTGACTTTTATTTGTAAATGTTGAGTGCTTGTGAAAGACCTTTCATTACCTTTATTCAAGTCCAAGGGTCTCGTTGGGGGATTTTTGGTGTCGACATTTGGCCTAATTCCTAATGGCAAAATAGGTAGTTTTCCCAATTTTAAACAGAAATATTCCCAAAATATACTGTAAATAATTACTTTATAAATATGGAAAATATTGAGAAAAAACATGAAGTAAATTGATGGCCAAGTAACATATTCCATTAAAGCGTAAAGAGACAGAACCTGTCATTTTTAAAAAGATAGATAAAATCATCAGAAAAATGTGGCCACAATAAATCTGAATCATTTTAATTTTTTAAGCAATTTTCCAAAAATTGGGTGAAATGGGTATTTTCCGAATTCCAAGGGCCCTGTCCCCATTGGTGAAAGACCCTTGTAGTCTTAAACAACTATGATTTTGGTTTGAACCCCTAACCTTACACATACCAAGTAAGCACTCTACCAACTAAGCTATTTTATTTGTATAAAAATATAGAAATAGAAAAAAAAATACTGAATATAAGATTGAGAATACAACATGTATATATTTTATGCATGGTACAAATTTTCACAGCAAATTTTCCACTGCTAAATAAATGAAACAAGCAAATTCAGTGACTTAAGATTCCCCGCCAGAAGGTTAACGATATGCACATCTCCTATCAATGTTGATGCTATGCACCAAGTTTGGTGAATTAGTGCTTCATAGTTGTGGAGAATTTGCGCTGACAAGAGTTTTGGACAGATGGAAAGAAGGACCAACAGAAACTGGAATTTAATATCCCCTTCTTTCTTCGAAAGGCAGGGATAAAAAATACACAACAAATAAAACTCGACTTACAGTAGAACAATGTTTTAATGTACATTGTATATACAAGCTTGTGTTTATTTAATTTTAAAATTCATATTTCAAAGAAAAAATGTTTAAAAGATTAACCTTTAACACTCTTAGCTGGTTCCTTAATGATATTAAACCAGCTTACATATATTATAATTTAGTTAATAGGTTTGAGGTAAGTTTTAACTCGGGGATTAAGATTACCCTGGATTAACCAAGTCTGGGTGATTATACATGACCATTACACAGAGAGGTGTTCAACCATTATTACAAAGGTCAGATTTTCATAACAAGGCACTGCAGTTCCTATGATTCTGAACCATAAGTTTTAATTGCTGGCTTTGTAGGTGAGAGGTCAGAGTCTGAAAACCAGCAAGGTCTATTCAAGACTTGGAAATAGGTACTTACTGTCCCTTATACATGACCATTATACTGAGAGGTGTTCATTTACTTCTAGATTTACAGAAGGTCAGATTTTCATAACAAGGCATTGCAGTTCCTATAATTATTCTGAACCAACAGTTTCAATTGCTGGTTTTGTATGTGGGAGGTCAAGGTCTGAACCCTGGCAAGGTTTAATCAAGACTTTGGAAATAGGTACGTGTACTTACCGGTACTGTTCTTTCGCTAAACACTCTTATACCTAACCATTATACAGAGAAGTGTTCAACCATTATTACGTCTAGATTTAAAGAAGGTCAGGTTTTTAAAACAAAGAACTGCATTTCCTATGATTATTCTGAACCACTAGTTCAGAGAGCTGGCTTTTAATGTGGGAGGTCAAGGTCTGAACCCTGGCAAGGTCTATTCAAGACTTAGAAATAGGTACTACATAACCACTACATAGAGAGGTGTTCAACCATTGTTACATCTAGATTTGCAGAGGGTCAGATTTTCATAACAAGGCACTGCATTTCCTATGATTATTCTGAACCACTAGTTCAGAGAGCTGGCTTTTTATGTGGGAGATCAAGGTCTGAACCCTTGTAAGGTCTATTCAAGACTTGGAAATATGGGGACACCACCAATGAATTGGGGACAAATCTTGCATCCCCAGATTATGATAGATTAGTTGAAATGCTCTAAAATGCTATTTTCAATGAGGAAGGGAGTTGCCATTGATCTGGGGACAATAACGGTCTTAGTGGGACACCACTAATGACGTGGGGACAAATTTTGCACCCTAAGATCCACATTAGGTTGTTTGAAAGGCTCTAAAACACTATTTTCCATGGAATAGAGTTAAGTTATGTAGGGACATTTTACATTGTACCCACATTGCAGGTAAATGGACTACTGCAATTATATCCTCTTTCTCTCACATTGTCCTTACTCTACTCAGGTAAAAACATCCAGAGAGAGAGAGAGAGAGAGAGAGAGAGAGAGAGAGAGAGATGTTGTTGTTGCTGAATGTTGCTTAACATCAATCAGCAATTTTTCAGCTATTCACGATGAGAACTACTTTAATAATCTCTACTGATTATGGGTAATCTATGAACAAGTTCGTGTATGCATGTGAAGTGCAAAGAGAGAGAGAAAGAGAGACTTACCAAATCTTCCAGCCTTTTCAGTATATCTTTATGCGTAAAATATGACCCATATTGAAAATCCTTCTCCAGAATATCATAGAAAATGTCAAATAATTTTGTCATAGCATCCTTTAACTGAATTAAATTCTCACGTTTAAACACTAATCTTGTCTGTCTATCCCTCCTCTGAAAAAATAACAAAAAATAATATCACAATATAAAAGATGTTTTTGTTATGTCAGCTATAGTCCGTCCATGATCCGGTGTCAGCTATAGTCTGTCCACGATCTGGTGTCAGCTATAGTTCATCCACAATCCGGTGTCAGCTATAGTCCGTCCACGATCCGGTGTCAGCTATAGTCCGTCCACGATCCGGTGTCAGCTATAGTCTGTCCACGATCTGGTGTCAGCTATAGTCTGTCCACGATTCGGTGTCAGCTATAGTCTGTCCACGATCTGGCGTCAGCTATAGTTCGTCCACAATCCGGTGTCAGCTATAGTCCGTCCACGATCCGGTGTCAGCTATAGTCCGTCCACGATCTGATGACAAGGACAGGTGTAAATATCGCATATAGGTGTAAGTAGCATGTCACTGTATGTGTAGTCACATCAACTTGTGGTTTACTTGTTACAATTACCATAATTTAAAAATAGACTCTCTGTATACTTTCCCATCAGATCGTGGACAACCTATATTGCACATGTATTTATATCCTGAGGAAACAAAGCTTAGGGGGTATATAGGAATCACCTTGTCCATCTGTCTGTCAGTCTGTTTGTCTCAATATCCAATATCATGTCTGTTTTATATTTTCCATGTCTATGAACTGATTTTAATCAAATTTGGCATAAAAGTAAACCAACGTGAATCAATGTGTCGCATACCAAATTTAGGTCTATAGGTCAAGGTCACAAGATCAAATCTTAGAGATAGCAACTTGGCAATGTTGGAGACAGGCAAGAGAATGCTCTAGTTTATGTTCAAAATTTGTTGTTTGGGTTTTGAATTCTGATACATGTTGATGCATAAAATTTATTGTTTTACTATGATTTAGAAAGAAGTTAACCATTCTACATCAATCAAACACAAACATACTAGCCCTGGCATGTCATAATCACAATCCCAAAAGCTATCAAGCTACATCCATCACACATAGACTTCCACCATGGAAGTGAGGTTGGATGCTCTGGAAGGGTTAGCTCCTCCTGTTTTAGCCACACCCACCATGTGTGTGATAAAAATTGAGAATGAAAAGTCATAAAACTATGGAACATCAAATATATTCAGGATAATTTTGTGTACAGAGACATCATATTTATCAACAATATTGTGATGATGGCGAAACAACTTTTTGAGGGTCTTGGTAAACTTGAATTAATTACCGGTAACCTAAATTTCATGGCAGGAAAAACGTAATAGCTGCTGGAAAACCCATATGAGTATGTTTAACTATGTTAGCAATACTGTCAACAGACGTGTATCTGCCCTACATACAGATTTCAACAATGGACACATATCTGTTTTGTTCATATTAACCAATCAATCAAGATGGACACATATCCATCTTAAATCTCTGTATATAAACAGGACAAAAGTTCTCTTTCTCTGAATATCTAAAACTGGCCAGGCTACTTTTTATTATAGCTCACTGTATAAAGATGTATTGTTAGCCCCATTGTATTCTAACAGTGGACCAACATGTTTGGTATCATTCCTTTATTATATGTTTGCAATACAGTTAAACCTTGATCTACTGTCACAATTTTTTCAGACTGATTTTTGCATTATAGAGGGATACCTATAAAAAGAGATATAAAAGATATCTGGACCTCAAAATATATGGAATGAGCACTCTTCCAACTGAGTTGAGTTGAGTTGAAAAATCGTGTCTAACATCCCAGTCAAGAATATTTCACTTATATTGACACATTGCCAGCTATTGGCGAAGGTGCAGAAATTTTGCCTGTATATTGTGCTGATGGCATTATACAGCAGGGTTGTTTATCGTGCCAAGCCCACCGTGACACGGGACCTCGTTTATTTTAAGTTCCATCTGAAAGAACAGACTGTGACATTCATTTCCTAATGCTGAGCGCTTGGCTAAAGAATAGTCACTGCACACTTTCAAGCCTTGGGGTCAGACCCAGTCAGGGTCTTCAAACTGACCTACTATAGTAGTCACATGACCTTAATGAACTTAGCCTATATATGCAGTATTTTAATTTAATCTGGACACAGAGGTGCAAATAATATTGATAGACAAAATGTCTGCAGAGGGTTTATCAGGTAAGTAAGAATTATGGTAGGTGCAATACTAATTAAGTCAATCTGGTTATATTTAGTTTAAGTGGTTTTGAAATGTATTAAACACCCACCCTGATTTAGAAAAGATATGGAACGCATGTAAAATATTGAGGTCAGAAACTATGTGTAACTATGAAATACTGTAGTTCTGTATCCATGTCAGGAAATTATTTGAAAATAGGTCAAAGGTCGACATGAGGTCAAAGGTCACAGACAGATAAAATGTGCTTGTGAAACACTATGCGACTGCAAGACCATCATTTCTAACAAGAGTGTCACCAGTTGGAGAAAGATATGTATGTTTCCATTTTCGCCATTAAGCTGTTGTTAAATATTGAAATTAATGATGTCAAAGAATAAAGGAATATAAATATATTTGGTAACCAAATATTTAAGTTTAGTCTAACTCGCCTGTAACAAATTTCTGGGGACTTAAAGAAATAGTTTATTATATCAGAAATTCTTTATTGCCAAGATGCATGATTCAACCAAGATATAGGTAAAAATATACAAAAAGTTGGAAATAATGAAATTTGATTTAATTCAAATATAGTTATCATGTATACCAAGTTTGGTAAAAATATCTTCAATAATGTTGGAAGAGTTGGTTGGACAAACCATTACTGATGGATGGACAGACAGACAATTACGAAAGCCTATTAAGCTCATGAATAAAAAAAATTAAAAGGCGTAATAACGCGAAATAAAGGCGTTATAATGCGAAAAAAGGCGTTATAACGCCTTTAGAAAGGCGTAATAACGCGAATCGAAAGGCATTATAATGCCTTTAGAAAGGCGTAATAACGCCTTTTTGTCTATATATAGAGCAGTCACTTGAGTGACAACCCTCACCACAAACAGATTGGTTTTAGTTTGAAAAGCTTAAGGCAACTGTAGATCTATTCATACTAAGATGTCACAGGTGTCATTTAATCACTGTTAAAAGTTAGCGATTGACAATTGGACAGGAACTTTTTAATAAATAGCCATGTGTACATTGCCAATGTTTATCAATGTTTATATTTCAGATTACTTAAAAGATTTCCATCCCCATATATAAAATGATACTCTTTATGAAAAAACAATACTTTAACATTGAAAAGAAACCTTTCTTTCTGTTTTACTGAAATAGTATGTTCATTTCAGCACAGGATCGGATGATGTGCAATTTTTTTTTAAATTTTCATAGAATAAATACACATAAAACAGCTTATTACATTACATATAGTTGTGCAGGAAACACACACACACACACACACACACACACTTTTAATATGTATGTAAAGTGTGGGGGCGGGGGTGGGGGTAGAGATTAAACCCCAGGACCTCCACATCATTATGGAGGGCATCTTTACTTCGCGTTATAACGCCTTTCAATTCGTGTTATTACGCCTTTATTTCGCGTTATAACGCCTTTCAATTCGCGTTATTACGCCTTTCTAAAGGCGTTATAACGCCTTTTTTCGCATTATAACGCCTTTATTTCGCGTTATTACACCTTTCAATTCGCGTTATTACGCCTTTTTTCGCATTATAACGCCTTTATTTCGCGTTATTACGCCTTTTAATTTTTTTTTATTTATGAGCTTAATAGGCTTTCGTAGACAATGCCTTGGGCTTATAAAGAAATTCAAATGTCAAGATGAGTCAAGATGTTTTTTGAAACATTTTAAGCTATTCAAGTTCGAAGTGTTCAAAACAATGGAGAACAAAACTTCTTAAATTTGTTCATCCATCAATCAGCAATATTTTGTCCCACTTACTCTTACAACTGGTATGTCATTGGTACAAAATGCATGGTTAAGGTCGTGGAGACATGCTTCAAGGGATTTGGGGTTTTTATCAAGCTGCAAGGTTGTGGTATGATCCTGCATATGACATTGAATTTTGTCCTTATTTAAGTCCATCCAACTACTAAAATATTTGGTACTTGGTAAAATGCAGAAATGCTAATGGCTATCTATGAGGACTGACATCGCTTTGCAGAGGTAGTCTAGGGACTTCAAATTATTATGGACATGAGCATGGTGGCAAAGTTATCGAGCTAGAAGCATTATAACAATGTTTTACTGTGGCAATAAGTGTGGTGGCAAAGCTATTGAGGGGCATTATAATCAGGTTTTCAAAAGGTTTTACTGTAGCAATAAACATGGTGGCAAAGCTGTTGAGGGCGTTATAACAAAGTTTTACTGTAGCAATAAACATGGTGGCAAAGTTGTTGAGGGGCGTTATAACAAAGTTTTACTGTAACTATACGTGTGGTGGCAAATTTATAAAGGGGCATTATATAATACGATTCTACTGTAGCAATAAGTAGGATGGTAAAAATATCATTGAGCATTTTAATGAGCTTTTATGGTGGTTATATGCACAATGGTGAGAAAGTTTAGGGACTTCATAATGTGGTTTTACTGTGGCAATAGGCATGCTGGCAAAGTTAACAAGGGGCATTATAATGAAGTATATACTACCTCTTATATACATTTGTCACCCTTCAAAAAAATTTCTCGCATAGCGATTGGTTAACTTGCCGGGGTACATGGAACTATGTTCGGAAATCTGCCGGGGTACATGAACGCACGCGACATTTAGCGGTAAAAGGGAAGTAACTGGTACAATGTTGACGTCTAGTTACAGTAAACAAACATGGCGACAACGTGTACGCAAGTCACACAAAATACGAAATGGAAGTTAAAAAGATACCACTGGTAACGCTTTGAAGGGTGACAAAAACGTTATACAGGGCTTTGGCAGGTTACACGGCCCCATGTACCCCGTCAAAGATAAATGTACCCTTCGCCTGCGGCTCAGGGTATATAAATCTTTGACGAGGTACATGGGGCAGTGTAACCTGCCAAAGCCCTATATAACTTATAATAACCTACCTCTTCTCCTTTTATAATAAAACCATGTGACTCCATGTTCCCCCACAATTTTAATTACTTAATCCAACATTATATAACAGTATGTACGAGTTGTATCATGCTAAATTATTATCAATCTTCCCATTGTCACTTGTATATAAAATCCTGATGACAAATCTGAAAAATAAAAATATTCACTTGTATTAGCTATTGGCAATTTTAAATGTTTAATATATACATTTATGGACATATCATTGGTTGTAAAATCAGTTATTGTAAATCTAAAAGTTTTCACAAATTTGTGACAGTAACGCAGCACACAATAAAATTTAAATGATAAGCACAATCAATGATTTTACCACTCCAAGAAATGGTTTTTCATTTTATTTTCCTATAGACACAAAAATTAGATACAATAAAATAAATGAATTCAAAATAGTTTTAATCTAACCTTTTGCAACCTTTCTATGTTAATATATCTAGAAACTAAACAAACTTCAAAATTTACATGCAGTGAATTCTTTCTATAAATTGTACAATCATGGTTTGACATCTTACTATTTTGTTTATGAAAATTTTGTTCATTTGAAAAAGTTAAATTTTTCTAACCTTTTGTTAATTTTTTTTAAAGTTTGGAAAATAGTTTTGTTTATGAAAATTTTTGTAAATTAAAAAGCTTCATTTTTCTTACCTTCTGTTATTTAACCACAAAATAATTATAAAAATATAAAAAATTCCACAAAAATTAAACCTTACGAATCCTTTCTAATAACAGTAACACTCTGAACTAACAACCTGGTCATAAACTTGATATATTCAATCCCTTAAGCCTTTATTCTATAACGTAATCTCTTGGCCTTCAATCAAACGATCGGTCAACATAAACACCTTTTTTAAAAACCTTAAAATCAACAAATGTAAAAATAAAATATCAAAAATGTAATGGTCACTGTCACTGACCACTACCAATGATAAACATTTTATTTATTATTTATTTATCTATCAATTTATTTATTTATTTTATTTATTTATTTATTTATTTATTTATTTATTTATTTATTTATTTATTATTTAAGGTATTCAATTATTTATTTATCTGTTAACCCAGTACTTGTTACTAAATTTCAATTAAAGAAAATGAATAGAAATTGTGATTTTTTTATTTTACGATTTTTGACCCTGTTTATTTGCAGTGACCGATTAAAAAAAAATTAATGGGATGTCTTTATCAAAGTCAAAGTGAAAGAATTAAAATTTCCAGATTATGCCAAATAAAAATGTATATATTTTGTTTTAATGATTTTTGACCCTGTAATGTTTATCTGCACTTGGTGGCCGTGACCGCTTCAAAAAAGGAAAATGAATGAAATATTTTCATTCTTTTTATTCAGTAAAATGAAAGAGTTAGAATTTCTAATTATTCAATTAATGTATAGGTACCCATATACCATGACATTGTATTTTGTTTTTGCAATTTTTGACCCTGTGATGTTTATCAGCAATTAATATCTTTGCCGACTTTAAAGAAGAAAAGTTAATACCAGTATATGGAATAGTATTACCGTTAATTCATTTAATTCTGTAAGTTTCAAAGGAAAATGAAAGAATAAGAATTTCTCATTTTTCAAATCACTATACATTGTATCTCTTTTGTTTTTATGATTTTTGACCCTAGATGTTTATCTTCAGTTAGTGTCTGTGACCGCTTAAACAAGATAGTTGATACATGTATTCATAAACATGTAGTTTTCATTCATTTTATTTATGTTTAAAGATTCAAAGTAAAATTAAACAATCAAACTTTCCCATTTCTCAAATTAATGTATATGTATCTATATTGTTTTTACGATTTTTGACCCCAAATTTATCTACAGTTAGTGTCTGTGACCTCTTCAAACAAGAAAAATGACGATTTTTTTTTTCATTTCTTTTATTCAGTGTAATGAAAGAATTGGAATTTTCTGAGTTTTAAATTACTATACATGTATGTATTTTGTTTTTGTACAATTTTTGACCTGTGATGTTTATCTACAGTTAGTGTCCGAGACTAGTCTTGACTATCAAAAAAGAAAGAAAAATGAGAACAAATTAATAGAAAATAAATGAGAGAGAAAGTAGGTAAATACTGAAAAAATTAATTCTTAAAAAACTCTTGATTTTTTAAAAGACTATGATAAATGTTTTGTATTGGTTATTGGAAGTTAGTGACCCTAAAACACATTTAAAACAACATTTAAGATTAAAGTTTTTTGAGAATTTAATTCTATTTTATATAAAAGATAATAAAAAAGACTAATTATGATTTTTAAAAACAATTTTTGGCTATATGGTAAGGTCTTGCCTAAAAAGTGAGAGACAAAACAGCAGTAGGGTCATTGTCCATGGTGTGGTCATAGCTGTCAACATTGGTACATTATTACGGCGCGTGCATACACTATACAAGGAGACTTTTTTTAATGGTTAGCAACTGCTTTTTAAATTCTTTTATATATGGCTTCTTCAAACTTCAAAGAATTTATAATTTTTTAATTCAAATATTATGATGTTTAATTTTAAATGTTATGATTTTTAATTTTTAAAATTACAATATTTGATTTAAAAAAAAAAAGTTATGACATTTAATTTTAAAAAATTCAGATTTTTAATAATTTTTGAGAAGACCCTGTTAGTGACCAGTATAAAATAAACATTGATATAAAACTGAAAATAAAAGAAGATTAAACTCCAATAAAATATATCAAGTCAAAGATTGAAAATTAATCAAGTGTGACCAAATTTTACAGATCAAGAATTTGAGCTCTTAATTTCTTAATCCAAATATAAGACTAACATATATATTTATGAAGGTTAACCTTTGGTAAGAGTTCCTTTTGTACCCCCCCCCCCCCCACCCCACCACCCACCCATTATTTTCTATGTAAAATATTTGAAAAATCATTTCCACAGAAATGTTAAAAATGGCTTGAATCTGTCATTTTTATACTTTTTCAGTCAAAATTAAAATGTTAGTGGAGGGTACAAATGGAACTCTTTCCTAACCTTTTATAGAACAAACTGTAAATGGTTTATGTGCATATTTTCTGATGGATTAGTAAGGTGGCCAACTGATCTAAAACTGTGGCTTACTGATCATTGCACCTCTTCCCACTTAAGGGGCCTTGATGCCAAGTTTGACTTCCACTTGGAACAGATCTTAGTGTGAGAAAGATTGTCAGTTTTCTTGCCAAAGGATGGTGGTTCTCTCTAGGCAACTACTAAACCATTCCAGAACTGATCACCTCAATATAAGTAAAAGAATTTTGATTGGAACATAAAACACCATTACTCCACCCTACTCTCCCCTACCACCTAGGAGGCCTTGAAGCCAATGTTTGACTTCCACTTGAACAGATCCTAATGTGAGAAAGTTTGTCAGGTTGCTTGCCAAAGGTTGGTGGTTTTCTCACCAGGCATTCTGGTTTCCTATACCAGCACTAATCGCCTCGATATAAGTGAAAGAATCTTGACAGGGGCTTAGAACAATATTACTCCACTCCACTCTTACATTAGCAATGTTATGAAATATACCTGTGTGTAGAGTCTTCTTAGAGGATATTGGTGCCATTTGGGCCCGGAATTGAGGAATCAAGGAAAAAAGTGTCAGACAAAATGTTAGAAGAAATGAAGTAAATACTTTATGTTTATGAAGCTCAGTCTGTCTCAATCGCTTCTAATTGAAAGCATTCTCTGTAGCGGCCTACTCTTTTTCAAATTCAACAGTGGTGTCTTTAGCATGCACTGAGACACAGGACCTTGATTTTGAGTCTCATCCGAAAGACTACCTGTGTACAAGCTTTTTGACAGCTCTAGTATGGGCAGGAAATGAAAATCCTCTCAGAAAAATTGTTAAGTCGCGAGTGAGATTCGAACCCACAACCCTTGACTTCGAAAGCCAGTGAGAGTTAACCACTCAGCCATGTCCACCAATGTCCGACACTATGTGTCTCCCCACTTTATTTGGGGGACATAACCAATAAACACAGTAACATAGACATGAAAGTGTGTGTGTGTGTGTGTGTGTATTATATGTACCAGGTATTTCAACCTTCTAAGGTTCAGACTTGGTTAGACTAAATTTACACATTGTTAGCCAAAAAATTCCACTTCATCGGTCAGGATTTTGGTAACACATACCTTTATTAGGTGATATAATGTGTCAAGTTTGACCTGGTCATTTGACCATTCATTTGAATTTTCAAACAGACATATTCATGGTGTAATTCAGGGGCTATATAAAGTTGATATATGAAGATAGATGATAGTAATATTGGGTACTGTCTGTTTATGGTAATGAAACATGCTGTGTTACCTAAATGACACAGTCTATTAGTCCATTTTAATATTCAAATTAAGGGTCAAACGGCCAGGTCAAACTTGATGTACTATACTAAGTAAGATTACAGGTTTACACTGTTTATATTGGTTGTTTTCCCTACCAATATGATTATCCAGTTTATATATAATATAACACAGTTTGTTAAGTTTAATCCAAATTTAATCCCTAAATGGGGATTAACATAATCCAGATTGCTTAATCTTTTTAATCCTACTTGACTTCGAATTGTAGTTTCTTAAAATTGTAATTAGACAACCGAAAATAATGAAGCACTTCATAGGTGATGGCGAATTTGTATTATATCACCATGCCAATATGAATCAAATGCCAAAACCGTTTCTTGACAAATATTTCAGAAATGGCACAATTGAACTTTGGTGGTCAAGTGGTCTAAAATGTGTGCTTATTTATGGATCACAGTACCGCTCCAGAGTTTGAATCCCAAATAGACAGATCTATCCCAGTGTTAGAAAATTTGTTAGTTTGCTTGCTTAAATAAAGTCAGTAAAGAATATTAAATCTGCGAAGACATTATATAAATATTACATTTCTGACAGGGTGCCAGTACATATTGTCACCTCGAGGAAGCATTGTTTGCCGAGGCGATAGCCGAGGCTGACAATGCTTTTCGAGAGGTGACAATATGTACTGGCACCCTGTCAGAAATGTAATATTTATTTTATTACACCGAATGTTTGTTTTATTTTACCAATACATGATGTGCATCCTTCGTCTTTTGTAATGCCTATACCGATTTTCATCCAATTTATCGACCGGGAATGCCTCAAATCCACAGTCATTTGAGCCAAGAAATTTAAGAAACATATCCACGGTCCGCTTAATGATCGCTTAGTTGATGCAGAGTCTTTAGACTCTAACAAATTGCCAAGAAAGTCATTGTCAACCTCGACAAACATCATCCGTTGTTGTTACAGACGAATGTAAACAATATCAATAACAATGAGACGCTTGCTGTAGATACCACTGAAAACATGTTTTGTTCAAAGCGCTGATGTGATCCAGTGAAGGGAGGCGACTCAAACAAACGTACTGTCACATAGTCACGCGCGTTGCTATGTGACATTATAAATTTTATGTGACAGTACAAATTGTTACATTGCTCTTATCCAATGAAATTGCTAGATTTTTACATAAGGTGTAATAAAAACAAATGACACATTGGCCAAGATTTGTGCATATTAGAGTTGAAATGGGAGCCAAATATTTTGGAGCCAAAAATTATAAAAATTAGCAATTGGCTATATTTGCGAATGTCAGAGGTAACCCTGCTTTGTTTGAGGTGAACTAAAATGTCGATATCATTAAATCAGAAAAATAAATACCAAAATCTCTATTATACTACAATTGAGATTATGTAGCTATTTCTTTGTTTGATAAATAGAAAAAAAACAAAAAATTTGGAATGCTTCGACTTTCTGAATTTCTGTGTAAATATTTACAAGTATTTGGCATTAAAAATAAATACACTTAATTGGATAAGTTGAAAAATAAGTGTCGGCCTCCTTAACACAAATATCGGTAGTATTAATATTGTGATTTTTCTTTGTATATAAGATATAGTTGAAATCTGTAAACAGACTTAGGTTGATAACATGTATAGGCAAACAATATTGACCTGTTCACTTGACCTTTAATTTTAAAAAAATTACGTATAGGTATCACACATGCTTATTGCATCTACATAACGAGAAAACTGATCATATGCCTTGTGTATATATTACAATTAACTGTGACTCCTAACACTACCCATTTATTGGGTCGATCCTTCTATATGAATATTCCCGATGAAAGGTCAAGCGGACAGGTCAATGTTGTTTACCTATAACATGTAATTCAGATTCCAGATTTAAAATATATTATTTATTTATTCAGTTAAAGTAAACACACTTTATCTTTGTGTGAAATGACTTATAAATGGACTTGATACCTATTAATAATGATTTAATTCCCAAAATTTTGTTGTTTGTATTAAAATTGAAAAGAGATTTTAATTGCTAGTATAAATTTTGATGAAATAAGACGAAGTATTAAAGACGGCAATGACATGGGTCAAAGCATTGTAAAGAAGACAATCACAAGGCAATTGGCAATCACACGGGTCAGGGCACTGTAAATATGTTATTATTTTTAAATAAAAATGAAGTAAAAGTTTGAGGCAATTTATTGGTTAATTACGATTTGTATACATAGTAAAGTAAATTTCCAATTATCGCCACCATTTCTTCAAATTTTGGCATTATAAAAGAGTTGAGTTGAGCAATGGTGTTTAACGTCCCAGTCAAGAATAATTTACTAATATCGAGATGTTGCTAGCTATAGGCAAAGGTGCAGAAATTTTACCTGCGCATTGCGCTGATAGCATTATACAGCATGGTTCTTTAGCGTGCCAAGCCTACCATGACATGGAATCTCGTTTATTTTAAATTCCCACCCTAAAGAACAGTGACTTTCATTTCGTAAAGCCGAGTGCTTGGCAAAGAACAGTCACTACACACTTTCAAGTCTTGGGTCAGACGTTGTCAGGGTTCAAACCCATGACCTCCCACTTACGGAGTGAGCACTCTGCCAACTGACCTACCACAGTGATTTTTCAGCTTGAAGTGATATTGAAATTTTACAGAGTGTGCAGAGTTTTTGAAATACAATTTTGAGTAGATACTGACATTGTACATTAGGTCACTTCCTAACAAATGATACCACTTAAAAACATTGTGAAGTTTTGTTAAATGTGGCTATAATTCCTGAAAAACGGGGTTTTAGTAATAAAGAATATAGTTTAGTTTACTTCTCTATTGTACAAAATACCCTTGTACTATATCCTGCCAAAATATGGTAAATAAATAGTGGCTTTAGTGGAATTCCCTCTGAGCATTTTAACCAACCAAATAAAATCGCTGTTACATTATATCATTTCAGTTCTATTTACCAAACATGACCTTTTAATAGTACATGCTAATATAGGCAATTCTAACATGACCTATGAAACATGAAGATAGCCAACCATGGTATACAAACGATATACCCATCGCTGTTCCATTTTAATGACATACTCCCTTGCTTATCTTATGACGTCATGCTATGTCGTGAACAATGGTTGTGACGTAATTTTCATTCATAAAATCATTTATTTCCATGAAGGTAATCTCAACAGCCGAATTGTTTCAATGGACCTTTTTGCAAATAGAGAGTAAAATGTACTTCCAAAGAAAGAGTTCGCAATGTTTATTTCATTCCTTTTATCTAAGTCATGTTAGAATTGAAATGATCAACATTTACCTGTGGTATATCATCGATTAATACATGGGTCGACGTTAACATGCGAGCAAAGCCACCTCATGATATATTTTTCCGCATGTGAACTCCAGCCATGTATTATTCGGCGATATACCACGGTAAATGTTAATTACATGTATTTCTTAAACAACACTGACTTGGCTGCTTGACCCACCATTAGGAATATTCATGCACAATATTTATCCACCCAATATATGGATAGTTTTAGAATTCACAGCTAATACATAAACATGTTTTTTCCTAAATGTAAAAAATAAATATTTAAATTAAAGGTCAAATATACAGATCAATCTTGTTTATAAATAAATAAATAAATAATAAATAAATAAGTTAATAAATAAATAAATAAATAATTTTTTGCACATGATTTTGAATTTCTGTTGCAAATTCCTTTCCTTTACAGATCTTTCTTGCCCTAACTCAACTAGTTAAAGCAAAAATATTTTATTCTTATCTATCAAAAATATCTATCAATCAGATTAACTGTTTTTGGATAGTCCTAAATACTTATAAAAACAGCTAAATATTTTATATAAACCAATCCTGTTAACTTATGACAAATCTTGAACAACAAACCTTGATCAACTGACTAAGGATCAATATTTTTTTAAAAAGAAAAAAATACAATGATAAAAAGTGATAGAATACAGGTGTGTAGGTTATAGCATAGGAAAAATATAAAAGACACAATAATTTTTCTTAAAATGATACTGTAAATCGCAAAATTTTCATGGTCGTTAATTTTTGTGAGAATCATAATTAAATATAATTGAACCTGTCTAGAAAAGCCATCCAAGGGAACCAGTAGTAAAAGTTACCTTTATGGGTAGGTGGCCTCTATATATACAGGTTCAAATAATATAAAAAAAGAAAGGTACAATTCTATCGGCCTTTATAAGCAGGTGGCCCTTATATCCAGGTGGCCTTTCTGGCAAGTTTGACTGTACTTTTATTTCTGTGTTGTCTGATAGTGGTTAATGCAAATGTAAATGAATTACATAAAAATTATATATTCGCTAAAGTTTTATTTCCACTTATTACTATTGCAAAATTACGCAAAAATAAATCAAACACAAAAATTTCCCACAATTACAGTTTAAAGATTCACACCTTTTTTAAAAAAAATTGATTTTTTTCACCAAAAAAGAAATTACAGTCACACTGAATAATTTTAAAATCAATTTAGATCAATCACTTTATTGAAAAGGATACCCAATCTTGCCTCACAATGACAAAATTATTATTTTTCTAAAGAAAAAACCTTGAAAGTCAGGATGAACCCAGAGAAATTGTCATTAGTTATTTATTTAATCTTTTTAAAAAATATATATATTAAGTTTAGTCCAGTTTTTGGCAATATTTATAATTCTTCAGAAAATGTGTAATTAAATATGATAACTTAAGGATTAAGTGATCCTTAAGTTACAAATTCTGTCTGAAGTGTGTTTAACATTGACACAAGATTGTCAGATCGTAATTTGGCACCAAACAAAACCTTCAAAATGACATTATGTGGCCATTGATGTATGAGGGTCTTTTATCTTCATTGATAATTTTTCACAGGTTTTTGTTTACTAGTATTTTAGGTGTTAGAATTATCAATCTCAAAATTTTGATCTTTTTAAACTGTTAAAATCTATTTTGGTAATTATGATTTTGTTACATTTTTTAAAATCTACCATATGTACTTTAGAATTTATAAAATTTGAAGTTCTGAAATCTGGCAAACTTCATTATGATCTGCTGGCAATACAGCTATAATCCTCATTATATCAATCTGTGCAACTGAACATTAAAAAATATCCTAAATACTTCACATATTTTGACAAAAAATTTAGCAAAATTTTTAAAGATTTTAAATTTACAAAAAATCTTACCTATAAATTGAATATGAAACTAGAACTAGATTTGGTGCAAGCAATGTTGTCAATACAATGTTCAAAATTACCCATCCTATTTTAATAACAATTTTTTTCTCAAAAGATCTGTGAAATGGTAATGGATAAATTCACCATTCTTTATTCTTTATACAACAAAGACTATTATGAATATATTTGTAATAAATTTGGACATTATTAGGATGCATCATATATTTTATACAAATTTAAATAAATTACCACATTAAAAATGAATCATAAATATATATGTATAATAATGTAATTATTTTTGCATGTCCTTAACAGTTCTAAATAGGTTTTATTTTTTAGTCCTGAGCCGTTTAAACCTATCCTTTGAAATTTTCACAAAAAAAATCTTAATTGTATTAAAATTAAATCCAACAAAAAAGAGTTTTCATATAAAGAAGGGTATTCAAGTTCTGTGCCTACATCTATTATTGCTTAAATATCACCTTCGGCTATAAAATAATAGAATTAATAATTTTTAAAAAACAACAGTCAAAAGTTCAAGTGGTTGATGAACTTAAAAAATTGGTACAAAAATGGTACATATTGACTTTTTATTAGTACATATCAAAATAAATATTATGGACAGTATTTTTGGAATGCTTGTCTTTTCTTTTCTGTCCTTGTATACAGTCCAACGTGCTTTAAAGGCCACCTCTATATAAGGGTCATCTATTTACAAAGGCCAGTAGAAATGTATCCCAATTGTTCTTTATTCATATTATTTGAACCTGTATATAAAGGCCACCTGCCCATAAAGGTCACTTTTACCAGTTTCCTTAGGTGGCCTTTATAGACAGGCTTGACCGCATAAAGTAAAACATGCTAATGTAGCCACTTCTATATAAAGACCACCTGTCCAGTAAGACCAGTGTTTAAGGTACCCTTATCATACTTCAATTTCAACCAAACTAACCTATTAAGACCTGTTTCAAGGTACTTTGCTTCAATTGTCAACCAAACTCCTATATAAAGGTCACCTGTCTATTAAGATCAGTGTTTAGTTTCATTCACTTTAAATTTCAACCTCTATAAGGACCATCTTTCCATTAACACCACTGTTGCTTAAAATTTTAACCAAAGAAACCTCTGTTTTAAAGTCCCAAATTGTTTCATTTGTCAACCAAAAGAATGTCTATAAAAGGACCTCTTGTCCATTAAAACCTCTGTTTTTAGGTTCATTCGTTTCAAATTTCAACTAAAAGATTCTTGATAAAAAGAGCACCTGTTCATTAAGACCAGTCTTTTAGACCCCATTGCTTGAAATTTTAACCAGAAACAATCTCTATATAAAGACCAAATAACACCACAGTTTTTAGACCCCATTGCTTAAAATTTTAACCAAAGTAACCTCTATATAAAGACCATCTGTCCCATTTAAAACTGCTATTTTAAGGTCTCTGATTCAAATTTCAACCAAAAGAACCACTATAAAAGGACCACACACGTCTATTAAGTCCTGTGTTTTAAGGTCGCTTGACCTCCAACGTCAACCAAAAGAACCTATATATAAAGACCACCTATGTATTAAGACACATTTTAAGGGCTCTGATTCAAATTTCAACCAAAAGAACCACTATAAAAGGACCACCTGTCCATTACTACAACTGGTCTAAGGTTGCTTTGCTTCCAATATCAACCAAAAGAACTCATATATAAAGACAACTTATCTATTAAGATCCATTTTAAGGTCATTTTGCTTTATATTTCAACCAAAAGAATCCTCTATATAAAGACCACTTGTTCTATTAAGACCAACATGAACCGTAAAAACAAAAAATGCAAATTTTAACAATTTACAAATCATTCATATTCATAAGGATTTTAAAAATTTTGATTACAATATCTTTATTTTTGTTTAAAAACGGTTTTTGACTTACATTTTAACCTAACAATAAAAATAGATGTAAGATAAATAGAACAAATAAATTACACCTAATTACTGTTACCAGTGCTTGTAATTTTATGACAAAATTATTTTAAATTCTGTAGAAAATAGACAATCGTTTGTACTCTTTACAACCAGAGGGACCTTTATAACCCTACATATCTATTCAGAATGCTAAGTGTCAAATTTGTGAGAACTCCCAAGTAATCACTATTGTATTTAAATTTAAAATTCAAAACAAAACTGTTACAACATGTACTGTAATTCATTATGAGAGAGAGAGAGAGAGAGAGAGAGCGAGAGAGAGAGAGAGTGTGGCCTGGAGTATTCATGTCTTGGGTCCAACCATAATACTTATTTTCAAGTCTTAGTAAGGCCCTGCCAGGATTTAAACCTCTGACCTTCCACATACAGAATGAGTATGTTCTTCCAACTAAGCTACTGTAAACATTTAACTTTTTGGAAATCAAACATTTCAATACACTGAAAACTTAATTGTTGTTGTTGAATGTTGCTTAATGTCTTCTCAGCAATTTTTGATCTAATTGTGACAAGAACTATTTAATTTATCACTGTGAATTCATCTATGAACAAGTTCTTGTATGCATGTGAAGTGCAAGTGTGTCGTATGGTCTGCCTTGTACCAGTGCACACTCAGGCCAACTTTAAGGTGCTAGCTTACTGAGTCAGTATGCCACAGACAAGCGTACCACTACCCCAGTCACATTATACTGAAACCGGGTGAACCAGTAAAGGCCAATTGCAAGGAAAATTCACTTTTCCACGCATGGTCTGAGTGGGATTCAAACTCACAGGGGTGAGAGACCCTGAATTTGTAGACTTGATGTCTTATCCATTAGGCCACCACAGCCTCTACTGATAAATTAAAGTGAAAATCAAAACATGTATCACCAAAAAGTGGATAGAGTAATAGAGTTGTAGTCAAGATTCTTTCACTTATATTGAGGTGGTCAGTTCTTGGATGGTGGAGAAAACCAGAGTGCCTGAAGAAACAAGAATAGAATTCCTGGGTCCCCCGCCGGTCACCCATAACTCCAACAAAAAGTATCGACCAATGCTGATTTTCGAACTTGACCAAGGTATTAGTGGTATAAACATTTGGTATAAATTTCATGTAAATCCGTCAAAATTTGTAGGCATGAGAGCGCTTACAAGGTCAATTTTTGGATAAAACGGAGTCATTATTGTGGTCAAAGTCCCATAACTCCAACGAAAAGTATCGACCAATGCTGATTTTCGAACTTGACCAAGGTATTAGTGGTATAAACATTTGGTATAAATTTAATGAAAATCCGTCAAATTTTGTAGGCATGAGAGCGCTTACAAAAAAGTTTGACGGACGGAAACACGGACGCACGGACACACGGATGGACGCCCGGCATTTCTATGTCCCCGCTCCGCGTTGCCGCGGGGGACAAAAACATTGTCCTCAACCAGCAAACTGACAAACTTTCTCATACTAGGATTTACCCTAAGTAAGATTGTAACCTAGAGATGCTGTGATCCGTAAGAGCGCACTTTAAAGCATTCAGCTACTAAAACCCTTAGCACTAAAAAACTTAAATTTACATGGTATCTGGGGACAAACAAGGAAATGAAGATACTGAGGTACTGTTTATTACCTACTTAAATAACTAGATATAGGGGAAATAATTTGACTTCTGTTCATAAATTTCATAAAATGGCCTTTATAAGCAGGTGGCCCTTACACAGAGGTGGCCTTTAAGACTGGTTTGACTGTAGTTGGACAATTCCACTTTTGAGCAATTATGGTAATTCCTTCCAGTGAAAATCATCTATGGTAATTTGAAAGAGCCTAAATGGTAATACATTATTATATTCCAATGTTAAAAATTTCCATATTGGAAAATAACTACAGAACTAAAACAAATCAAGAATTTGTAAACTGTTACAGGTTTTTGTTATTTTACACACATTAATGAAAAATAAGGATTTAAAAATAAGATTATTTAATATTTTTAATTTTTTTAAGGTTTATTTTTATAAAAACAATAAGAAAAATATTACTTACCTTATTAAATGAAAAATTTTGTTGTATAAAAAGACAAAAATCCAAAACTTTTACGATTCCCTTGGAAGAATATAGTTATATCTACCTTTCTAAAAACTGTAAAAGTAGATACTATCAGTCCAAGGCAATTTACACCTGTTTCTTATAGTACTAACAACCTGTTACTTATATGGTATAGTACCTGTCGGTAGTACTACTGTCAGTGGACTTAGTAATGTCAACAAAATTAATTACTTAAATTATATTATTTAAATTGTAACCATACTATTGGGTATATACTACCAATGATAGGTTTAAATCTACTGGTGACTTACAACTTACAGGTTAGTCTTAAATACTAACAAAGATTATGTTTTTAGAATTAAAGTGTGTGTGTGTGGGTGTGTGTGTGTGTGTGTGTGTTCAGAGTAATAGTTTTATGTCCAAGTCAAGATTCTTTCAATTATATTGAGGCAGTCAGCTCTAGAATGGTGTAGAAACCTGATTAACCAGAGAAAGCCATCAACCTTCGGCAAGCTAAATCACAAACTTTCTCATAAGGATCTGCCGAGGAGTATTTGAACCTATTGGCAGTGTGAGGTGTTGTGATCCATAAGTGTGCGCTTTAGACAACTTGACCACCCATTATGTATAGGATTAAAGTTGAGTTAAGTTGAGTAATGGTATTTTACATCCCAGTCAAGAATATTCCACTTATATCAAGACATCATCAGCTATAAGCGAAGGTGCAGAAATTTGCTAGTGCGTTTTGCTAATGGCATTATATAGCAGTTTTCCTTATCATGCCAAGCCTACCGTGAAACAGGACCTCGTTTATTTTAAGTTCCCCTCTGAAGAGCAGTGACTTTCAGTTTGTAATGCAGAGTGCTTGGCAAAAAAACAGTCACTACCCACTTTCAAGACTTGGGTCAGACCCAGTCAGGGATCGAACCCACGACCTCCCACTTGCAGAGCGAGCACTCTACCAACTGATCTAACACAGTGGTCTTTGTGGAATGATAGAGTCAAGATTCTTTTTACTTTTAAGGAATGTGGTCACTTCTAGGATGGTGGAGAATCCTGATTAACCAGAAAAAGCAAAATCACAAACATTCTCCCATCAGGATCTGCCCAAACCGTATTCAAACTTATAAGTAGTGTGAGGTGCTGTGATTCTAAGTGTGCGCTTTAGACCACCAACACCCCTTATGTTTAGGATTAAAGACACATCCTTCCTTAAAAACAACCAGCCTTTAGCATGTAAAGTGCAACTTTCTTATAGTTTAAGGATATACCTATTTAAAATGGCATTGGAATCTTGGTGGTGAGATTCATGTACACGAAGCCCCTAGTAGTTAGAATGACCACAAGACCACAAGCACTCGACATTATGAAATGAAAGTCATGGTTCTTTCTGATGGGAACTTAAAATAAACGAGGTCTTGTGCCATGGTGGGCATGACACGATAAAGAACCCTGCTGTATAATGCTATTAGCGCAACGTATAGGCAAAATTTCTGCAACTTCACCTATAACTGGCAAAGTCTTGATATAAGTGAAATATTCTTGACTGGAATGTTAAAACCGTTACTCATTCAACTCTACTCAAAATTAACCTGTTTCAGCAATAAGATTTGTTTAAAAAGTACATGTAGTCATAACAAATGGTCAAATTTTACAAAGAACCAAGCAGGGCTACAGTATTCATGTCATGTCTAAATATCTTATGATATTTAAATTTAAAAGCCTTGTAAAATAACTGTCCATTTAATATTTTTATGGTTTTGACATAAAGGACAAATTTTAACAAGAACCAAACAGGACCATTGATTCATATACATTCATTGTAAAATACTGTTCATTTAATAATTTTATGGTTTTGACATAAAGGACATTTAACAAGTTAACATTTTCACTCCAATGATCCCAATTTGATAGTAAAAAGAAAGTAAAATAATGACTAGTTTTACCAATTAAAAATAATTAATACGAAAAATTCAAGTTTCAACGGAAAATTCACATTTTCGAAAAATGAATGATTCAAATTAATAAAGTATGACCATATTTTTGTGGATAATTGTTTGGCAGTTTTTGATCTGTGTAGAATGACATTTTCAGGACATAAAATTCTAGATCTTGTCAAATATAATTAAATACTGGGTTTTTAAACATTAAGGGATTGATACAAAAGGTTTTTTTAATAATAATGGTGAACTTTCTGATTAGTGTAAATATAATTGCTCTTTTGAAACTTTAATTTCAATTATAATAATTTCCATTTTCCATATTTATCTTTTTTAAATCTGAATAACATCTGTTTTTAATATTTATTTCTTCTTATTTATAATTTTACTTTATATTCTATTTAATTTTAACAATTTTAAAGATTTGAAATCGAAAAGATAACATCTAATTTCATTTTTTTAAATCAAGTTATCAGCAAATCTAATGGGTTTTTTCTGGACTTACAAGCACTTCTTTTTGAAATTATCGAAAAATTGTAAATTCACTATTTAGCTCATAACTCTATGTTAATTGACCCCCCCCCCCCCAAAAAAAAAAAACATTAAAAAAATGATTGTATACAATTAATTTCACTATTACAATTCCTTTTCTGAAATTATACTTCACAATTGGCATTTCAAAGATTGCACATTATCTTTTTCAATTATGACTTGCGTTTAATAAAGATAATATCTTGATTTCAATTAATTTTAATTAGTATGTATTTATCTGTAAAATCATTTTTTTCACCAAGAACAACATTTTAAAGTCCAATATATTTTATGTGTGGTTTAAACAATATGTGGAAATTAACCATACAGAAATTTATACTTCTGATATTGGTTATTTACACAGACACATGACTGAAATTTTGGAAAAGTTAAAATTACAAGAAAAAGACAAATAAATACAACACACACAAAAAAAAAACTTAAAAAAACCCCAAAAACCAGGGTATCTTTCACAGGTATTTGTATTTTTATCAGTTGCATTTTATTTTTTATTTTTAACAGTTGCATTTTATTTTTTGCATTTTATTTTTTATTTTTAACAGTTGCATTTTATTTTTTATTTTTAACAGTTGCATTTTTTCAAAAGAAGTATTTAATAACAAAAGTTACATGATACGTTTTAAATAAATTCTAATACAAAACATAGTTCTTGAACAGGAGGAGAGAGTGGTCACCTGTAAAGGACTTAAAGGTCAAAGTTCATGGGAAGAACAAATGGCAATACAAAGATGATATAACAAAGCATAAAATGTGAGGATTTATTTATAACTTATATGTAATATGGAATGTGAAACTATTTACTAGTCATCAGGGGTCGGTTCAGGTGAGCTGTAAAAATAATTTTTGTTAAAATTACTTAATTCAACTTCTAAAAATACCTGGGGTTTAACAATCATTCCTTAACTATGATTTTGCTTGATTTAAATTTACCAAATTTTTGTTATTTTATTTTGGAACTTTGTGTACCGTACTTATAAAGGTTTTGGACAAAACTAAATACCGGTAGACATGTTTTAAGTTAAGTGTGATCTTCAAAATAACACATTAAATTCTTAGGTAAGACTTCTTTTTGGAACCCCCCCCATTAAATGTAAATTTCTCACAGTAATGTTCAAAATTGCTCAATTCCGTCATTTTTAGGCTTGTTAGTCAAAATTAACATTTTGGTAGAGGGTACAAATGAAAGTCTTTCTGGACAATTACAGAATTATTAAAATGTGAAATTTTGTCAGATTTAAGTTAAGGAAAATCTTAGCAAAGGAATGGTTGTGAAATTGGAGCCATAACAATTTAAAGAAAATACTAAATTCATCAGCCTTGACATTGGTTGATACTTCAATAAAGCTGTATAAACCCTCATTAAAGTCAATTTAAATTAAATTGTTATAAGTTCAAATTGAAATTTTATACAGGACATTGTTCCAATAAATAAGGAAGTCAAAATAACTATTACAAAAAACTCCGGTTTAATTGGTCTAAACTGGTTCATGTATTTAAAATGGTAATGATAGAGGGGTAGATCTAGATAGGTATGCATTAAACTTAAATTGAAACCTTAGCTGGTCAAAATGATTTTAAGAAAAACAAAAACAAACTGAAACGGCCTTGACATTTGCCAATATCTCTTAAATAAATATGCATGCACTGTAAAGTTAGTGCAAGAAAGTAGTTTATGTTGGCACTACTGAAACATCAGTGACAATTAATCACTGTTCATTCAATATCAGTGAATTGAATGAATGAACTGAGTATAGTTTTCGTGGGAGCAATGACTGTTACAGTGCAAGTGTCTGACCTGGCAAAGTAAATGCAGACAGAGTCATGGAAAGTGGAAAGCAAAAACACCTTCAGACCTTAATCAGTATGACCCTTATTTGGTACATGAAGCATTGTTCATAATGCATCTATAGTTTAAAAACATTTTGGTATCCATTACAATTAATAATGTTTTGGAAGATACACTGACTGTTGGTCATTCTTGATATGGTTTTAGATAAAAATATAAGAGAGCAGTATGATGGTGTTTTATGTTCCAGTCTAAATATTCTTTCACTTATAACAAGGTGGTCAGTTCTGATATGGTGGAGGAATCTGGAGTACCCAGAGAAAACCATCAAACTTTGGCAAGCGAACTAACAAACTTTCTAACACTAAGATCTGTCCTCAGTGGATTAAAACCTAGGTGATGAGATTCCTTGTGATCTGTAAATGTGGACTTTAGATCACTCCCCTCCCTCCAAAATATAAGATATTTCTACTGCAAACAAAATAAAGAATTCTAAAACAATGACAAATAACATAATATGTAAACAACATTATCTGTATTAGACAATAGATGAATTAAAGTATTGATTTATAAAGGGATCATTATAAACAAACAAACAAAATGCTTGAGTAAACACAAATCATGTGAAAATGATGATATATATTATCATCAAACAACAATGACCTGCCCGTTTGAACTTTTATTAGAAATATTCATATAGCACGATCCACCCAATACATTGGTAGTGTTATGATTCATAATTAATACATACATATATGATTAAAGAGTTTAAATTAGTGTTTCCATTTATGTAAATAAAATAAATATTTGTGAACATTATACATAGAAGCACTCTCCTTAATAAATATTCAAATTAAAGGTCAAGCAGACAGGTCAATACTGTTTGCCTATACATGTATTACAAAACACATTAATCATTATCTAGTTAAAGTATCAACATTTTACAATTATCAAGCACAAAATGTGTTTATTTACAATAGCTGCATTCTTCTGAGATCATTTTGTGATGAATAGTGCACCGACCCTGCATATTCAATGCAGTCTGCTACAAATGTAAGGTCAAAGGTCAATTCCATAGCCATCAGAGTCACACAGATGTTTCTCATACACCAGTAAATAATATAATTCAGAGGCCAAATTGTTTTTTGCAAAAAAGTAATTCATGTAAACTGTAGGAATTTCAAGGTTTTGTTTCATTTCAGCAGGGTTTTTAAGTTTAGATTTGGTACTTTAGATAAGATTTTTTTATTTCAGAACACAAAAGCTCACACCAGCTTAAACTAGAACTGTCAATGAAGCTGACTTATAACCCAGCATAGGTTTTGTCATAGGGTCATGAGAATCTCATATCAGGACGATTCTACAAAACAAATCTGATCGAACTAATCAATACATGTAATTACAAGTCCTAAAGTTCTTATCACAAACATTTGTGCATAATTTCAGAAAAAAACTAGAGCTGTCTCTATATGAGACTAATACACTGTAGACCTGCCATCAGCAGACCCGCCATCTGGATTTTTGTGAGAACAAATTCCATAGTTTTTCATATCAATGACTCTTATATATTCAATTAGTTTTAAATATCGTAATGTGCCAATTCAAAAAAAGAAAAAAAAGAACGAATAAAGATTTACTCTTTTACCATATTGTGACGGAAAAACTAAGATTTGACCTTCTGACCTTGACCTTTGACCTATGCACATAAATTTGGTATGTGACACAACATCTCATTGGTTTACATTTGTGCCAAGGTTAATCAATATCGATGATATGGAACGGACACGATGTTGGGTCAGACAACCAGTCGACAGACTGGGTGATTCCTATATACCCCTAAACTTCATTTGAGGGGGATATAATTACTAATATTCAAACATAACTGAATAAACTTTTGCACAAAAATAATGTCTACAGACAGATGGACAGATGAACAGACAAGGTGATTCCAGTATAAGCCACCCTTATTTCATTGCAGGGGTATAATGATCATTTTTATTTACAACAGGGAGACCATAGCGGCTACAAAGTAAAAGGAACCCAAATGCAGTTGATAAGGCTTCAGTCCCACCTACATTTTTTAAAGGCAAGGGTCTGTTTCATTGTGAAGAGCATTAACTTTTAAAGGCAAGGGTCTGTTTCATTGTGAAGAGCATTAACTAGTTGGTTGAATATCTATTTTATGCCAATGTAAATTGGAAACATTTTTCTGCCATGAACAAGCTCTAGTATAAAACAAGATCAGAAACACAAACAAATGCGCAAAATGAGTATCTAGTTTTAATTGATGAATTAATTTGTTAAGGTACATATCACCTTGAAAAATTCGAAGTCAAATATTTGTACAAAATTTAGATTCTTCAGAAGTACATCCCAAATAATGCCAACATTTCATATTCATAAGGTGTTTAACAAACCATATAGTTTATTGATAGTTCAATTTCTGAAGACTGTGGTATCACTTCAGAAGCTCAGTTGGTAGAGTGATCACTCCATAAGTGAAAAATTGAGGGTTCAATTCCAGGCCTATATATAGTCTAGTCTGACCAAGAACATAGAACACAATTGGTCTTTTGCCAAAATCTCCAAACAAGACCTTCATAATTTTTGTCCTGGGGTCTTGGTGGCCAAGTGGTCTAAAGCAAATGCTTACTGATCAAAATGTCTCTAATACTGCCTAGGTTTGATTCCCACTCAGACAGATCCTAGTATGACAAAGTATGTTGGTTTGGTTGGCAGTTTTTTCTCCTCCATTCCAGAACTGACTGCTTAGAAATATATGTATGTTAACGGATCTTGACTGGGGTATAAAGCACCATTACTCAACTGTACCATGATGGATGTATCATAAAAAAGAATCCTTATTGGCCCCTGCCATGATGAGATTGTTGTATTACACATGTGGCAGGTGTAGCTAGCTAAACATGAGGTGCTTACCCTTCCGGAGCACCTGACCTCACTTCCCTGGTGGAAGTTCATGTGTCAATTCCAAAGTTTTTACATTGCTTCTAGATTGTGATTCGGACATGGATTAGTATGTTTGATTATGATTGGGTACAGGCTTCAAAAGCCTATTGCATCTATAGCCAATGACCTTATTGACATCGGTTTGGTTCTTGTTTTGCAAGCCTTTTTCATCTATGGCTGATAACCTGACTGGTAATCATGAAATAACATAAGTCACAATCATAAAAAATTTTAAAACATCAAAATCAAGGAAAAGAAGAATTTGTTTGCTTTTATCCTCACAGTTTATTCAACATTAACAGAAAATTAATTACAACTATAATATAGCATTTGTACAAGTGCATAGAAAGGTTCATAATTATGACAAATACTGAGTTTATAGTCATTGCCCAAAGGAAAAGATAAACTAACAAGACATGTAGAGCTGTCATTGATGAGAATTTGCAATTGAATATTGATATATCAACTGAAAAATATATTAATAAATCGATATATTGAAATATCGGAAAAGTGATTAAAATATTTTATTTTTATTTGTTAAATCTTTTACAGACAGATTATTTTCCACCAATATTTTGCATGTCTGGTGTTGTCTTAAATGTTTCTAATATTATATGCACTCTGTTTTGTATGTCAGTTGGTTTTGAGATACATTAAAATGATGGGTTGTATTTATAATACATTTACAACCAGTTTAATCTTTGTTCTCATTGACTATTCCAACATTAGGCATGAAATGGTGGCTATTTTTGTTGAAATGTATCGATATATCGTATCAATAGCTAAAGACTTGTCAACAGAATAATGTACCTTCATGCAATAAATTATTTCTTTTTTTTCAAAATTTCCTACAATGTGCAAGACTTTATTTCAAAATAAATTATTTCTTTTTTCGAAATTTCCTGCAATGTGCAAGACTTTATTTCAAAATAAATTATTTCTTTTTTTGAAATTTCCTGCAATGTGCAAGACTTTATTTTAAAATAAATTATTTCTTTTTTTGAAATTTCCTGCAATATGCAAGACTTTATTTCAAATATTTATACATCCACCTGTTTATGTTTATCCTGCATAAAAATAATTTAATTCAATAATTCAAAATAAATGCTATTTATCTACTTAATCATTAGAACTATACAGTCAAACCTGTCTAGAAAGGCCATCCAAGGGAACCAGTAAAAGTGGCCTTTAAGGGCAGGTGACCCTTATGTACAGGTTTAAATAACATGAATAAAGAGCAATTGTGAAAATTTTTTACTGGCCTTTAAAAGCAGGTGATTTTTATATAGAGGTAGTCTTTAAGGAAGGTTGGACTGTATCATCTGTATTATTAACACCAACATTTTTTTCCGTTCAGTCACTATCTGAATCATTTTCTGATAATTGAAGTCTTGATATTTTGCTCTCCGCTCGTGATTTACTAGTTCTGCTACTTGTAGTTCTTAAAGAACTTGTTAATGAATGACCTCTTTTTGAACTTTGACCTCTCTTGTTTGAACTTCCTTTGCCCCTCCCTTTTCCTTTCCCAGAATTCCTTTTAGAACACTTCCTGTCTTGTTCACTATCACTACTTTCATGATCTATTATAAATCCACCAGGTTCTTTTTCACTTTTAGATTTACCTGTACTACGAGACATTTTTTGTCCACTTTCTGAACTCTGGGGTTCGTTTTCTCCAGATTCTGCATTTTCAAGCATTGCGTCTAGGTCAAGATTAGCTAAAAGTTCATCACCACTTGACCCACTGCTTTCGGACAAGTCAATCTCATCCTTTATTTTTGTCGCTGGTTTCGGATTTGACACAGAAATTTCACTTGTACTAGAACTACCAACAACTCCTCTTCCCTTGCCCCTTCCTCTTTGACCTTTGCCCTTTGGCATTTTAACCTTTGGCATCTTTATACCAAGACGTTCCCTAACTCTCTGTAATTTTGCCAAATTTGAATTATCCAGATTATTTTTCATTTTAAAATCCTCAATTTCACATGTCAATTTAACCAACCTCTCATACTCCCCAGTGTTAGTATCATGTTTTTCACCTGTTTCATCCTGGTCATCATTTGGTTCCGTTGTCCTATTAGTCTTTGTTTTCTTAGTCACTTTGACCTCTGACCTATTGTCATTCTGACCTTCACCTTTCTGTTTTGTAGGTGAGGCCACAAACTTATCCAGAGCTTTTTGAAGTCTTTTACTTTTAACATTTGCTGGTTTTATGAAATTTTCTGGTTGGAAATACATGTTGATTTTTGACTGAAACTAATAAAAACACAAAAAACTAAACTAGACAGAAACAAGAGGCCCATGGGCCTTATACGCTCACCTGATAACTAATGGCTAGCTGATAGATTTAAAGAAAACATAAATACTAAACCCCAATGAATTTTTTCTTTACATCAAAATGATCATTGCATCAATACCTACAACATTCTAATATACATGCCTATACAAAACTTTTATAGTTTTCAAGATAATTAACCATTTCAGTATTGTTTTCGCATCTGTGACCTTGACCTTTGAACCCATGACCTTTTTCTATACGTCAAAATGATCATTGTATCAATACCTACAACATTCTAATATACATGCCTATACAAAAAGTTTATAGTTTTCGAGATAATTAACCATTTCGGTATTGATTCGCATCTGTGACCTTGACCTTTGAACCCATGACCTTTTTCTATACATCAAAATGATTGTTGTATCAATACCTACAACATTCTAATATACATGCCTATACAAAAAGTTTATAGTTTTCGAGATAATTAACCATTTCGGTATTGTCTCGCATCTGTGACCTTGACCTTTGAACCCATGACCTTTTTCTATACATCAAAATGATCGTTGTATCAATACCTACAACATTCTAATATACATGCCTATACAAAAAGTTTATAGTTTTCGAGATAAGTAACCATTTTGGTATTGTTTCGCATCTGTGACCTTGACCTTTGAACCCATGACCTCTTTCTGTACATCAAAATGATCGTTGTATCAATACCTACAGCATTCTAATATACATGCCTATACAAAAAGTTTATAGTTTTCGAGATAATTAAACATTTCCGTATTGTTTCGCATCTGTAACCTTGACCTTTGAACCCATGACCTTTTTCTATATATCAAAATGATCGTTGTATCAATACCTACAACATTATAATATAAATGCCTATACAAAAAGTTTATAGTTTTCGAGATAAGTAACCATTTTGGTATTGTTTTACATCTGTGACCTTGACCTTTGAACCCATGACCTTTTTCTATACACCAAAATGATTGTTGTATCGATACCTACAACATTCTAATATACATGCCTATACAAAAAGTTTATAGTTTTCGAGATAATAATTATAATCAGAGGTAAAAAAAATTAGGTCACGACCTTCACAATTGACCTTGACCTCAATTTGAAGATACTAACAAGAAGATGTCAAAACTGAAAACCCCATGTCATTATCTGGCCAAATAGTCAAGTTATAACAATTTGAAGCTATTTTACGATTTTTTCAAAATTAAACGCAAAAACGCGTAACCTATTTTTTATCCGAATTTCACAAAATGAACAAACTATAGGCTAAAGACCCTAGAGAAGCCAAATATCACATCAGATTTTTTCTCTAATCAATACTTTCGGAGAAGAAGATTTTTTAAGATTTTTGCACCCCTAGGTCACCTTGACCTAGTTATGGTAGCCATGGCAACACCACGAACAAATTTGAATTGCACCGACCAAGACATGCATCTGACCAAGTCTCGTTGAAATCTGCCCAGTGGTTCGTGAGAAGAAGATGAAAATGTGAAAAGTTTACGACGACGACAACGACGACGACGACGACGACAGACAACGGACAAATTGTGATCAGAAAAGCTCACTTGAGCCTTTGGCTCAGGTGAGCTAATAAAAGCTCTCAGGAGAACAAGAAAGCTTATCAAAAAATTGAAATATATGCTGTCTCATAAATTATGGCAAAACAAAAGCAAAGGAGATCAGAATCTCTATTTTTATCTCTCATTTATGACCACATACCCCGAGTTTTTGTGTACATACACGAGAGAGGTAAAATGGTTTATTGACAACCTAGTAAACAAAGTGTTCTGTAAAGGGGAAATTTTTGAAGTGATTTAATTTTGTCAACTTGAACAACTTAAATCCTAAAAAAATTAATCCTGAAAACTTATATACTTGTATTAAACTGTTTATTTTTTAGTGTCAAAACTGAATTTTTTTCTCATTAAACAGAGAGAGAGAGAGAGTGTGTGTGAGAGAAGAGAGAGAGAGAGAGAGAGAGAGAGAGAGAGAGAGAGATTGATTGATTGATTAGGATTTTACGTTCAAGTCAAGAATTATTTACGCTTATTCATTAAGTATTAACACCTTGATATTATTATTATTTTATAATTTTTTTCTAAATCTGGGAGATTTTAACCACACAAACATTTCCTCATTTATGGTACTTAAAATGGAACCTATCAACAAAGAAGAATTAAATTAATTTAACCCTTATCAAAGGATTTTAAAATTTTTCATATTGTTGTTTTCATATGTAAATAAAGAATTAAATAAATAACAAACAAAACAGAACACAAACAAACAGGAACATGCCAAACCCGCTGATGTGAAGCAAATCCAATCTTTCTCCATTTTATCACCATGGAGACAGGAAAGACAACCCACAACCAAAAACTCTTAAAAATATAAAAATAATACTTACCTCTTGTTCATTTAAACGTTTCATTACTGGTAATAATACTTCATCAATCTTTGCTTTAGACCACCCTAATTTCTCAGTGGCAAATGTTCGTATCATTAAGGAAAATAAGTTGCCACCACTATTTATTTAAACATGTAATTTATTCCATCCAAGTACAGGAAAACCTTGTAATAATTCCCCTAAATAACCACCTTGCTTATCATCAAGTCCAAAAATCCTTTTCTTCTATGTTTTCTTATGTCTCCCTTGAATTATCACCAAACCCCTTTGTACACCAAAATTTGACTGAACAAACAGTGACAATGAATCAAGTTTTTAATCAAAAGGTTTTTCCATTCAAAATATTTCAGTCAAACTACAATTTCTATTGTTAATAAAAACACCTTATTTTTTCTCAAATGAAAAAAATTCTATTACTGGAATTTTTTCATGCTAAATGTTTTTTTTCTAATACCTCCATGCAAATGATAATGAAAAAATAGCACTGGAAATTATTTGAATTTCTGTATACTGGCTACCAAAACAATAACATCACTGCTGATAAAAATAAAACCTTTCTGAAAACTGCATGTTAATATTACTGCAATACATTAAAAGGATATTCTCTAAGTTGATAAAGATCTGGTTTACTCCAGGAGAATGGATCTTTGGAATCATCCACAGCCGGATTCAAGTACGCCTCTACTACTGTGGGACTCGGAAATCCTGTAAACGTTGAAATCATAAACTTCAGTCTTGTCAAGATGCACATGTAAAGGTCAGGTAGAAAAACAGATCAAACACGCTAGTACACTGATCATGTCAAATAAACAGTATTGACCAATCAGTCACAAGAATTAACCATGTAAAATCATTTGACACAGGAAATATTTTTCATCAATAACATTTGCACAATTCTCTAAATTTAGAGTATTCAGTTCTAGTATATTTTCATTTTTCATTAAAATATAACTAATATTATATCCTAACAACCTTCTGTACAGTAAAACCTCATTATAATGCCTCTCAATAACTTTGCCACCTTGCTTATCACAACAGTTTTTTGAAGTCCAAAAATCTGTTTCTACTGTTTTTTTTACAAGTCTCCCTCGATTTATCACTAAACCCTTTATAATGCCAGAATTTGACAGAACTGAATATCATATATGCATGTTAAGAAAATTTTGATTGTACTCAGAGTTGTTAAGGTCAGAATAACCATTAATTATTGGGAGAAACAAAATCCATAAATATGATGAATAGATGCTCATTATAATGTAGTGATGTAAATGAATCATACTACATACATGTACAATATATTTATAATTTCAATGATTTATCAATAATTACATCAGACCAGAATCTATACATCCAAATGTACTTTTACCCAGTATCAAAGCAGGTGATTGATTGATTGATTGATTGTTTGATTGGAAGGAGTTTTACATCCCAGTCAAGTATATTTTACTCATATCAAGAAGTCACCAACTAGAGGTGAAGTGGCAGAAATTTTGAACTTTGCAGTATGCTAAGGGCAATGTAAAGGGAGAGTTCTTTAATGTGCCACACCTGCTGTGACATGGGGGCATAAGTTTTTAAGTTCTCTTTTGAAGGACCCAGTGACTTTAATTTCTAAATGCAGAGTGCTTGGCAAAAGAACAGTCACTACCTATTTTCAAGTTTTGGTCAGACCTTGTGGAATTAAAGCAGGTTAGGTGTTTTACATCATATCAGTAGTTTTAAGAATTTGTAAAGCAAAAATGTTGAACATTATGTTATTTTCTCATTGTTTTCTATGTTGAATCAATTAAAAAAAAATTATCATGAATGTATTCCTGTTCAAATTTTAACAAGCTTTTCATTTTTGGACACAACATCAAGTTTATGTAGCCGAGATACCAATTTCTTCCATATTGGACAAGAAAATCTCCTATTTTAACAGTACGGTATTTTCTGTCTAAATTCTAGGGATGAGACAAGATACATATTGTGACATTCCATGTCCGGACTATCTATTTTTCTGTTTTCCGATCTGTGTTTTAGTATTTTGCGGGTAGATTTCGCTAGCTTGTATACATGTACAACATGGAACTAGACAAGAAGTCAGTCTAATGCTGTATTTGAGCCCACATAGTGTAAGTGTAATAATTATTTAGTTTTTCATAACTTTAAATGTTTTTCAATGTGAATTAATCATTTTTATGCAGTAGTTATTATGTGGTGCAAGTTGACAACAAACGCACTTGGTGTTGCATTGACCACAAACCGCAAATCACAAACCACACATGTTCATTAACCACAAACCGCAACAGGTGTTATTTCTATGAGTTGTTTTTCTGAATGTCGGGTTATTTTTTGTGTTAAATTCAGGATAAATGTATAGGTTAAATACATATTTATTTCTACATAATTATGTTATAGGCCAAAGAATGGTTTTAGAATTTAGGGCATGCTTGCTCACCTGGTTTGGTCCGTTTATTAACCGGACACATTTTTTCTTGCTGATTGTTTTACTATACTATTTGATTATATACATATCTGATTTAATATTAATCGGCAGTTAATTTTTGGGGAAATTTTTGTATTTTCTTAGAATTTGTTTGTGTAATATTAATGAATATTATTATGTAACTCGGTCTATGTATTCTGTATTTGCAGTCTTTTACCTTTTATGTCTGATTAATAAAGAACTTACGTGGTAACATCTAACTTAGTGACTTGGTGTTATTACAAATGATCGGACAAAGGTCATGCTGATGTCTGGGACAGAACACATATGTTATTACATGTATGTCACAAGAACACTGATTGTGACTTCAACAATTTAGATTGCGACACCATTTGTTGCAAAAGCAGGAATGTAGTTTTTGCCCCGTTTTAGGATTATTTTTACCATAAAAGCTTTACAAAATAAGAATATAATGGGTATGGGAGAAAGCCTCGGCCTTAAGTATAAACAATTTCATCCTTCAAGCCTCGGTCTGGAAGGAGAAAGCCTCGGCCTGAAGTATAAACAATTTCATCCTTCAAGCCTTGATCTGGAAAATAAAGAATTTCATTCCTCAAACTTTGGTGTGGAAAATAAAGAATCTCATCCCTTAAACCTCGGTCTGCAAAATAAAACAATTCATTCTTCAACCCTAAGCCTGGAAATTAAAAAAATCTCATCCCTCAAACTTTGGCCTGGATAATAAAAAAATCTCATCCCTCAAACCTCAACCTGGAAAATAAAGAATTTCAACTCTCAGGTTTTTATATCTCGACTAGCAAGCAGGGATAGGTTGTATCAATACATACCAGGTGTAACATAGAGTTTACGTAGCTGTGTTCGTATTTTTGCTTCATGTGGCATTTTAGGTTGTCTCTGGCATTCTTCCCACCAATCTCTGTAAAACATTGAACAATGGGATTCGCCACTTTACAATGTGATACCCTCTAACGTTTGTGCAGAACACTTATTTCTAATAGAAATGGAATTGCATAAGATGATGTTTTCCCATAAAAATTATGTTATTCTGGAATGTACTGCACAAACATATAAGAGGTGTTGATCACATGGCACAGCGGTGTAACCCATTATCTAATTCATTAAACATTTAATTTGTGATTCTATGTTCAAAACTCAAATTGATGTTACTGCTATATGAAAATTTAAGTAAATGGTTGAACTGCTAATTTAATAGTCCATTCTCAGTGAAACCCAAAAGGGAATCATAGCACACTTGCCTACTCTTTTTTTGAGACTCGGAGTAAGTTTCACAAAGTCAATAGTAAGGAATTTGAATTTTTGATCCCATTGTTTCTTGCTGGTTTTCTAGGTGGCTAAGATCTTCGAAGATTGTCACTTTCAAGACCACAACGTTTAGAAGCCATTTTTAAACACATGTACAACACTGGTTCCCTGTCTCACACTCTTGAACAGTTTTAAAACATAGCCCTTCAAAAATGCTCAAATTGAATTGGAGGAAGTTGATATTTCACCATTTACACAGACTTCAAAATGGTTTTAACTCCAAAGTCCGGAAATTACCAGATTTTTTAAAAATTGTAAGTTTTAATTGTCAATCATGAGTTTATTTTTATTTTAGCTTCAAAATCATACAACTAACATCAAAATGATAAGAATAGGCAAGTATGCTATAGGTTTTCCCTACATCTGTCTGTCTATTTGTCCTTGATTCACACTTTTTCCTTTATCAATTTGATTACCGGTAAGCCTCAATTTCAATCAGTTTTGACAGAGTTATGGCCCTTTGAAATTTTCAATTTTGTAAGAAGTTTTCAAGATTTGTTGAGATATTGAACTCATATTTGGTTTGTATATTTATGAATATAGTTGACAAATCTGGTTAACTTTAGCCCAAATTCAATCAACGATATCTTGATGAATTCAACATTACCTAAAATATTCAAGACCATGTATTCCATCACCTGGGAACTCTGTCATAATTTCCATAGCTTTGATTGGTCCAACCCCTTGGATACCCTCTGTATAATCACTGCCACATAGCAATGCAATGTTAATTAACAAACTTCTGTTCAATCCTAAAACAAAAAGATACAATTACAAACAGTTATTAAATTGAGTTTTATGTCCAAATCAAGATTTTTTTCACCTCTATCAAGACATTACCAGCTATAGGTGAAGTGGCAAAATGTTTTACGTTTGCAATGAGTTCAGGGCAATCTGCACTCAAGAATGTGAGCTACAATTATTTACAGTAACCTACCTAGTTGTGACTGTATAGACATGTTACTATAGAAACTACACATATTTTAAAAAAAACTAGCTAGTTGTGACTGTATAGACGTGTTGCTATAGAAACTACACATATTTACATTAACTTACCTAGTTGTGACTGTATAGACATGTTACTATAGAAACTACACATATTTTAAAAAAAACTAGCTAGTTGTGACTGTATAGACGTGTTGCTATAGAAACTACACATATTTACATTAACTTACCTAGTTGTGACTGTATAGACGTGTTGCTATAGAAACTACACATATTTACATTAACTTACCTAGTTGTGACTGTATAGACGTGTTGCTATAGAAACTACACATATTTACATTAACTTACCTAGTTGTGACTGTATAGACGTGTTGCTATAGAAACTACACATATTTACATTAACTTACCTAGTTGTGACTGTATAGACGTGTTGCTATAGAAACTACACATATTTACATTAACTTACCTAGTTGTGACTGTATAGACGTATTGCTATAAAACTCTACATGTTTATCCTTCTGATAAAAGTTCTTGTACACTCTTTTACCACCAAACAACCACACATCACTGTCATCTGTAATGGTCCCCTGTGTTAGGTCTAACTCATCTAACTTAGCACATTGTGCCTCAGCCTCCATTGGACTTGTTATGAAAGGTAAACCAAATATTTTCAACAAACCCTGGAACAGAAAGTGAAGCCTGTACTTCAGAGCTCAGAAAATTTTTCAAAACTGCTTAGTATTTTGCCAAGAAATAGGTACTGTGTACTCTACACCAAGTAGATGTAACTTGTCACTAGAAAAAGATGTAATTTTATTTCATTTTATTTTTTATTTTAGCATTACATTTTGATAATGTATCAAGAATCAATCAAGACATCTGAAAAATAATCTACTAGCACTTGGCAGCATAAATAAAATTCCACTGGATGAAAAGTAACCAATTGTAATATCTGAAGCCTATAACTTAAACAACAATTCTTCAATGTAATGTTCCTGACTTTTCTGTTCACTAACCTGAGCATCTATATACATCTCGTCAGTGATAGAAGCTCCCAGTCTCTCCTGTTTATTCATTTCTTCTTTCAAAGTTTTAGATTCAGCTTCAAGTTCATCCTGCCATTCTTGTAGATCAAACTAAATAATACATATATACACTGGATAAGATGTTTATTGCCTGCCCAAAACTGGTTGGGAGGATTTTAATATGAATGTAACAGGCTTGTAAACAAGTGGTGAATAACCCAAGTTAGACTATTTTCAAGTCAGCTTTTTATCTTATATAAAACTTTATTGTGTATCTTGACAATTTAGTAATAGAAACTTTAAACAAGTTAAAAATCTTCAAAACTTTTCAGTTTTGTTTTAAATCTGGACATCTTCACATCAATTTGACCTCAAAAATTAGGTTTTGAAAGTCAATTGAATTCAATGATTTTTTATATTTTTAATTCTTATTATGAATCCTGTCCATCAAAAAATATTTTTAAAAATCTGTCCATTAAAAAAGTTGCAAACAAAATTTTTAACAATGGAAGATGACATAGGCAAGCTAAAACAAATCCATACCTCATTTAGACCTTTAAAATCTTTAGCCAAATCTCTATGACCAAGATGGCTCGTTTCATCCTCTTCTTCCTCAACATCAAGAGATGTTGACTCCTTGGGAAGAGTTAATTTTGTAGAATCTGATGTAGATTGTTTCGGAGACTCGTCATCATTGGCAGGCGGCTTCTCTACAGATTCAGTGGTGACCTTGTCTTGTTCATTAGTGACAGGAAGTACTGAGGTAGCCATTTTATCTGGAGCTGTAAAAATGTCTTCTGGGAATAAATCATCTGGAATGGCTTTGTTTGGATCGATAGAGACTTCAATAAATCCTTCATCTGAAAACAGACAATAATCATCAAAACATTGTAGGTTTAAGAGTTACAGGTCTCAATAAAGAGATTAACTTAAATTTTCTAACCTTGGCTTTATTATAAAACCAGACTTCACTTTACATGTAATTGTTCTGATGTGAGACTCGTTTCGGATTTAAAGACTTTTGAAACATCTTTGTGACGTAAAGTTAGTTAGCTGTAGGCATGTGGGCAAGTGTGGAAAAGTGGTACCATCACTTGCTTTGAAGTTAATGAATGTGGGTTCAAACCTTACTCAGGTATTTGAAATTTTCTGAAATGAATTTCATCTCCTGTCCATGTCAGCACTGTAAAAGCCTGGCATCAGTTTTCATAGCTGCAAGGCCCCCAGTCCAATTTACATAAGGGCGAAAGAGAGCCCTAAAATAATTTTTACCTTCAGATTCATCCTCATTGATGGTAATTTCTGAATTATCTCCCTTTGTACTTTCCTGTCCAACTAAATCATTTTTACTACTATCATCAATAGTCATTACAGTTTCATTATCATCCACTTGTTTAAGTTTTTTCGGTTCAATACAAATTTCCTGTTCTAATGATAGTCTTCTTTTTCTTTCAGTTATCAGTGTTTCCATATTATGCAAATCTTTATTTTCAATTTTTTCTTCTGACTTCTTTTTTATATCAACATTTCCTGTCCCTTTTGAGATCATCTTTGGAGATACTTTTGTTACTTTTGGTTCAGGTTGAATTTCCACATCTGAATCTTCAGAACTGTCATCAGAAATACTAAATCTATTTTCAGACTCGGCAACGTTTTTGGAGGTTTTTTTATTTTCATTTTTTATCATGGCTAGTATCTCCTGCTGAGATATGCCACCATTATCGTCATCAGAATCACTATCTAAGTCTATATCATGACCACCAATAAAACTTGGCTGAATACTAGTTGAACCTGATGAAGTGCTTGGTTTTGGTTCTTCACCATCACTCAAATTGATTACATCATCAGTTATTGCACTTTTCTGTTCACATGTTTCTCTTATGTCATCATTTATTGTGATCACCTCACAATGCTTGTCTGTTGATATAACTTCTTTGCTTTCAAAACCACCATCACCTTTTTTCTTATTTTTTGATTTTGTCCCTTTATATAACTTTTCATTGTCTTTATTTTCCTCCAACAAATCTTTGCTTTGCAATTCACTGCTCATTCCAATGTCTGTTTTGTCATCATTATCAGTTTCTTTTTCCCTATTTTGTGTATCCTCTGCTTTCTCATTATTGGTTTCTTGTTCCTTATTCATGTTTTCTTCCAAGTGTTTTCTTGCTAGTTCCTGTTGTTGTTTGCGTCCAATTCCTTTGATTAGCACATAATGAGACGTATCACTCGATACAACTCTTCTTGTCTGAATATCGTCACTATAAAAATCGTCATTTAACCCTGGAGTTATGGCCCCTGCTGTCCGTGTCAACATTTCTTTACGTATGTGATCAAGCTGGTGAGTCAGTCTTCCTTTCTTTAACAATTTCTTCATTTGAAAACTAGAGAAATCATCTGATTCCTACAAAAAAGGAAAATTTGTTAGAAGAACAGAACAGTTTAGCTCACCTGGACATCAAGCCCATTTAAATTTTAACCAAAATCTTTAACAATGTAAATTGGTACTTATGTTCAAGTCCATGCCAACACCAGGGTTATTACATAAACTCTTTTTACTATGTTTTTATTATAATGAATTAATGAAACCATTAACGGAATTTCAACTTCTTGCAGCCAAACAGACACATGTGCCCTTTACTGATAGCCTGTCAGACATGTGTGTCTTGTACCAACAGCCTGCCATTTGGACAAATGTACTTTAATTAGATATTACAACTGTTACAAGACTAAAATATGCTCGCTTTGTAAAACAAGAAAATGTAAATCTTGACTATTGAGAGTAAAAACTACCATTAATTAATGATGTCATATTTCTACAAAATGCATTGACATAGTGCTTCAATTTGGCACTGACCAATGTTGCCTTGAAATTTAATTTGACACTCTCAATGCACTTTTGAAATTCAATTTAGCAGCAAGAGGGTTAAAACTAGGTAATAAAAAAAACCCATATTAATCTTAGTCCAAATCACAATCAAGAAGCAAAGTAAAAACTTTGGAACTGAGGATTTAGGTTAGACACATGAACTTCCACCAGGGAAGTGAGGCCGGGTGCTCCGGATGGGTAAGCACCAACTGTTTAGCTAGCTACACCTGCCACATGTAAAACTTTTTTCTTCACATTATGACCTACCTCAGGTAACTCATGTAGGTTTGTCCAGGGTGTTCTTTTTGTTCTCTCCTGTATCTCTGTCAGTATTTCATGTTTAAGCTCTGCAGGTAATGACTTAAAATCCTCCGATGTTGTATCAAAATCAGCATTATTCTCCAACTCTTCCTGGAATATCACAACAAATACTTTATTATTTTAAATATTTTATACAAATATAAATATTTAAATATTAAATGGTTTACCGGGTATTCTATTAAAGTTCAACGGCAAGGAAAATTCACTTTCCTACATTTTAACCTGTTTGATAGATCAATATTATTTTTCATTTTTCCTGCAGTTTACATAATTATGCAGGTGTTCAGAAAAGCTGATCTATTATTCATTATACTTAAATTCAGGGATAAAGGTTAACTATTTTCAGTTAGGGGCCCAGTTCACTTCAGAAAAGAAGTTGTAGCAGTAATAAATAGCCTAATTGTGTAAAAAATTAGGGGGCCCAGGCTTACTTTTAGTAGGAGCCATGGGCTACTGGGCCCCTGCTTATCTTGATCCCCGAAATTTCTGCTAATTTTGCAGGTAGTGGAATGGAGTAATGGAGTTTTATTCCCCAGTCAAAATTATTTCACTTATATGGCAGTGGCCAGTTCTGGGATGGTAGAGCACATCAGAGTGCCAGAGAATACCATGGACCTTCATTGAGTAAACTGACACTTTATAACACTAGATTCTGCTCAAGTGGTTATTTGTCAAACTCTTTTATAAAACTGGACTGGGCAAATGATGACAATGAATTAAGGTTTTACTGTATATATAGCATTTAAACTTTCTGACTTTGGTATTATTTATTTTATATTAATGAGGATGGTTTGAATGATGTGGTGATAAGCCAATTACCTGAATCATTTGTTGTGTCTGTTTTCTCTCTTCCCAGTAATCAGTTTCTTCTGCTATACTGAAATTTTCAAATGTTTCATATCATTATTAAAGGTGTGCCTAGCTGAGGAGGAAAATTGTAGGAACAGATGTTTTCTGACAAAATATCGAACCAGAATACCTGCCAAAAAACCATGAACAGTCAACATGTAACCTGAGTAAATGGTGTTTAATGTCCCAGTCAAGAATATTTCACTTATATCGAGATGTCCACAGTTCCCATCCGTGCTTGGCGAAAGAACAGTCACTTCCCACTTTCAAGACTTGGGTTAGACCCAGTCAGGGTTTGAACCCACGACCACCCATTTATCAACTTGTAAACGGATAAATTAACTGCAGTCAAACCTGCATTTAAGGTCACCTCTATATCAAGTCCACCTGCTTTTAAAGGCCAGTAAAATTATGTGTACAATTGCTCCTTATTCATGTTGTTTGAACCTGTATATAAGTGTTAACTGTCCATAAAGACCACTTTTGCCGGTTCCTTTAGGTGGACATTATATACAGGTTTGACTGTATAGACTACACATGCATTTAATAGTTTAAAATAAACTTTATTATAATATTGAGAGTGGAATTATTTGCAGGAATGCATTTTTCTTCTAATAGGGTTTGACAGTGTACCACGAGATACCCCTTGATGTTTCTGCGAAACAATTACATGTATTTCCATTGGAGATAAAATTGCTTCAGTTCATGTTTTCTCGTAAAGATGACGTTATTCTGGGAAATTTTGACGCAAATGTTTTCCAAAGCATTCAGCACAAACGTAAAGAGATATTTATCAAGTGGTACATTGGCGAACTCCATTGATGCAGTTTAAAGTTTCTCAAATTTTGTCATATTCTGGATAAATGTCTGCAAGGTGAAAGTTTAATTTTAAAATGACAAACAGAAGAAACATGATTGGAATGGATGCATCCACATCAGACCGTGGACTAAATCCTTCTGTCTGATAGTGGGGTCACGGCCGATATGGCATATGATGTATTATTCTCTATGTAATATACATGTATTCTATAATTACCTTTGAAATTCTTTAGGAAGGGGAGGTAATTCATACAAATCTTTGGCTCTGTTTTTATTCACTTTCAGTGGTTTATCGTCCTTTACAGCCTCTCCAGCAAGAACTTCCTTAACAGCACGACTTCTCATCAAATTCTCCAACAGCTTTTTAGATGTTCTCTCACTCTCCAGATTGGCAAATTCTTTTCTTTCTCTTCTGGATACCTGAAAAACAATTGACAAGAATACATGTATGCCTTTAAAAGCAGCCTAAACAAGGCATAAAAAACCAAGGGAAGTTCTGTCCAATTATAGAGTATTTCAAAGAACATGTGCAGCTTCTTTACTGGACTGGAATTCACTGCTACCTGACATTATACAACAGTCAACTGCAGAAGAGTTCAACACCTGATTGCAACAAAACACCTTCTAAAAAGCAAATTTGTTTTTCATTGTATACACGCTGCAGTACCCCTGCTGCTTTTACCTGAGCTGGCAAAAGCTTTGCGGCCACTTAATGACACCACCATTGGATGTGATGCCTCATGGCCCTGTCCAGTACAGATTTAGAAGTAGAAGTAGATAAGCACATCAGACAGTCAAAATACAACACAAAAAGGCAAAGATAAAGATACACCCATAAAAGCATGAAGCTTACATAAGGTGTCTACTAGGGTGAGAAATGAGAGAAAACAGAAGGTCTGCAAGTCACATTCAAAAACCTGAATCTGAATAAACATTTAATAGAGTATTTCATAAAAATCACATAAAAAGTGATGCAGTTTTCAGTTGAAGTCTGTCTCTGGCAGCCAAGTCTATAAGGTCATCATCATGCCATTACCTGGCCTGGTTTCTGTAATGTTAAGCTATATTCCCTTAAAGATACAATCGGAACTGACCAATTTTCCCAGTCTGGCATCTGCCAGACTATGAATATGAAAATGAAAAAATTGCATTAACCTCGGCTCCAAAAGGAAAAAGAAAGAGAGGAAGACCAAGAGAGACCTGGCGAAGAACAACAGAGAAAGAAAGAACTGATATGGGATGGCCAAGTTGGAGAGTGACAGAGAACAAAGCCTCATATAGGACGAAGTGTAGAGATCTGTGCCTTGCTTTATGCTCCACTAGGAGTGAAGAGGATAGGTAGGTAGGTACCATCTGCCAGAGTGGGAATACAATCTAGGCAGTGAGCGTCTATGTGTTTCTCAGGTGTGTGCTTGAGAAAATATGGCCACCTAGACACTCTACATGGTCAAGGCCCCATAACCTTAACCACTTGGCAATGTTTCTCTACTTCCCATGCCCTTAGTATCATAGTAGGCAGGGCAAATTAAAAGAAACAAACCCTGTAAATTGCCCCAAGGACACTGTAAAGGTCAATATTTCCACCACTTTACCTTTAGCTGGTGAAATTTCGATATAAGTGAATTATTCTTGACTGGGACATAAAACTACGTTCAATCAATCAATGGAACAATAGTTTAGAGAAGCCAGATAAAACAAATACACCCACGGCCCAGAAAGGGCACTTTTGACAGGATCTCTTAACTTAGACACGGCATCAGGAAATTCAATGACATAGAATGTGTTGATATAGGACACCAAACTGGACAGATCTGCCTAGGTCAGCAACAATAGTAGTAGTAGTTGCAGTTAGTGTTGAAAATTTCCCGGGTCAGATATTTGCAAATCAAATATTACTTGTCCTAAGAATCTCATCTAAAATATTTTACGTTCAGCTAGCCTACAGTACAATCAAACAACTTACCAAAGTCTGTTTCTTCAGTTCAGGGACTCCACCATCAAATACAAAGACAGGTTTAATTCTGTAGTATAACAGTTTACATATTCTGTTAAATAAGACCTGTAGATGGGCATTAGGGAGTGTGTTACCATCTCTGTCCCTCATACCCTTAATAGCCTGATGAAGCCATATACTAACATCTATACTAGAGTTAAGGAACACAATAAAAATTAAACTACTGAAAGTAATGAAAACCCCAAAACCCAGTTTTAAAAAGAATAACTCAACCAGTTTTACCATTCGGACACAGAAGACTGTGCGTCAAGTTATGGAGGTAATCTGTTTAGTTTTTTAAAACAACAAAAATAAATTTTCATGTCCTTTGGAAGATACCTTGAAAACCGATGTCCTGTGTCATGGCACATTAAAGAACCCTCCGTGCCCATTGCCTTAAAAATGCTAGGTTTCCACAAATTTGAAATAATTAGTAGCCAAATATCCAAAATTTGTGAAAATATAGTCCTTTTTAAAGTATTTTTCCACAAATTTGCTAAAATAGGTTACTTTTTGAAAGAATTCCTCAGAAATTAGTAGCCAATGGCGATTTTGGCTACCAGGAATGGAAACATAGAAAATGGCAAAGGTCTGGTAAAACTGGAGTGCCTGGAAAAAATTGCCAACCTAGTATGACAAGCAAACTAAAAATTAACAGAGAAAGTTTTTCAATTATCTAGCTGCAGATTAGTGGTTTCCTCCACCATCATTACGATGTAATATCAAAAACCTGAATGCTGAACATCTTGGCAATGTCAAACATCAATTATTTTAATATATTACAATGTATTAACAAACAAATTCAGTGAATTAGGATCCCCTGCCAGCAGGTTCTTTTTTTTTTATTATTATTTGCACTTATGTTCGTAGGGCAATAACTCCCAGGAAATTAAGCAAACCAACTCTGGTTAACAATATGTGCTGCATCTCATCTCATATCTATGTTGATGCTTTGCGCCAAGTGTCGCGAAATAGTACTTCAGAATTTGCACAAACAAAAATTTTGGAAGGACAGATGGAAGAAAGGATGAATGGAAAACTGAATTTAACATCCCCTTTCTTTGAAAGGTGGGGGATAACAATTCAAACACCTGAAAAAGGATACCAACAGCTAAGACTTTTCCTTCCAATGAATCCAAAGGTACGGTTTTACCTGTAGATTGTAGTAGCTGCCACAGACCATGTACTCCCATGATGTTGTCAGTTTATGTTGACTCAATGTGAAAAGATTTTATTCCATTTAGTAAAAGTCAAGGCACTAAAAACAAAAAAATAAAAAATATGATTTAGAGTTGATTAAAATTAATGTTGACTTTAAGTTTTTTTCCAAGAGTAAAAGGTTAAGTCAAAGTTCTAAAACAATAAGAAAATATTATCTACATACAATTTAGTGTTAATCAAAATTTGTGTGACAACTGTGATTTTTTTTAAATAAAGACAAAAGATTTCAGACAGTCATCATTACCTATTATGTAAAAACTGTCCTCTGAAATAATTGAAGAATCAAGAAATGAGGAATCTTAATCCCAAAAGATCAAGTTTATGTTGCTGCTTATTGTAAGCGACTTCTGTAGCGGGCTAGCGGCCCCAGGTGGCCTACTCTTTTTCAGACTACAGAGGTGTCTGTAGCTTGCACTGAGACATGGGACTGCAGTTTTGAATCCTATTTGAAAAAACACCTGGAAACAAGTTTTTTATAGCTCTAGTATGGGTAGAGATGAAAATAATCTCAGAAAATTCTCAAGTCCCAAGTGAGGTTCGAACCCACATTGGCACAACCCTGCACTTTGAAAGCCAGTGACAGTACCATATGATCATGTCTGCCCATCAGGTCCTTGAAAGTCAAGAGTCCTGTTTGTATGCATCAATAATTATTCTTGGGAACATGGTGAGAATTAGGACTGAATGTACAAGTTTATTTTATCCCCAATGAAATATTTTCCTAGAAAAATATGTTTTATGAGATTTGTTCCATTGATAACATCTTATAGGTAAATATTATCCATGGACAATACTTAACAGAATAAGCAGTGATGTTTATTCTGCCAGATAGATTTTACTATGAAATTTTATCCTCCCGCACACATTTTCACCAATATAAAACTATCGATTACAAAATTATGATCTTTCAACTAAAAACTTTCAAAAGATATGACAGACTTGACACAATATTGCAATACTCTGTTCCTTAATTTTTAATTTCAAAACCTTTGAAAGAGTAATTTTTTCTGTAGTATATGAATTATGATAAAAGGATCAAATGAATGCACACATATTTTAGTTTTAATCTAGCCTTTGGGGAATGTTAAATAAAGTATATATTTTCCAATATATTTTTTATGATTTCCTTAGTTATTTTATTAGTTTTTAATTCAATGTTGAAAGAACATATTTCATTACAAAATTTTGCTTTGATCCGGTATCTGGTCAACTCGTTCCAATTCCAACTCATTCCAACTGATTTTCGCCAACTCGTTCCAACTTTTTTACCAACTTGTTCCACTTTTTTATGCAGGGTTTTTACACCTGTGTTTTAATTACCAACTCGTTCCAACTAAATTACCAACTTGTTCCAACTTTTTTACCAACTTGTTCCAACTTTTTCACAAACTCATTCCAAATTTAAGAATTTTTAATGATTTTAGCTGTTACCAACTGGTTCAAAGTTTTAATATAATTAAATAATTAATTTTATATAAGATGATTTAAAAATCAAGGATCTTCTAATTTTTAATTGATCACAACGTTGCCCAGCTCTAACCATGTAAAGGTATACTCTTCAAAAGCCATAATAGTCCAGAGTTCCAAAAGATAATATATATTGCAGAGATTTGGTTTTTTTTTATGTTACAATTTTTCTTTATATTTTCTTCTTTTTTATTTCTTTTGTATCTTTCTTCATTTCTTTTCTTATTGTGTTTATTATTTTATTCATTCTGATTGGTTTGTTGTTATCGTGAGTAGTTTTCGTAGATTCGTTTGATCTTGTTTAAGAATACTTTGTGTTTTTAAACCATTTTCATGTATTTTTCACGCACACTTGTCGGTAAATAGAGGAAAAAAACACAATTTTTCAATCGCACACTAATGTTTATAAAACAAGTAAAGGGTTTATTTGTGAAACTAAAATTCCTTTAAAAAATAAAAGATGTGCTGCTAATACGCTTGTTAGCCAGACAAACTATATCCGTTTATGGTGCCGATCTACCTAATAGTTCTGACAGTCTTGATAAACAAAGACATAGCAATGAATTGTGATCACAATACATAATATTATTTATTATTTATCTGTTATATAATTTATTTGTTAATTTGTTTATCTATATTATGCTATTCTTAGTGCGTCGGGTTTATGTGTTTATAATCACTTGAAATAAAGGAAATGATGGGGAATATTTATCTATTAAAAATAAAATAAAATAAGATAAAATAAAAGTAAATTAAATAAAAAACAAGAGGCCCATGGGCCTTAACGCTCACCTGTGATCTTTGAACCCATGAGCTTCATTCAAATATCAAAATGATAATTCGGCCAATATTCTAATATACATCCCTATACAAAAAGTTTATAGTTTTTGAGATAAATAATCATTTCAGACCTTGTTCACATCTATGACCTTGACCTTTGAACCCATAACCTTCATTCATATATCAAAATGGTTGTTAGGCTAATACCTACAATATTCTAATATACATGCATATACAAAAAGTTAACAGTTTTCAAGATAATTAATCATTCAGGTATTCATTCACATCTGTGACCTTGACCTTTGAACTCATGACCTTTATTCATATATCAAAATGACCATTGGGCCATTACCTACAATATTCTAATATACATGCCTATACAAAAAGTTCATAGTTTTGCAGATAATTAACTATTATGGTAAACTTGTACATCTGTGACCTTGACCTTTGAACCCATAAACTTAATCAATATATCAAAATGATCGTCATGTCAATACCTACAATTAACCAAAAATCCTACATCATTATCACCAGAAATGTTTAAAAAATAGCATTTTTTTATCAAAGGTCAAAAACTGGGACATGACCTTGACCTTTGACCTTGACATCAATCGGAAGAAAATCGCAAGACAAGATCAACAGTGAAAACTCCATACAATTATCTTCAGCCATTATGAAGTTATAACAATAAATGTCTCATTTTAAAAATTACATAATTTTACGCAAAAAACGCGTAACCTATTTTTCGTTCAATTTTCATGAAAAACACAATTATAGTGTATCTAGGTATCCTGAATCCAAATATCCAATCAAAATTTGCCTGCACCTTTTGGTTTCAGAGAAGAAGATTTTTTTGTCTTTTGGCTATTTATAGTAACGGCAGCCATATTGTTGGGCGTGGTCAAACCCCGAACACAATTTTGAAAGCCTGTTACCCAGGCATAATAATCACTAAGTTTCATCAAATTTAGCTCAGTAGTTTTGGAGGAGAAGATTAAAATGTAAAGTTTACGCACGACGCACGACGGACGACGGACGGTGATAGATAGCAATAGCTCATCTGAGCCTTTCGGCTCAGGTGAGCTAATAAAATAAAATAAAAACGCATGTAGATCTAATCAACTTAATTGAGAAATTTGGTATGAGTTGGTAGTTGGAATGAGTTGGCAAAAAAAGTTGGAACGAGTTGGTAGTCAAAAGTGGAACGAGTTGGCAAAAATCAGTTGGAACGAGTTGGAATTGGAACGAGTTGACTAGTATTCTTTGATCCACGCTAAAAGTAATTGAAAGTAAATTTTGGTTTTGATTGTCAACAGGGAAATCAGGAAATAAGATGACAGTTTGAATACAATTGACTATTGGAACCCTATTTTCACTACCAAACCATTTAGCGACGTAACAAGCAGAATATTTACTTAGAATTGGCAAAACTGTTCTTAGGAATATGAAGTCACTTGCACAACATGCTGAGAAAAGCACATTTTCTGTTTGTATACATTTGACAGGAAGTGCATGTGCACGAGAAATTAAAAAATAAAGATTCCACAACAACGGAAATCTTTAGTTATAAAGTAATTTATATTAGGTTCTGTGCTTATTTATTATATATTATTTTATTAGTTTTGATGAGAACAATATCTTTACCTAACAGCTCTTGCATAAAAGAAAACAATTCATGTTAAATATTTCCTTTATCCGTAGTCCTTATTTTCTTTAACCAAAATAGAGCAAAATCGCACATGGTCGAAAATGGCGGATACCGGTGAGTTTATATGTAGTGAATTGGCTTTACTCTGACGTTGTACCAAAACATACTTATGTCATGCGTAAAGTTTCACACAGATGTGATTCGTGTTTGAATATCTTTATCTTGAAATCTTGCTTTTCGCCTCTATCGATCGTGAAACAATTTCTTGCAATTCTGCTTCAAGAAGCACGTGGCACCCATGTTTACGGGGTTTAAAGCAAACAAGTTTTATGCAGCGGCGAACAACAATTTGAATGCTGTTTTGATACTCTGAGATTATGTTGATTATAAAGCTCCCTTGGAACGCAATGCAATTGCTTTCATTGCAGATAAATTATGTTAGCTCATTAGACACAAAGGTCTTTCCAGGCTTGTTTTTCACTTCGTTTTCATTTGTAAATTGAGAGCATTTGCCCTGTTAAGAGGCATGTCTAGCCCATTTCAAAAAGAGGGTGATATTAAATTTGAGTTTCTAGAAATTCTTGTCGGGATTAATTCTTCAAAACTATGAAGTATTGTGTGCAAAACATCAACAATGATAGGATATGTACATATTATTAATCGAGTTGGTTTTCTCATTTTCCTGGGAGTTATAGCCCTTTAAGTGAAAAGACTAAAACAGTTAATTAGCTAAAATGCATGACTAGAGCCAAAATCTGATCCTCTAGACTATATTTATTCATTATATAAAATTTGCTTAAAAAAATGGTTAACCCATGTTAGTACAGGGTATCCCAATTTACTGAATTTACTAGCTTTTTAATTATTTTCATTTTCATTCCAGATCAACCAAAGAAGAAGAGAAAACACAGTGGAGTTGATGTAGCTGTATGTAGTTTGTTTTGTATTATGTCTGTCAATTAAAATTATGACCCTTTTTCTAGGTTTCCATAAATTTAAAATAATTAGTAGCCAAATTTCCATAATTTGTGAAAATATAGTCCTTTTTAAAGTATTTTTCCACAAATTTGCTAAAATAGTTTACTTTTTTAAAGAATTCCTCAGAAATTAGTAGCCAATGGCGATTTTGGCTACCAGGAATGGAAACATAGCTTTTTGCCACTCCAGCTTGATTTAACTGCTAATTATTTGTACATTTTCTTCCCAATAACATTGAATATTTTTTTCCCTTACAGCACTGAAGATTTCTAGGAATTCCATTTCTTGAAACACTTGTCTTGTTTTACTATTTATTCGTTCTTCTAAATCGTTTCTTGTCACAATTGGCGAAAGTAATAATCAACCAGCTTTCAACCTCAACCTTTATCATTTATGACATAAACGAGGCAAATTTTAAGAATAAAGTGCCATTATAAGGGAAATGGCTTTTCTTTTAGGGAGGACATGTCTTAAGAATTGGAACTCTTCTGATTGCTTTACAGATTGTTTATATTGCATTTAATTTATGATGAGTCAATTACTGATAGATTTGTTTTCATTTATTTTGTAGGAGGTTCAACGTTCTGCAGATTTTCTTGTTAAACCAGACAGTAAAGCAGAAAAACTAGACACATCACAATGGCCATTATTGTTAAAGGTAAGACTACATGAAAATCACTTTAATATTTTAACAGAAAAACTAGGCACTTCACAATAGCCATTATTGTTAAAGGTAAGGCTACAATGAAAATCACAAATATTTTAACAGAAAAACTAGACACTTCATAATATCCATTATTGTTAAAGGTAAGGCTACATAAAAATCACTAATATTTTAACAGAAATTCATTTTTCATCTAGTTTCATGATATGAATACAGATCCCAGTTTCACAATCATTTCTAACTAATATTTTCCTTATTAACTTAAATCTGGCAACTTTGATCCTGTAATAATTTATTTAAACTAGGTGATTATTTCACAAGACAATTTTAAAACTATGAAAATTCTATGGTTCATGCTTTGAAGTCCTTTGCATTTTATGATTTTCTTTTTTTCATTTGTAGAATTTTGACAAATTAAATGTAAGAACAGCTCACTACACTCCTATACCAGCAGGTAGCTCACCATTAAAAAGGTCCATACAGGAATATGTCAGGTAAGACAAGTTACATCAGGGGTCTCGCTGGGTCATTTTTGGGGCCGATATTCTGCCCATTAACAATTCAAAATCTTATGGTTTTTTTCACAATCACTTTGGCATTTTTCGCAATTCGGAAATTTCAACTTTTAAAACCATAATATTTTCGCAAATTCTGGTTATTATGATGCTTAATTTTACAACTGCAAGGGCCCTGGCACCATTCACAAAGGGATGTGAGAGAGCCCTGTACATGCTTTTTTATACATTTGGTCTGCTTATCTGTTAAAAGTTGGTTGTAGTATAAGCATTTTTATCCCCCACCTTTCAAAGAAAGTCCGTCCATCCATCCTTCTGTCTCAGTGTGTGCCAAACTTTCAAAATGATTAATGGACATTCGGTCTGGTAAACCTAGAAACTTTACCAGACCGTAAAGTTTTTTACTGGACCAAAAATTCTTCAATAAAAAGAAAACAACTATTCGGTTTTGTAAATATTTACTTATTTTCTCCTTTAAAACGAAAAGCTACGGGAGGCACAAATTATGAAGAAAATTTGAAAGAAAATTTAAGAAACATTGGATGGAGGGGCAACCATGGTTGCAAATTGACAAGGAAAAACGAGTCGGGTTGAGTCGAGTTAGGGAGGCGTAGCACACAATAATAATTTAAAAGGTCAGAATACATTTATTTATGGAAGTACAAATAAATGTATTCTGGTCTTTTAAATTATTATTGTGTGCTACGCCTCCTGACCCGTAAAATTCAAAGCAGTGTGTGCATTTCATTACACATTTCTCCTCGTCAAATTGCAACCATGGTCGCCCCTCCATCCAATGCTGCTTAAATTTTCTTTCGCCTCCTGTTGCTTTCCGTTTTATTGGTTTCCCTGGAATAGCTCCTGGAACGTATATTTCAGGCTAAACATTTTTGTAATAACGGAAGTCGGATGGCAATAATAAAATTCGAATTAAATTAAATTATTCGGAACTATAAATCCGACTTTTTGGCGCTCTCTATTTTCCGAACTGGTTACCGGACATATGGTCCGGAAAAATCTTATTTTTTATCGGACCAGCGGTAATTTTATCGGACTTGTCCGACGGTCCGACAAAGTTTGGCACACACTGCTGTCTGAAAGTCTTGTCTGCACTAATTCTCCAAAACTATGAAGCACTATGGCAAAGAATTAACATCTATGGGAGATGTGCATATCATTAACCCAGGTCGGTTTGCTTTATTTCCTAGGAGTTATGGCCCTTTTGAACACAAGTGAAATTCACAAAAAAGAACCTGTTGGTGGGGGATCATAAGTCACTAAATTTTCATGTCAGTAACAGCCACAGATAACCAACCAGTACTAGCTTTCAAATATTTACAAGTAGACTAGAGGTGTATTGACTTGTTCTGAGTGGAGCGGAGTGGAGTATTGTGTTTAAGTTTAGTTTAGTAATGGTGTTTAACGTCCCAGTCACTGATATCAAGACATCGCCAGTTATAGGCGAAGGTGCAGAAATTTTGCCTGTGTGTTGCGCTGATGGCATTATACAGCAGGGTTCTTTAGCATGCCAAGCCTACCGTGACACAGGACCTCGTTTATTTTAAGTTCCCATCTGAAAGAACCGTGACTTTCATTTTGTAATGCAGAGTGCTTGGTGAAAGAACAGTCACTACCCACTTTCAAGTCTTGGGTCAGACCCGGCCAGGGATCGAACCCACGACCTCCCACTTACAGAGCCAGCACTCTACCAACTGAGCTAACGCAGCGGTGTTTAATGTTGTTTAAGGCCCCAAGTCAACCAACAAATTGATTATTCACCACAATCATGATATTACTATAAACAACAGTAATATGTTTATTTTATTTTCATTACTTTTGATTTTAGAGCTGGATTTATAAATTTAGACAAGCCAGCGAATCCATCATCTCATGAAGTCGTCGCTTGGATTAAAAGGATTTTACGTGTTGAAAAAACGGGACATAGCGGAACACTTGACCCCAAGGTCACAGGTTGTCTAATTGTCTGTATTGAAAGGGCCACCCGTTTAGTGAAGTCACAGCAGAGTGCTGGAAAAGAATATGTTTGTGTGTTCAAATTACACAGTGCTGTTGAAGAAGAGAAACTTGTTTTACAGGTATTGGGATTTTGAAATTGCAATTTATGAAAGACGGATGGTAAAACTACTGTCTGGTAATTCTGTGTTTCAGAAATTACTACTACCATTGTAGTACCTACGAAAATTAGGTGCTCTAATTGTTTAAAAAGATTTTTATTCAACTGAAAAGGATGGATAATCTACTGTTAAAACTCCTCATTGAAAAAGGAAGATCACAATTCAATTAAAACAATTAACATATTAAGTGGCTCTTATCAGATATTATAGGTCATATGAAAACAATCCAAATTCAAAATCTAATGTTTACATTAAAATTTTGAATTGTAGATAGCAAATACAATCAATGATACATTTTAATAAAAAAAAAAATTGATGATTGCTCATCCAGAATATATAGGTCACAAAAAGTTTATTATCCCCCACCTTTAAAAGAAAGAAGGGGATATAAATTTGAGTTTCTGACTGTCAGTCTGTCCATCTGTCAGAAATTCTTGTCTGCTCAAATTCTCCAAAACTATGAGGTTCTATTTCATAAAACTTGGTGCAAAGCATCAACATTGATAGGCGATGCGCATTTCTTTGACCCTAGTTGGTTTGCTCATTTTCCTGGAAGTTATTTCCCTTTGAACATAAGTCACAGACCCGCTGGCGTGGGATCCTAATTCATTGAATTTACTTGTTTCAAATTATTTTAATCTTAGTATATTTATTTACACTAAATATATTTTTTCAGAAAATTGAGATGTTGACAGGTGCAATGTTTCAGCGACCACCATTGATATCAGCAGTAAAGAGGCAGCTTAGAATTAGAACTGTTTATGAATGTAAACTTCTAGAATACGACAAAGAAAAGGCTATGGGTAAGCTTATATATATGATTATTTCTGTATAAAGTTATAGGGTTGTTTATCAGTCGTCATGTGAGAATTCATAATTTGGTTCCTTTACCATGTTAAATTGAACAAATTCTTAAGCCCATTAGCAAACATTACAACTAATACTATATAAGGTAAAACACTTATCGTAACAAGAAACCCTATATCATTAATTTGATGTATAAAAGGCACTTTAAATATTCTCTTTTTGTTTTTTTTGAGCCTTGATGGCTGAGTGATATAAAGAGCACACTTACGAGTATTAATCACAGGACCTCTTACAACCTTGTCCCATGTAACGGTGGGCTTGGCACGTTAAAGAACCCTGCTGTATAATGCCATCTGCACAATGCACAGGCAAAATTTCTGTACCTTTGCCTATAGCTGGCGACGTCTCGATATAAGTGAAATATTCTTGACTGGGACGTTAAACACTATTACTCAACCCAACTCAACTCAACTCTTACAACCTTGATTTGAATCACATAGTGTAAGGTCTTGGTTTGCTTGCTTAAGGTTAGTTGTTTTCTCTTGGCATTTCTTCCACCATCCAAGAACCAACTGCTTCAATTTCTGTTAAAAAAGTTTTAAGGGGGAATAACACACTATTATTCCACTTCTTCTACTCATATAGAAGTTTTGGGGGTTGGATTTTGTAAAATCATTACAGTCGAACAAGTCTATAAAGGCCATCCAAGGGAACCAGTAAAATTGACCTTTATGGGCAGGAGGCCTTTATATACAGGTTGAAATAATATGAATAAAGAACAATTGGGATACAACTCTACTGGCCTTTATAAGCAGGTGGCCCTTATATAGAGTAGACCTTTAGGCAGGTTAGACTGTAATTGATAAGGATATTTTGACAAAACACTTTGTTCATTCATACAATTTGATCCAGCATAACAAGCTGTAACATTAAATAAGTGCTATGTTCATATCTTGCTCAGGTGTTTTCTGGGTGAGCTGTGAGGCGGGCACGTACATTCGTACCATGTGTGTACATCTTGGCCTCTTTCTGGGTGTTGGAGGTCAGATGCAGGAACTACGGAGAGTTAGATCAGGAATACAATCTGAAAAGGTTTGTAAAAAAAATAACATTATTTCTACTTTTAAGTAAGGATTTAGGAATTGTTTTTATTCTTAAGCTTGGAAACATGCTTTGTTAGATAGGTATCCATTTTAAGATCTTCATGATATTGACTTCAAGGATTTCATTAAGTTTTTAAGTAGAGGGTGTTTTCAAAATATAGTAGGCAATGCATAGATACTAAATAAATCACCAACAAACATGGCCCAAAAGTTTTAATCAAATAGGGTAAAAGGACTGGTTAGCATTAAAATAATAAACAATTTTAGCCATCAATTGACTTTTATTGACATCCCAACAATAATTGACATTTTAAAGTTTAGATTTAAGACTAGAATGTGAAAAATTTTTGGCAACTGTAAAAACATGCTATTTTGTCCATGTAATCTTTCATATTTTTCGCCTTGTTCATAATTGTCTTTAACTTGACTTACTTGACTCATTACCCTCTCTCCACGAGGAGAATCTGGCAGTAACCGTCTTTAAATATGACACTAATTTCTCTAAATACTGTATTGAGGCTAGTAAAACAAAAAATGATTATATATTTGTGGTTTTAGGTTGGTTGTGTTACAATGCACGATGTACTTGATGCTCAGTGGCTGTATGATAACCACAAAGACGAGTCATATCTACGGAGAGTTATACAGCCCCTGGAGGCTTTACTAGTGTCTCATAAACGTATTATAATGAAAGATACAGCTGTAAGTATACCTTGTCCTCTTATAACTTCTGTAAAATAATTTTCCAACTTTGACTTGTATAGGCTCTTTTATGTATTGGTCAACTGTGTAATGATTTCTTTAGATATAAAGTATATACAATGCCATTTGACACATGTAACTTGTTAATACATGTAAAGTATGCCTTTTTTGCAAACAAAACAATTTTAAAAGTGCTGCACTGGTTACTGAATCCATGATTTCATAAGCAATGATCAGTGATTTTGTTTGCCTAAAATTTCTACTAAATAAAGGTAGTTTCTCCTAGGGAAATGACTAAAAAAATTCCCAATTTGATCACCAATTTTCCCAAAACAACAATGATATACTAGAAATTTAGCTGTCCGTGCCCACAAAATGTTCACATTTTCACATACCATCTTTGCGATGAGGATCATATGTTATTGCAACCATGTTATTATGCAGTTTGCTGTATTTTAGAACTTCAAATTGTAGAAAAATCACTGATGATGTTTGCAAGCAATATTTCGATGGTAATTATTTTTGTGGTGATTTGCAGGTAAATGCTGTTTGTTATGGCGCTAAGATTATGTTACCCGGTGTATTGAGATATGAAGATGGTATAGAAATTGATGAACAAATTGTCATAGTAACCACTAAAGGCGAGGCTGTGGCATTAGGTAAGTTTATTTATGTCTCTTTGGCTGTGATTTTCTCCTACATCCTGATTCCTCTGACAGCCCTTTTACTGTGCTGCTGCAATCATTTTAGAAAAGCTTAAATTTGAGTTTCTATCTTACAATCCGTTCGAAATTCTTGTCTGCACTAATTTTCAAAAACCAATAAGCACTTTTTTACGAAACTTAGTTCAAAGTATCGACATAGATAGGAAATGTGCATATCGTTAACCAGAGATGGTTTGCTCATTTTCCTGGGAGTTATGGCCCTTTGAACATGAATGCAAATCACACCAAAGAAAAGAACCTGCTGTCGGGAGATCCTAACTCACTGAATTTGCTTGTTGATACATTGAATTTTGAATATTGCAAATCCATCTTTTACTGAAGAAAATACAACTGTTATGTCTTTTGTAGCCAAACCTGTCCATAGAGGCCATGCAATGTTGCCAGTAAAAGTGGTCTATATGGTGGCCTTCATATACAATTTCAAATAATATGAATAAAAAGCAATTGGGATAAAATTTTACTGACCTTTAAAAGCAGGTGGTGTGGTTAAGAAGTGGCCTTTAAGGCAGGTTTGACTGTATCATGAGACTTGCGCTGATATATATGATCGATAAAAGCCATTGATACGATATATCAATACATTTTTCGAGGATCGATATCAACAGAAATGACATCCTGTTCATGTTTAAGGATGGAGTAGTCAATGATACATAGAATAAACTAGCTGTTAATGAATTATAATTGAAACCTATCATTTAAAACCACACCAGACATGCCAAACATTGGTGGAAAATAATCTGTCTATTAAATTTCCAACAACAAAAAAAACCAACTATTTTTATCACTTTTCCGATATTTCGATATATCAATATATTTTTCAGTTGATATAGCGATATTCAAATTCTCATAATTGACAATTCTACGTGACACATTGTCATTTCCTTTTACACTGCAACAAGTATTGTTATTGATATGATCAATTTTTACCAAAAAAATCCTTGTTACAATTTTACAGCTATTGCACAAATGACAACAGCAGTTATGGCAACTTGTGATCATGGTTGCGTGGCTAAAATTAAACGAGTCATCATGGAGAGAGATACATATCCCAGAAAATGGGGTCTTGGTCCAAAGGTAAATATATTATGAGAGAATGATATGTTACAACATAAGATCTTTAGGTATAAGTACATATAAATAGATGATGTAAGGAAAATACTCGAGAAGATCTGGTTAAATTAAAAATATGTTGAAGTTTTTGCCATCTGACTTTCAAATTTTAAAACTGGTTTTGTGCACATGTTTAAATCGTTGGGCTGAAAATCTGTTTAGTTTTGGGCCAAAATTAACCCCATTCCCAAATTTCAAAACCTGTATTTCCCACAGATATTTCGGTGAATTTTCCTAGTTTAAATAAATAACATTTCTACTTTGTATTTTCCATTAGAATGTTTCCCGAAATTGCATGAAACAGTGATTTTGTTTGCCCAAAACTACTACCAAAATAAAGGTTGTTTCCCCAGGAGAAAAATGAACAAAATCTTCCAATCTGACCACCAAAATTCCAAAAACAAGACCTAAACAAGCAAAATGTTGACACAAGAGGTATCCAGTTGTCACATTACTGGCCTGACCTGACAAAAAGGCAGATATAGTTAGTCACAGTAGAACACATAATGAGGATCCTTGCTATTTATGTAAAAACTTCAAAATTCTGAATTTATAAAAATTTTCCCACTCTAAAGGACAGAAGGTAGTTTTTAAAAACTGTAACAAAATAACTTGTTAAAAGACACTAAATTCCAAGAATTTCTGGACAGCCCTAATTAGACAAATGTCAAACTTTCTGGGTCAGTTGTTCAAATCCTGATTAGTTTAATCAATTGATTAACCAAAATTTGAATTTTGCATAACTTCAGATATATTGTAAACTTAATGTTGAAATGTTAAAAATGAATAAAAATTTCATCAAACTAAAGAAAAATGTAATAAAACTATCGAATCTATAATGGTATTTTGATTTTTATTCATGTTTTAAATTTCTGCTAATCATTGATTAAACTAAGCAATCTTCAGACAGCTGAGTCCTGTTTAAGGACATATGAAGGGGTGAAATACACTGTTCTTTAGATAGCTGTTAGAATTCAAAATATGACGTATGTAGCTTAAGTTAATTCTTGTTACCTTTCATGTTTTATTTGTAGGCATCTATTAAGAAGAAGATGATAAAGGAAGGATTACTCGGGAAGTACGGAAAACCAAATGAAAAGACTCCAAAAGATTGGTTGAACAGTTATAAAGATTACAGGTACATGTATATAACATTTTGTTGATTTTTTTCCCCTGTCTTTCCAACAAACTTCATTCATCCTTCCATACACTTCTTGTCTGGAATAATTCCCTAAATCATGAGTATAATTAATTCTCATCACAATTAACACTACCATACTACCATATTTCACAAGGTATAAATTTAATTTTATGTTGCAAAGTTTTAGTGTGAGTGAAATATGCTTTGATTGTGGGATGTTAAAACTCTTCTATAGATGAAATGTATATTTCTGAAAAAGCAGTCAGTTCAGTTTAAAAACTAACCACCCCTAACAGTGTGTTACCATCTTGACCTGCCGGGGGAGCTATTATTTTTAACTTCAATGTAAATAGTTTGTCTACATTTACCTTTCAGTGTAAAGAAAGAAGAAGGAGGTGGAGATGCTTCAGCAAATGCTACCCCAATGAAGGTAAAGTTACTAAATATATTACAGTCCCACGTGCTTTTAAATGTCACCTCTATGTAAGGGCCACCTGCTTATAAAGGCCAGTAAAATTGTATCCAAATGGTTCTTTATTCATATTAGTTGAACCAGTATATAAAGCCCATTGCCCATAGAGACCACTTTTACTGGTTCCCTTGGATGGCTTTTATAGACAGGTTTGACTGTATTTCATCTAAACTCCATGTCTTCTGCCAACATTTTGTCAGACTCTTCTTGTTGTTTGTAGTAATTCTTCAGAGTTATGAAGCAAAAACTTGGTGTAAATCATCAGCATTGATAGGAAATGTGCATATCATTAAACCAAGTTGGTGTGCTTGTGTTCCTGAAAGCTATATAGCCCTTTGAACACAAACTTCTGCTTCAAATCACAAAAAAGTAGCTACTGGTGGGAGATTTACTGCTTGGTCTTTTGATTTGTGTTTATTATAACACAGTTCACAGTGTTTAATTAATCTAGAAGGGGTACTTGCGACATTTTCCCCAAAATAATAACTTTGTCCCACAAAGATACTGGCTGTGGGCCAACCCTGGCTCATCTTTTCTGTCTTAGCTCCTTTTTGAATAAAGCCATTTCTACATAAAACGGACCCAATTTTTGAATATCTTATCCTGTTTTTTTAAGGCCTGGGACAAGATGACCCCATCAACAGCATTTCTAGATTGATCACTGAATTTCATGTAGTTGTTGTGAACTTTTTGTTGCTATGGGCTGTTGTCAAGTATATGGTAAATATCTATTACCCCATGTATTTTCTTGCAGAGAAAACACGACCCTTCAAGTTCTGATGAGAGTGAGACCTCTAGCCCAATAAAGTCTCCAGCCACACCAAGCATGGATACAAGCACATCATCGAAAGAAAAGAAAAAGAAGAAGAAGAAAAAGAAAGAAAAGGAAGGAGAGGAAGAAGAAGCCCCTGACTCACCTGAGGTAAAATTAGTTCTTTAGCTAAACTACATGTATTTGGAGATTTAATTTCTTTAAATTCAAATGTTAGGAAGTTTTGACATGACTTGTAATACATACAGGGCTTGTGTTACTGTAGACATACATAGATTGATTGTAAAATTCTTGTTGTTCATTGTGATAATTGCATTTTACATCACATAGGTATTCTGCAAAAACAGGTAATATTTGATATAAATAAAATTATCTAGACTGGTGGGAAAACTATATTCAATCAGTCATATGATGTTAATTTCTTGTGTTGAATGTGGGAGGTTTGTGAGTTCAAACCTTGGCCAGAGTCTCACCAAGAATTGAAATTAGGTAGTGACTGTTCTTTTGCCAAACACATTATTTAGAAATGAAAATCGCAGGGTCCTTCAGAAGAGAGCCTAGATGGAATTTCTTTGTCAGATTAAATGTGTATATAGGAAATGGAAGTTTTTATAAAATTTTGTATTTTTCCAGGTCAGTTCTGAAAAGAAAAAGAAAAAGAAGAAGAAACACAAGAAAGAGAATCAGGATAGTGATGATTAAATCAGCAGTGGTTGTTAGGCAAACTAAGTTACTAAAAAATGAGGACCATGAATGTTTATTGTATGTGAACATGACTCTGGCAGCTCTAACATGGAGTTACCATGATAAATTTATGAAGAATATGAGATGAATTGTTTTTTCTGTCTGCTTGTACATTCATTGTTTCGCAGTGAATGAATTATATTGTATAGATAGGCCCATTTTGGTAACAAGTAAAGCAATATTTTGTGAATGAAAATGGCAAAGTAATAGATTGGATCATTTTGTGAACAAAGAAAGCGATATTTTTGTATGTAATTTTGTAATTGGAAATGGCAAAGTTATGTTGAAATAAGGTCCATCTTGTTAACAAATAAAGCCATGTTTTATGAGAAATGGCCAAAAAAAATTCATGTTTCAGGGATGTAAAACCATTGTTAAAGATGGGTGTCAAAACCCAGTTGTTATGGTTACAGATATATTTGTTACATGTATGTGCAATTTGTTAAGTTGATGTTTCAAGGTCATACGAATGTTTGTGATCCAAGTGGAAGTATACTAGTCGGTCGACTACAGAGTGGTCTGAATTCTGTTATTGCTATAGTGTTTCTGATAGTAAAAGTGAAATGTACATATTTTCCTTTCTTCTGTAATGACATGACTTGTGTTTATTGTCATATCAAGTCCAATTTTATGAAAACATGTGTATCTTTGATATTTTTTCACACCATATGTGTTCATTTATTTCATCCTCTTTTTGTTTTCCAAGCATTTGTATAAAATGCCAGCATTGTAACAAAGTTATTGAATTATTTGCTTTTATCTGTTTAATCTCGGTATAAAGAAATATAGACACATGCATTATCCATTTTTTAAAGACCTACTAATCCACATGTGTCTGTTACTATGGAAACCATGTCATATTCTATAATTTTTATATCTGGGGAATATTAAGTGGTTTTTTCAGAATTGTAGGGGTGATGGGGTAGATGTAAACAGTGCTGACAAAACTATTAGGAGTAATAATTTTTCATTTACTATTATATTTCACCTTTGCTTATAGCTGGCAACATCTCAATATAAGTGAAATATTCTTGATTGGGATGTTATTACACCATTACTCAACTCAACTCTTGGACCTCAAAGTTTGGAATAAATTTTGCAGTATATGCCAAGATGTAAAACTAAAATTTGGGTGCAACTGGAATTCGGTGAAATTGGTGGTTAGAAAAATCTGTGGTGATGCAAGTAGAAAAATAATAGAGGACATTGTTGTAATGTTCTACAGTGCATATATATCAATAAACAGCTGGTTTGTAAAACATGAAGAAAAAAAAAACAAAAAAAAAGTCTGTTTCATATGTGGATCGAAAAAAAAGTCTGTTTCATATGTGGATCTTAAGAGTGCTATAGATGAGAGAAGAGTTGAGATCTACAAAGTGTGTTACCATGGTGATGTAGGTATATTCATCATGTTATCTTGTTCTATGTACATAGCCACATTCTCCATCACAATGTCCCACATATTTTACCAGCATTTTAGATTCTGTTTTGTAATGTTATTATTTTGTGATGGGATAGGCAAACAACTTTGACCTGCCCACTTGACCTTTCATTAAGAAATTTATATAAGATGACCTACCCAATACATGGGTAGTGTTAGGAGTCACAGTTAATGCATGAATACATGTTTCCCATGATGTAGAGGAAGTAAAAAAAAATGTGTCTCCAATACATAACTGCACTAGTTTATGATAAATATTTAAAAGGTCAGGCGGACAGGTCAGTGTTGTTTGCCTATACTTTATACAGCTTTTATGAAGAAGTACTGAATACAATGTAAATCATAAAAGCTTACCAAATAAAACACTATTTTATACATGCTGTTTCTACATTTTTCTTGAATTGGGTATTGACTGTTCTTTTGCCAAGCACTTGGCAATACAAAATGAAAGTCATGGTTCTTTCGGATGGGAACTTTAAATAAGGGAGGTTCTGTGTTACGGAATGCTTGTCACCATAAAAAACGCCATCAGTGCAACACACAAGTAAACTTTCTGCACCTTTGCTTATAGCGGTAGCATTTCAATATAAGTGAAATATTCTTGACTTGGATGTAAAACACCATTACTTACTTAACTCTAGATTTTCTTGAGCACTAGGTATAAAATTTAAAAATAATAAAGTACATGTATGTGAAAAATAAGGGACCTTGATGGCTGAGAGGTCTAGAGGCTGTGTTTACAGTCCACAGTGACTCTCACAGCCTAGGTTCAAATCCCACTTTGGGCCAGATCCTAGTACAAGCTAGAAAGTTTGTCAATTTAGTGGTTTCCTTTAGAGGACTTTGGTTTCTTTCACCATCTCTTAAACTGACTGCTTCAGTGTAAGTGAAAGAATCCTAACTGAAGTATATAATTCTGTTAGACTATTACTCCACTCAACTCGGCTCGTAAAATACAATGTAGAATGTTTAATGGATCAGAACCTTACAGTAGTGTGTGTAAATCTTTCATGTACCACCACTATTCTAGCTCAGTTGGTAGGGTGCACACTCACTTTGTGGGAGGTTGTGGGTTTCAAACCCCCGACTTGAAAGTGGGTAGTGACTGTTCTTTCAATAAGCACCAGGCATTACAAAATGAATGTCCTGGTTCTTTCATATGGAAACTTAAAGAAACGAGGAGGTCCCGTTTGGTTTGCAGTGAATAACACATTTTGAAAATGGTGTTTGAAACCTACATGCTACCAAAATATCATTCTCAAGTAATTTATACTTATTGACTTGAAAGTTAATGGAGTTCGTTGCTCTACCACTGATCAAAGAATAACAATATTTGTGGGAACACGGCAATTTATGTGGTTCTTTATCCATTGGAAATAAATGTTTTGCACAAACCTCGGGGGTATCATGTGGTACAGCAGCGAAGCCTATTATCTAAATGTCCAATCAGGGACATCAGTGGTCATGTCTGCGGCATACTGACTCGGTGAGCTAGCACCTTAAAGTCGACCTTAGTGCGCACTGGTACAAGTCGGACCATACAACACATTCACACCACATGCATACACGAACTTGTTCATGGATAAATCCACAGAGATTAATAAAATAGTTCTGGTCGCGAATAGCTGAAATATTGCTGATGCCAGGTTATGCTCCATTCAAGCAACCAACCGAACGTCCAATAGATCATCAAAACAAATGAAAGTCACAGCTGGTGAGAACAAGAAAACAACGCTAGAGACTACAATGTAAAAACCTTAACAAAGAAAGCCAATTCTGATTCGGGGTCGTGATTAGTCCTCAAAACTCATGAAGTCTCACTGCTGTGGGTTCGAATCCGGTCGACTGGGTGATCTGCGATGTTTATCTGCAACTTTGTAGGCGAGTGTACGAGCACCCAATGGTCACCATAGACCATGACAGCTTGTGTTTGGATCAATCCTTGAGATTAGAAAGAATGCGTGAAAAACTGCAGTCGCGACGTATAACAACATTCAACCAATCATCACTGGCACCGATTTTAGAGTAGAACAATATTTGTCAACTTAATATGTTTATACCAGTACTAGTGTGTATATCTTACATGTAACTTGCTTAGTACATGCACTATTGCATGTATTCAACATTTTGATGTAACGGTTATACTGGCTTCATCACAATATTCCCTATCTCTTGGTCACTTTTGAATTTCACAATTGCTATGGAAAGATGTTAATTATAAGCCTGCTTTGGCTTGTTCCTGGATCCCGATGACAGAATTATATATTGTTATTGCTTTTTTATAATAAAATATTGTTCGTTTCCGAATCAAAATCCAGAAACAAAATAAAAACTTTGAACTAAACAAGTTATGTTAGACACGTGAAATTTCAACAAGGAGAGAGGCCAGTTGCTCCAGAAGGGTAAGAATCTCCCAAGAGGAGAGTTAGATGATATTACAGAGATACCTTAAGTGATTTTGTGGGATTTCAACCACCACACAACACCACACACACACACACACACACACACTTTTCAAACAAGACAATTGGGTTACTTAATTGAATAATTGAATCGCTTAATAATGCTCGAATCGAGTTTGGAATTCCGAAAAAATTAACCTGACAGTACACCACAATAAACGGTCGGATATTAACTAAATAGTAAAATAGCGTCAACATGAAATAATATCACTACCCTCCCCCTGCCCTCCCCCCCCCCCCCCCCCCCCACTTTTATTGATTTTACCCGAATTTCCTGCGTAATGACGTTTTATATGTACATGATATAGCCGATTTTTTAGCATCAAACATAGGTATAAACATATGTATTGCATATCTGAAACGCCTGTTGGTGATGTGTTGATATAAATATCAATTGAAAAAACGCAGGCAGTTTTAATGCATAGGAAAAATAAATTGACTTGTCTGCTTGACCTTTTATTAGGAATATTCATATACGATGATCCATCCAATACGTAGGTAGTGTTGGTATTCACAGTTCATATATAAACAACGCATGGTTCCCGTGATGTGCATATGAAATAAACACCTGTCCTCCATAAAAAATAAACTGGACCCATAATAGATATTAAAATCAGTTAAAGGTCAAGCGGACAGATCAATGTTGATTGCCTATAATGTACGTTGTTTGTAGGTAAACAACAATGACCTGTCCGTTTGACCTTTTATTAGGAATATTCATATAGAAGGATCCATCCATTTCCTGGGTAGTATTTGGATTCGCAGTTCCTACATGAACAAAGTTCGTTTTAGTATTTCTCCTTCTGTAGATAAAAATAAATACGCGTGTCCCCTATATATACATGACCTCGTCCACAATAAATATTTAAATTAAAGGTCAAGTGGACAGGTCAATGTTGTTTGCCTATACACCTGGAGTCGTGCCAAAGCACTACTTAAAAATATATTCAATATTCACAATCGAATTCAATGATTTGGAACGGGTTTTTCAATTTGACGAGAGTAAGCACTATTTTTATCCTATATGGGTTTTCCTGACGTTTCAATGTTTCAATACATTACATAATTGAACGAAGATTTTAAATGGTAAGTTTATATTTTACTATAAGTATTTTTTATTTCAACTGCAATTTCAAATTTCTAAAACGAATGAACACACACACACACACACACACACACACACACACACACACACACCTGTTTAAACATGTTTTAATTTATTTAAAAAAACCTTGCTTTGCTAATAAATATTATAGTTAATTGTGTATTTTGACCTTGATACCTTGTAATTTTAAACTCTTACTAGTATTATTGATTTTAAATATTCTTCAAATCAATAGAAAGAATAATACAATTCATACTTGATCATAAATGGAGTGTCTTTTGGGTTCTCCAAAACATTCAAAGGATTTCTTTGGATCACGTACACATTTCAATTCTTTAACTAAACTAGTTGGGGTAGAGGCCGCGGTGGTCTAACGGATAAGATCCAGGGTCTCTCACCAGTCCCGCTTGAAAGTGAAATTTCCTTTCCTTGTTCACCCGATGTCACGCTTGTCTGCGACGTTCTGAGCTAGCACCTCAAAGTCGCCCTGAGTGCGCGCTGGTACAAGGCAGACCATACAACATACTCGCACTTCACATACATACACGAACTTGTTCATAGATTAATCCATAGAAATTAATAAAATAGTTCTCGTCACGAATAGCTGAAAAATTGCTGATGCGACTTGAGGCAACATTCAACCAACTAACTAAAATTAGTTCGGGATCAGTCCTCAAATTATTTAGAATCGCTCCATTGATTGATAGGTCTATTGAATAGGGGTTTTACGTCCCAGTCAAGAATATATCACTTATATCAAGACTATTGTACACGAACATGGGTCTTTTATTTTTCGCTTTTGGTTTGATTTTTTTCTCTTTGTTTTTTTATAAACAAAGATCAAACATAGCCACTAGCAACCGACATTAATTTTTATTTTAGTTTTAAATATATCTAAATATATAACATTTATAAAACCACACACTTCACACTTCAATATTGTTGATAAACTTGTATGATGTCTGTATCCAAAATTACCCTAGATATATTTGACGTACCATAAGACCCTCCACTCTATTTTGATTTCATACATGGCGGGTGTAGCTAGCTTAAAAGTAGGCGCTTACCTTTCTGGAGCACCAAGACTCACTTCTATGATGGAAGTTCCACTGTTTAACTTATAAAAGTTTTAACTTTGCTTTTGGATTGTGATCTTTACATTGGTTTGTATGGTTTTTATAATTGAAACATGACAATGATATAGACACGCTTCTTATTTATGATGATCTTTTGCACATTAGGATGAAACGTACGAAAACGAGACCGAATCCTTCACAGAAGAGGAGACGGGGTCAGAAACAGAGAGCGAACATGAAGATAGACGAAACCAAGCCGTGCCTTATAGAGAGGATGATGAAGTGCGTTATAGACAAGGGAGACAACCTTATACACAAGGATGGAGTTGGCTTCTAATCGTACTCGCAGTATTGGTAGCTATGGTGATAGCAAAATATTCATCGAAGTGGTACAGTTCATTTAATGATGATTCTAATTTTTGTAAGTATTATTATTCGTTACTGTAACCTTAATGCTCTCCTCGCCAGAAACCACTGCGGTAGCCCAGTTGGTAGAGTGCCCGCTTCGTAAGTGGGATGTTTTGAGTTCGAACCTCGACCGAGTCTGACTCAAGACTTGAAAGTGGGTAGTGACTGTTCTTTTGCCATGCACTCGGCATTACGAAATGAAAATCAAGATTCTTTCGGATGACAAAGGTCCCGTGTCACGGTGGGCTTGGCACAATAAAGAACCCTGCTGTATAATACCATCGGGGCAACACTCGGGCAAAATTTTTGCATCTTTGCCTATATCTGGTGACGTCTCGATATAAGTGAAATATTCTTGAATGAGACATAAAGCACCATTACTCAACTCAAATCTCCTCACCAGAAGGCACATAGGGCTACAACGCTATCCTTTCATTTTTCTCTGTCATTTGGTGTTGTTTTGATTGAGTTCAAGCTAGTCAAGCTAGTCCATCCAGTGATGTTTCTTCCCTTTTCCGTTGTTCTCCCCATGTGGACTTAGGTCTTCCCCTTTCCCCTCTGGCTGCCACCCAGTGCTGTCTTGCAGTCATTTGTTTCCTCTTTCCTTAGCATGTGCCAGATCCACTTTCTTCTCCTGATCTTATGTTGTTAAGTCTAGCTGTTTCCAGTATTATTTCATTAGAGACTCTCTGTTGTCATCTTATTCTTAATATCCTTCTGAGGCATTTTGTTTGGAAGGTGGCAAATAGGTGTTCATCTTTCTTTGTTATTTTCCAAGTTTCACTTCCATAAAGCAATACTGGTCTTACTAATGTCTGAAATAGGTGCATCTCTGTATTTCTTCCAATATTGTTATAAAAAAGTGTTATTACAATGTATTATTATTATTATTATTATAAGGAAGATACAAAAATAGATAAGCATTTCCATCTAACGATCAACATTTTGACGTTGAGAATATGTAAATAGTATAAACGTCAGTTTAAAATAATTAATTATTTATTTTTATGAGTTGTTTTGTAAAATGGTTCATTAATTTTTATTGAAAGTGCAGAATTCATTCTAGATTTTAGAATCATTATATTGTTAATAAAGATGATTTCTCTATCCCAAATCTTATGTTGTTAAGTCTAGCAGTTTCCAATATTATTTCATTGGGGACTCTCTGTTATCATCTTATTCTTAAAATCTTACTGAGGCATTTTGTTTGGGAAGTGTTCATCTTTCTATGTTATTTTCTAAGATTCACTTCATAAAGCAATACTGGTCTTACTAAGGTCTTAAATAGGTAATCTTTGTATTTCTTCCAATATTGTTATTAAATACGTGCTATTATTATTATTATTATATTATTAATATTATTATTATTATTATTATAATAAGGAAGATACAAAAATAGTTTAGCATTCCCACCTAACGATCAACATTTTGACGTTGAGAGTATGTAAAAAGTATAAGCGTCAGTTTAAAATAATTACATTTACGAGTTACATGTATTGTGTAAATTGGTTCATTTTTTTAAGTGCAGTATTCATTCTAGATTTTAGTTTATGGCCCTCATCACAATAAAAAGAATGATGTCTCTGTATCCCAAATCACCCTGGATATATTTGACCTTGGATAGTTCCATTATCCTTTCATTCTGAATTTCGATTTCACAGATGGCGGGTGTAGCTAGCTAAACAGGACGTGGTTACCCTTCCGGAGCACCCGGCCTCACTTATAAAATTCCATCATCAATAATTCTATTATAAAATTATTAGTTATTGAGTTCGTCATTCACGCAATCACAACACTTGGCATTTAAAAATGATACTTCACGGGACCTTCGGAAAAGACCATAAAAAACGACCCCCATGCCACGGCAAGTGTGGTTCCTTAAAGAATACTCCCTGCACATTGCCCTAAGCGCACAACAAACGTAAAAAATATTGCCACTTCACTTATAGCCGATGGCGTCTCGATACCAGAGAAATATGTTTGACAGGAACGCAAACCCACATTCAGTCAATCAATCCAGTGTCCATCCAAAGTAGGAGGTTTGATTGCAGATTCTTTACTTCGTTTCCTCTTTTTAATTGCCAATGACATATTTCTCAGCTGTTTATAAGTGTTCAACAAATTTATATTTTTCAGTTCCAGATATGAAATTTAACTCTACCACATTGTATCCAATCCTGTATATATCTGATGACGATACGGTAATTACCAATAGAAAGACTCCTTATACAAGTCGGGTATCTAGTGGTCCCAGTCATTTACATCGGTATACAGGGGTAGTCATGAACAAAAAACTAAGTATAGAAGAAAATATGTACTTTGAAGTGAAAACTACGTACGAATCACTTTTAGGCCAAGACTTAGGATTGTTGTTTGAAATCGGATTTATAGACCAATCAGAACTGGATAAAAATATCTATTTAGAAAGAATCCCGGGGACTATTTTCGTCAGGGTACAAACTTGTAAGGATGATAAAGGGTATATTTGTTTGGAAGGCCACGACGGGAGAACTGTGTATCAAAGTTATAAACTCTCTTTGATGGAAGAGTATGAAGAGTTCGATGTTCGTTTTGGCTTCCATATTAACCCGGATGAAGACGTCATAAGGGTGACGTATAGCTTTGACAACAATAAGATACCAGACAGAGATCTTTATACGTTTGAAGAAGCTGGTATAAATGACAGCATGTGGCCTGTGTTTGCTCTGTACAATCCTCATAAGTTTGAAATCCACATGGAACTAGTCAATGCCAAAGGCTTGTTATTTGATTCCTCTACAGTTCATCCAATGATCTATATTTCTGATAACGGTCTTGATATTTCAAACGTTGCGACGAAAACAACAAGAAGGTTGTCCTATCGTGATGGCCAGCTGCAGAAGTATGAAGGTGCTATTGGAGACATCAGTTTTGAAAATGATAAAACAAAATATAAAAAATGGCCAAAGAAAGCTCAATTTAGAGTTTTGGTGGAATATAATATCACAAGAAATGTTTATGCAACCTATTTGTTTGAAATTGGACTGTCAAGACTTAAAGACATAGACAAAAGTTGGAGTGTTGGACCTCACAGATATTCAATTTCGGTGTTTGGGCATTCCTGTGACAATTATAAGAAGGTGTGTCTGTGTTCTGAGAGGGATGGAATTAGAAAAATTGTGTCTAAATTATCTTCAAGTCAAGTTGGAACACAGTTTAAAGGCATTATAACCTTTTTAATTGATTTTTCACACAGAACCGTTACAATCACATCGGATTATTCGTCAGTTATATTTGATAATGTTGATTTTACTGAGCCAATGTGGCCGGTTTTCGCCCTATACAAACACATCGTTGATTCCAAGATGGCTATTAATAAGACATTTGAACGTTCATGGAAACACAAGCTATCTTTTTGGTTAAGCAGTCTGTTTAACTCTGTTCAAAGAGTGTAAGATAATAAAGGCATTGGTGTTAATCTGGTGATAATCTTTTTCGCAAGGTCAGTTGTCTGATATTAATACATGTATACGAAATGCGAACTTCATGTAGTGCGTGGTTTAATAAAATTGTAGAATTATATTGTGTGGTACTGTTCATGAAGTAAAATTGTAGAATGGCAGTGCGTGATAAGTACGTGACTTAAATTGTGGAATGACATTGCATGTTACAGTTTATGAAGTAAAATTGTGGACTATTGTGCGTCTTTTATACTTAGAGACAGACCTTAATTGAAATTGCTGTAATATCATTTGGTGTCTCATAAAATAACCACAATATATGTGTTTAAAAACAAAAATACTAAGAAGGAAAAATACACGAAAAATTGAAATCATTACATTTATTTCTGTATATAGAGAAAAAATCAGCAAATTTACAAATATCGCGATTAGCCTAAGAACTAAAACACCCGTTATGGACCCCATGTTCTAAACCATTGATAATCACGCCTGAATCACGCCTGTGTCATAGACTTAATCAGTTTGTCCACTTTCAAATAATGTGATCCTAATACTTTTTTACAAATAAAAACACTTCAAAACTAAATACTTCACTCATCTGAAATATTTCTTCTCCATGATTTTGTCAAAACTGATGCCAATAATAATTGTGATATATAAATGATTTACATTGTAATTGTTGACCTTAGTTGAACCTTTTAATATATGCATATAGGGTAACTTAAGGAGCACACTACGGCTTAATTTTAGTGAAAAATGTAAAAGTTTCTCTATGTAGAAGAATAACGGAAAAAGGAAAGATAAAACTAAAAATATTTCTAGATGCGCTTTTTGTTTTAAAAACAGAATATGATTGTAAGGTTTCGAAAATTTAAAAGGTATAAAAATTATTTATGAAAACAACTGTCTCTAAACATTAAAGATGAACAATAACAGTGCGTGAAACACAGTTCATGAAGTTAAATTGTGGAATACCCTTGCGTGATACATTTTATGAAATTAAATTGTGGAATTACCGTGCTTGTTACATTTCATGAAGTTAAATTGTGGAATTACCGTGTGTGATACATTTCATGAAGTTAAATTGTGGAGTTACCGTGCGTGATGCAGTTCATGAAGTTAAATTTTGGAATTACCGTGCGTGTTGCATTCCATGAAGTTAAATTTTGGAATTACCGTGCGTGATACAGTTCATGAAGTTAAGTTTTGGAATTACCGTGCGTGATACAGTTCATGAAGTTAAATTGTGGAATTACCGTGCGTGATACGGTTCATGAAATTAAATTTCTAATTTACAGGGTAAAATACAATTCATGTAAATATTATAGTACATGTACTAAAGCTGGAAACTGGAAAATGTCGTAGCAATTCGATATTAGAGAATAAATTTAAATGGTCATTTGAAACGACTTTCAAAAATGATTAATAAAAGAAAACTTAAACGTTTATCAGTTATATTTTCGTATATTTTAATTTTAGAATCAGCTTATGTAATGTTTTCCTATTATTTATGGTTGGAAATGTAGTTGGGATTTAACATGCATATGGTGTGGCAAGACTGTGGTAATACTCGATTGAATTTATGCAATATTTGAAAAAAGCTAACCAGACGAGACATCTAATTTCCTGGACTAATTTGCACATACAGCTTTGAGCGGGGGGGGGCATTTGAGTTGTCTAATATGTTTAGCATTATAGTAACCACATGTAAAATATTTATTAAAGAAAAACACATTCAATTGTTTTTGTTATGTGTGATATAGTTTATAGGCAAACAACATTGACTTGTCCGTTTTACTTTTTATTAGGAATATTCATATAGGATTCTCCACATAATGGATGGGCAGTCTTAAGATCCAAGTTCATACATACACAGTATACAGGAAATGAGCATATGCATATTTAAATGAAAGGTCAAGCGGACAGTTCAAAGTCGTTTGCCTATAATAATAATCACAACCAAACACACCAGTTACTAAACGTAAATGAAAGCTCTCCGGTTTATCATTATAAATGCCAAGAAGCTCCCGACTTGACTGGAATCTTTTGAAGCGATCCTGCAAATTAAAAAAATAACGCATTAACGAACTTTCTCATATTTTATTATGATTATATTTCATGAATACAGATTTATACATACCAGTCCATATTCAAATCACAGTCCCAAAACCTAAGTACTCGTAAGAAGTTTGAAAAAATGGAGAGTTCAGTTAAGTACGTAAATATCCAACATGGAAGTGCTCCGAAATGGTGAGCACCACCTGTTTAACTAGTCACGGTTAAAATCAGAAATTAGAATTAAAGGAACATATAATTATGCAAATATAAATTATTTAGAGCAATTTGGATACAGAAAAGGAATATATCAAAAGTTAATATACTGTAAAGGGATAAATTTTAGCATGGGTAAAATTTTAGCTTATTTCGTGCTTAAGAAATTACCGACAAAATTTTACCCACGCGAAAATATCTACCATACAGGTTTAAATATAATATCTAGAATAAACGCCGAATTATATTGGTTACGCGAAAACCCACGCGAAATGGTAGATTTCAGAAATCGCAAAATTTTCACCCCGCGAAAATAATCCCCTTTACAGTAAATAAAAAAGAAATATACTAATCCATGTCAAAATAACAATTCCAAGGCAACGTAAAAACTTTAAAAGTGACAGATTAACCTAAACATACGAGAAGTGAGGCCGTGTGCTCCGGAAGAGTAAGCACCCCTTGTTTAGCTAGCTACACTCGCTACGAGTGTAATCAAAATTGATAATGAAATAAGTATAAAGTTTTGGGACATCAAATGTTTCTAGGGCAATTCTGGACACAGAGACATCATACAATATTGTGATGACGACTATAAAGCATTTTGAGGTCACTGATAAGCCTAGGCTTGCACTATCCTTGATTCTAAAATTTATTTATAAAAAGCTTGCTCCTTTGTATAACATTCCCTTAGTTTGAACATCTACACCATAGCGTATTAATTTTGAATAAAATACTCAATGAGCAGGAGAGGCACGTATATTGCTTGACAGAAATGGGAAGTTGACAATAGAATAAATTAAGTCGTCACGTTTCTTATACAGCTTCAAATGTTCCATTTTTGGGAGTCAAAATATTTTTGTGTTTGGCAATATAATTTTCTAACAAAACATCAGTATACCATTGCTTGCCGATTTGGTTTTTTTTTTTTTTTTTGTATAAAGCGGATTTTATGCAGAATCCTTTTAAATCTGGATAGAGGAATGTCGCCAAATCATTCAACTCTACATACAGATACATGAATTACGTTCTTTTTATTAATATTTCTAAATTTGGATGTCATCTATTCAGGTGATCTTGTCATAAAATATAATGCTGATGCTTCACGTTCTGCTCCACATTT